>CM053026.1:55826305-55848283 GCA_028564925.1 Lithobates sylvaticus | reverse complement strand
TAAAGTATCAGTAGAGGTTTGAAAGTAGGGGCCTGGCGTATATACTCTGCAGAAATTTGCCCTATTAGATGTTGGTGTAGCCACAAGACTGGTGGGCACAGGAATGGGCCCTGCTGTGAGTTAATAGATCAAGATTTGTAATTGCATGCACCTGTTGAACAGGGCAGAAAAATTGGGCCTTTGGCGGTGGTGGTGGACGGTGTTGCCACAAGACTGTAGGCCCTCATAGTTACTCTTGGTGGGCGCAGGAATGGGCCCTGCTGTGAGTTATTAGATCAAGATTTGTAATTGCAAGCACCTGATGAACAGGGCAGAAAAATTGGGCCTTTGGCGGTGGTGGTGGACGGTGTTGCCACAAGACTGCAGGCCCTCATAGTTACTCTTGGAGGGCGCAGGAATGGGCCCTGCTGTGAACTATTAGATCAAGATTTGTAATTACCCGCCCCTGTTAAACAGGGGCTGAAAAATTGTGCCTTAGGCACTGGTGCTGGTGCCACAACACTGCAACCCGGCCCTCACAGATACTGTACTTGGAGCACAGCAGTCACACGTGTTGCGAAGCATTTTTTTTAAAAAATTGTAAGTACACGCCCCTGTTAAACAGGGGCTGAAAAATTGTGCCTTAGGCACTGGTGCCACAACACTGCAACACGGCCCTCACAGAGACTGTACTTGGAGCACAGCAGTCACACGTGTTGCGAAGCATTTTTTTAAAAAATTGTAAGTACACGCCCCTGTTAAACAGGGGCTGAAAAATTGTGCCTTAGGCACTGGTGCCACAACACTGCAACACGGCCCTCACAGAGACTGTACTTGGAGCACAGCAGTCACACGTGTTGCGAAGCATTTTTTAAAAAAATTGTAAGTACACGCCCCTGTTAAACAGGGGCTGAAAAATTGTGCCTTAGGCACTGGTGCCACAACACTGCAACACGGCCCTCACAGAGACTGTACTTGGAGCACAGCAGTCACACGTGTTGCGAAGCATTTTTTTAAAAAATTGTAAGTACACGCCCCTGTTAAACAGGGGCTGAAAAATTGTGCCTTAGGCACTGGTGCCACAACACTGCAACACGGCCCTCACAGAGACTGTACTTGGAGCACAGCAGTCACACGTGTTGCGAAGCATTTTTTAAAAAAAATTGTAAGTACACGCCCCTGTTAAACAGGGGCTGAAAAATTGTGCCTTAGGCACTGGTGCTGGTGCCACAACACTGCAACACGGCCCTCACAGAGACTGTACTTGGAGCACAGCAGTCACACGTGTTGCGAAGCATTTTTTTTAAAAATTGTAAGTACACGCCCCTGTTAAACAGGGGCTGAAAAATTGTGCCTTAGGCACTGGTGTGGTGGCATGGATCATTGAGGAGGAGGAAGAGGATAGTCAGTGAACATAAGAGGACAGTCACTCAGCATCAGCATAGGCAGTCTTGAAGGGATGTGACATTAAAAATTATTCGGTTATATCCGCCTCAGGTGCCTGGTAGCTGGTGGTGATCCAAGACTGATTCATTTTGATGAAGGTCCGTCGATCAACCGAGGCGGTGGACAGGCGCACCCTATGATCAGTCACAAATCCTCCAGCAGCACTGAATGTGCGTTCGGAAAGAACGCTGGAGGCAGGACAGGCCAGTAGCTCAATTGCATACTGTGCAAGCTCTGGCCAGTGATCCATCCTCAGGACCCATTAAGCCAGAGGATTTTCGGTGGGAAAGGTGTCCAAGTCTGACCTTGCCCCAAGGTATTCCTGCACCATGTATATCAGACGCTGGCGATGGTTGCTGGAACCGATCATACCTTGGGGCTGCGGACTAAAAAATTGTCTGAACGCATCGGTCAGACGTCCACCTTCCCCACCGCTCCTTCTGCCACTGACCGAAGCCTCAGCAACTCGTCGCCCAGGACCAGGAGTTTGTAGCCTCCCAGTTTCTGGGAACGCGTTGCACAGACCTTTCTGCAAGGCCTCCCTGAGATGTCTCATCCTCTGCTCCCTCTGCGACGGCAAGATAAGGTCCGCAACCTTACCCTTGTACCGCGGATCAAGGAGAGTGGCCAGCCAGTAATGGTCCCTCTCCTTGATCCGAAGAACACGAGGATCCTTCCGCAGGCTTTGCAGGATCAGGGAGGCCATGCAGCGTAGGTTAGCTGAGGCATTCGGTCCGGAGTCTTCTGGGTCACTGAGGATGACATGATCGCCAGCCACCTCCTCCCAGCCACGTACAAGTCCACTGGCTTGTTGGGACTGTACATCATCCCTAAAAGACTGCTGCTGCTGATGCTGAGTGCCAGGCTCCACCTCCATGCTCACACAATCCTCCTCCTCCTCCTCCTCCTCCTCCTCCTCATCATCTTCCTGTGTGATGGGTGGGACAGAAGGAACACTGTCCGGATAAAGGGGGCCTTGAGAGGCAAGGAAGTCCTCCTCTTCCTGCCTCTGTTCTGCCTCAAGTGCCCTGTCCATGATCCCACGCAGCGTATGCTCCAACAGGTGGACAAGAGGGACAGTGTCACTGATGCATGCACTGTCACTGCTCACCATCCTCGTGGCCTCCTCAAATGGTGAGAGGACAGTGCATGCATCCCTGATCATGCTCCACTGACGTGGGGAAAAAAAACCAAGCTCCCCTGACCCTGTCCTGGTGCCGTAGTCGCAAAGGTACTCATTGATGGCCCTCTGCTGCGTGTGCAGTCGCTGCAGCATGGCCAACGTTGAGTTCCACCTGGTGGGCATGTCAGATATTAGGCGGTTCTTGGGCAGGTTCAGCTCCTTTTGCAGCTCAGTCAGCCGAGCACTGGCATTATAAGATCGGCGGAAATGCACACAGACTTTCCTGGCCTGCCTCAGGACATCCTGTAAGCCTGGGAACCTGCCCAAGAACCGCTGCACCACCAGGTTGAGGACGTGAGCCATGCAGGGCACATGGGTGAGCTGCCCCTGTCGCAGGGCGGAGAGGAGGTTGGTGCCATTGTCAGAAACGACCATTCCTGGCTTAAGCTGACGTGGCGTCAACCACCTCTCGGCCTGCCCCTGCAGAGCTGCCAGAACCTCTGGCCCAGTGTGGCTCCTGTCCCCCAAACACACCAGCGCAAGCACGGCATGGCATCTTTTTGCCTGCGTACTTGCGTAGCCCCTTGTACGCCTACGGAGCACCGCTGGTTCCAAGGACAGAGCACTGGAGGAAGAAGAAGAGGAGGGGGTGGAGGAGAGAGGTGTGTCACAACCAGTAGCAGTAGTCGCGTTTTGGAGGCGTGGTGGCGGAACAACCTCCAACACTACTGCACCTTGTCCTGCATCCCTCCCAGCTGCCAATAGAGTGACCCAATGGGCCGTGAAAGAAAGGTACCGTCCCTGTCCATGCCTGCTGGACCATGAGTCAGCGGTAATATGCACCTTACCGCTGACCGCCCTGTCCAGCGAGGCATGGACATTGCCCTCCACATGCCGGTAGAGAGACGGAATCGCCTTCCGCGAGAAAAAGTGGCGTTTGGGAACCTGCCACTGAGGAACCGCACATTGAACAAACTCACGGAAGGGGGCCGAGTCTACCAACTGAAAAGGCAGCAGTTGAAGTGCTAGCAATTTAGCAAGGCTAGCATTCAACCGCTGGGCATGTGGATGGCTGGGAGTGTACTTCTTTCTACGGTCCAGCAGCTGGGGCAGGGAAATTTGCCTGCTGCATTCGGACGTCGGTGTACTGCAAGTACTTGGTTGTGACACACCGAATTCTACACCTTCAGTCCTCTCAGAGCAGCTTTCAGAGAGGACTGAAGGTGTAGTGGGGATGGAGATCCCAGCTGAGGAGGAGCAAGGAGAGGTCCGCTTAGTTCTTTGGTGTGGGTCTTTTATGTGTGCCTGCCAACGAGCTGCATGGCAGGTCGCCATATGTCTGGTCATGCTTGTGGTGCCCAAGCGGCTGATGTTTTGGCCACGCGAGATACGCTTGAGACAAATATTGCAAATAGCAGTGGTGCGATCTGCTGCACTCGTCTCAAAAAAGGCCCACACCAAAGAACTTTTCTGATAACGTGCAGAGGCAGCGCCCTGCACAGGCGGAGCTCTGCGGTGTTGTACAGTTGCTGTGCTGGCCTCTACCTGGCCTCCAGGGGGCATCCTGCCTCGTTGGACATGTGACGCCGCATCCTCCTCCTCCTCGTCCTCCTCCTCATCCTCTCTCCCTTGAGGCACCCACGTGGAGTCAGTGACCTCATCATCCCCTCCCTCTTCACCACTAGAGCAAACCTGGCAGTAAGCTGCAGCTGGTGGAACTGTACTGCCAGATTCCTCAAGCTGGGTATCGTCATCCGAGCCTTCGAATCGTTGGGCATCCTCCTGGAGCATGTACCCAACACTGTGCTCAAAGAGTTCGGGGGACTCCTCAGGAGGACATGGTGGGTCTAGGGAAGGGGTGGCTGATGATGCTCTGTCAGTACCCTGAGCCTGGGTGAGAGAGGATGAGGAGGATGAGGAGGGCTTGGTCATCCATTCTACCAAGCCTTCAGCATGATGCGGCTCCACATGTCCAGCTGCCGAAAACAAAGACGCGCGTGTCCCATGGCCACGTGCTGATGACGATGCACGACCACGTCCACGTCCACGGCCACGTCCACTAGAAACAGAGCCTGCCTGCCCTGTGTTCTTGGCTCTGCACGCTCTGCCTCCCCTTGGCGGTCTTCCAGCCATTGTAGTCGGTAGTCCTGTGGGTGCTGCTGAGAAGAAAATATAGGAGCTCTGTGTGATGCCACTAACACACTAGAAGTCCTATGGGTGCTTCTGCAAAGAAAATAGAGGAGCTCTGTGTGATGCCACTAACACACTAGAAGTCCTGTGGGTGCTTATGCAAAGAAAATAGAGGAGCTCTGTGTGATGCCACTAACACACTAGAAGTCCTGTGGGTGCTTCTGCAAAGAAAATAGAGGAGCTCTGTGTGATGCCACTAACACACTAGAAGTCCTGTGGGTGCTTCTGCAAAGAAAATAGAGGAGCTCTGTGTGGTGCCACTAACACACTAGAAGTCCTGTGGGTGCTTATGCAAAGAATATATAGGAGCTCTGTGTGATGCCACTAACACACTAGAAGTCCTATGGGTGCTTCTGCAAAGAAAATAGAGGAGCTCTGTGTGATGCCACTAACACACTAGAAGTCCTGTGGGTGCTTCTGCAAAGAAAATAGAGGAGCTCTGTGTGGTGCCACTAACACACTAGAAGTCCTGTGGGTGCTTATGCAAAGAATATATAGGAGCTCTGTGTGATGCCACTAACACACTAGAAGTCCTATGGGTGCTTCTGCAAAGAAAATAGAGGAGCTCTGTGTGATGCCACTAACACACTAGAAGTCCTGTGGGTGCTGCTGAGAAGAATATATAGGAGCTCTGTGTGATGCCACTAACACACTAGAAGTCCTATGGGTGCCTCTGCAAAGAAAATAGAGGAGCTCTGTGTGATGCCACTAACACACTAGAAGTCCTGTGGGTGCTTCTGCAAAGAAAATAGAGGAGCTCTGTGTGGTGCCACTAACACACTAGAAGTCCTGTGGGTGCTTCTGCAAAGAAAATAGAGGAGCTCTGTGTGGTGCCACTAACACACTAGAAGTCCTGTGGGTGCTTATGCAAAGAATATATAGGAGCTCTGTGTGATGCCACTAACACACTAGAAGTCCTATGGGTGCTTCTGCAAAGAAAATAGAGGAGCTCTGTGTGATGCCACTAACACACTAGAAGTCCTGTGGGTGCTTCTGCAAAGAAAATAGAGGAGCTCTGTGTGGTGCCACTAACACACTAGAAGTCCTGTGGGTGCTTATGCAAAGAATATATAGGAGCTCTGTGTGATGCCACTAACACACTAGAAGTCCTATGGGTGCTTCTGCAAAGAAAATAGAGGAGCTCTGTGTGATGCCACTAACACACTAGAAGTCCTGTGGGTGCTGCTGAGAAGAATATATAGGAGCTCTGTGTGATGCCACTAACACACTAGAAGTCCTATGGGTGCCTCTGCAAAGAAAATAGAGGAGCTCTGTGTGATGCCACTAACACACTAGAAGTCCTGTGGGTGCTTCTGCAAAGAAAATAGAGGAGCTCTGTGTGGTGCCACTAACACACTAGAAGTCCTGTGGGTGCTTATGCAAAGAAAATAGAGGAGCTCTGTGTGATGGGACTAACACACTTCAAGTCCTATAGGTGCTTCTGGGAACAAAATATAGCTCTGTGTGTGTAATGGGACTAACACACTTCAAGTCCTATAGGTGCTTCTGGGAACAAAATATAGCTCTGTGTGTGTAATGGGACTAACACACTTCAAGTCCTATAGGTGCTTCTGGGAACAAAATATAGCTCTTTGTGTGTAATGGGACTAACACACTTCAAGTCCTATAGGTGCTTCTGGGAACAAAATATAGCTCTGTGTGTGTAATGGGACTAACACACTTCAAGTCCTATAGGTGCTTCTGGGAACAAAGTATAGCTCTTTGTGTGTAATGGGACTAACACACTTCAAGTCCTATAGGTGCTTCTGGGAACAAAATATAGCTCTGTGTGTGTAATGGGACTAACACACTTCAAGTCCTATAGGTGCTTCTGGGAACAAAATATAGCTCTGTGTGTGTAATGGGACTAACACACTTCAAGTCCTATAGGTGCTTCTGGGAACAAAATATAGCTCTGTGTGTGTAATGGGACTAACACACTTCAAGTCCTATAGGTGCTTCTGGGAACAAAATATAGCTCTTTGTGTGTAATGGGACTAACACACTTCAAGTCCTATAGGTGCTTCTGGGAACAAAATATAGCTCTGTGTGTGTAATGGGACTAACACACTTCAAGTCCTATAGGTGCTTCTGGGAACAAAATATAGCTCTTTGTGTGTAATGGGACTAACACACTTCAAGTCCTATAGGTGCTTCTGGGAACAAAATATAGCTCTGTGTGTGTAATGGGACTAACACACTTCAAGTCCTATAGGTGCTTCTGGGAACAAAGTATAGCTCTTTGTGTGTAATGGGACTAACACACTTCAAGTCCTATAGGTGCTTCTGGGAAGAAAATATAGCTCTGTGTGTGTAATGGGACTAACACACTTCAAGTCCTATAGGTGCTTCTGGGAACAAAGTATAGCTCTTTGTGTGTAATGGGACTAACACACTTCAAGTCCTATAGGTGCTTCTGGGAACAAAATATAGCTCTGTGTGTGTAATGGGACTAACACACTTCAAGTCCTATAGGTGCTTCTGGGAACAAAATATAGCTCTGTGTGTGTAATGGGACTAACACACTTCAAGTCCTATAGGTGCTTCTGGGAACAAAATATAGCTCTGTGTGTGTAATGGGACTAACACACTTCAAGTCCTATAGGTGCTTCTGGGAACAAAATATAGCTCTGTGTGTGTAATGGGACTAACACACTTCAAGTCCTATAGGTGCTTCTGGGAACAAAATATAGCTCTTTGTGTGTAATGGGACTAACACACTTCAAGTCCTATAGGTGCTTCTGGGAACAAAATATAGCTCTGTGTGTGTAATGGGACTAACACACTTCAAGTCCTATAGGTGCTTCTGGGAACAAAATATAGCTCTTTGTGTGTAATGGGACTAACACACTTCAAGTCCTATAGGTGCTTCTGGGAACAAAATATAGCTCTGTGTGTGTAATGGGACTAACACACTTCAAGTCCTATAGGTGCTTCTGGGAACAAAGTATAGCTCTTTGTGTGTAATGGGACTAACACACTTCAAGTCCTATAGGTGCTTCTGGGAACAAAATATAGCTCTGTGTGTGTAATGGGACTAACACACTTCAAGTCCTATAGGTGCTTCTGGGAACAAAGTATAGCTCTTTGTGTGTAATGGGACTAACACACTTCAAGTCCTATAGGTGCTTCTGGGAACAAAATATAGCTCTTTGTGTGTAATGGGACTAACACACTTCAAGTCCTATAGGTGCTTCTGGGAACAAAATATAGCTCTGTGTGTGTAATGGGACTAACACACTTCAAGTCCTATAGGTGCTTCTGGGAACAAAATATAGCTCTGTGTGTGTAATGGGACTAACACACTTCAAGTCCTATAGGTGCTTCTGGGAACAAAATATAGCTCTGTGTGTGTAATGGGACTAACACACTTCAAGTCCTATAGGTGCTTCTGGGAAGAAAATATAGCTCTGTGTGTGTAATGGGACTAACACACTTCAAGTCCTATAGGTGCTTCTGGGAACAAAATATAGGAGCTCTGCCTGCCTGCCACGAACACACTACAAGTCCTATAGGTGCTTCTGGTAACAAAATATAGGAGCTCTGCCTGCCTGCCACTAACACACTACAAGTCCTATAGGTGCTTCTGGTAACAAAATATAGGAGCTCTGCCTGCCTGCCACTAACACACTACAAGTCCTATAGGTGCTTCTGGTAACAAAATATAGGAGCTCTGCCTGCCTGCCACTAACACACTACAAGTCCTATAGGTGCTTCTGGTAACAAAATATAGGAGCTCTGCCTGCCTGCCACGAACACACTACAAGTCCTATAGGTGCTTCTGGTAACAAAATATAGGAGCTCTGCCTGCCTGCCACTAACACACTACAAGTCCTATAGGTGCTTCTGGTAACAAAATATAGGAGCTCTGCCTGCCTGCCACGAACACACTACAAGTCCTATAGGTGCTTCTGGTAACAAAATATAGGAGCTCTGCCTGCCTGCCACGAGCACACTACAAGCCCCTCTTTGTCAATCAATCTTTGTAACTGAATCTATCTAACTCAATCTCTGTAAGTGAATCTATCTAACTATCTCAATGCAGCAGAGTGTCACAGAATCTGCCTGCTCAATCTGCGCCGGAACAGCATGTGACCGGCGCAGACGGCGTGGCGGCGTTTTATAGGGGGGGGGCGTGTACTACAGCCCCTGAGCTGTAATTGGCTACAGGCGTCCTGCCTGTAGCCAATTATGGCTCTTCGATTTTCCGGGGCTGTGATTGGCCAAGCATGCGGGGTCACAGTGCATGCTTGGCCAATCATCAGCCAGCAATGCACTGCGTCGGCCGCGCCGGCCGCAATGCATTGCGGGGCCGCTCGCAACACCCGACCGTGATGCGAGCGGCCAAAATAGTTCTGGGCTCGCAGAGCGAGCGAACGCCCGGTGCTCGATGCGAACGTGGGTTCGCATCGAGCACCGGGCCCATCCTTAAATAGTAGTTTTTTATTCACAAGGAATGGCAGAGTTGGCCTGAATAACCGATCTCCCAAAATTTACAGTAGACAAACGGGCAGAATCGACTTTATAATGGGAAATAAAAGTATTCCTGGAGGACCAGGTGGCCGCCCTGCAGATGGTTTCAGCTGAGACCCTACAATAGGCTGCCCATGAGGTTGCCACTGCCCGGGTGGAATGCGCCTTCAACCCGTCCGGGATCTGCGTAGCACTTAGCGAGTAGGCCTTCTTGATGGTTTTCACCAGCCATGAGGCGATTGTGCGGGCCGATGCTGACTGACCTCTCCTGAAACCGTGAGGGATGATTAGGAGGTTTTCTGACTTCCTAAAGGGTTCTGAGGCTGAGAGGTATTTGATGATGTTACCTCTGACATCCAGGGGGTGCGGATCGCCCTGGTCTGTGGTGAGCGCTGGCAGGTTAATCTCCTGGTTGAAGTGAAAGGAGGACGACACTTTAGGGATGAAGCGGTCTGAGGGTTTTAGGACTACCCTGTCTGGGTGGATGACCAGATATGGATCCCTGGCCAGTAAGGCTTGCATCTCAGAGACCCTTTTAGCCGATGTTATAGCGATGAGGAATGTCACCTTTAGCGTCAGATCCCAGAGGGAGATGCCCTCTAGAGGGAAGAAGGGTTCTTTAGATAGGGCCTCCAGAACGACCGACAGGTCCCAGGTCGGGAATGAAGGCTTCCTGGGAGGCCTCAGCTTGAGACATGCCCTCTGGAACTGAACGACAAGAGGGTCGAGGGCCCATCTAGTCCCAGTCAGGGCGGACAGGGCTGACACCTGCACCTTAAGGGTGCTGGAGCCGAGACCTTTGTCCAGACCTGTCTGCAGAAACTCCAGAATCTGAGGGGTTGAGATGGAGGATAGATCCCACTCCTGCTGATGGGCGAAGGAGGTGAACTTATCCCAAACCCGCCGGTAGGTGGTGTTTGTGTGCGGTCCCAACAGGTGAGGAAAAAATTAGAGAATACCGGGGCGGGGGCCGTATCTTCATCTTATAGTTATGTGGTCCTATCAGGTTGTGGAGGCGGAGTCACAACCCCAGAGTGTATGCTGCCATGAGGATGCGACAGGAAAGTATTTTATCTTGTCCTATGTAGAGTTCATTCATGCAGACAGGTAGTGTCCCCAAACAGAATGGAGGAGATTAACAGTGCTTAGCTGCACAAAAGGAAGAAAAATTATAAAAACTGTATTTTGTTTTTTTCCATCCAGTTAGGGTTTAGAAAAAACAAACTCAATAGCGCAAAAAAAAAAGAATAATAATAAAGGGGACTTACTAAAACATTTAATGTGAAAATGGCTTAATGTAGCTTAACGTGTAATAAAGTGCCTAAACCTCAATCAATTTCCCTGAAATTTTTCACAGCCTAAGATCTCAACTTCCCAAACCTATCCAAGAAGTTTCATGCGATTCGGAGTTCCACAAGGCAAATTAAGGACATTAAGCTTGTTTTTTGGGGAGCTTAATGTGGCTTAACGTACAAAAAAGACCTTAAATGTTAACCAATTTCCTCCAAACTTCACACAATAGAAGACTCTATCCATGCCAACATATTCTGAAAATTTCAGCTCATTTGGTTAATCACACCAAAAGTTATTCACGTTAAGCTATATTTTACAATACTAAAACATTTAATGTGAAAATGGCTTAATGTAGCTTAACGTGTAATAAAGTGCCTAAACCTCAATCAATTGCCCTGAAACTTTGCACAGCCTAAGATCTCAACTTTCCAAACCCATCCGAGAAGTTTCATGCGATTCGGTGTTCCACAAGGCAAACTAGGCACGTTAAGCTTGTTTTTTGGAGAGCTTAACGTACAAAAAAGACCTTAAATGTTAACCAATTTCCCCCAAACTTCACACAATAGAAGACTCTATCCATGCCAACATATTCTGAAAGTTTCAGCTGATTTGGTTAATCACACCAAAAGTTATTCACATTAAGCTATATTTCACAATGCTAAAAAAATGGCTTAATGTAGCTTAATGTAGCTTAACGTGTAATAAAGTGCCTAAACCTCAATCGATTGCCCTGAAACTTTGCACAGCCTAAGATCTCAACTTCCCAAACCTATCCAAGAAGTTTCATGCGATTCAGAGTTCCACAAGGCAAATTAAGGACATTAAGCTTGTTTTTTGGGGAGCTTAATGTGGCTTAACGTACAAAAAAGACCTTAAATGTTAACCAATTTCCTCCAAACTTCACACAATAGAAGACTCTATCCATGCCAACATATTCTGAAAATCTCAGCTCATTTGGTTAATCACACCAAAAGTTATTCACGTTAAGCTATATTTTACAATACTAAAACATTTAATGTGAAAATGGCTTAATGTAGCTTAACGTGTAATAAAGTGCCTAAACCTCAATCAATTGCCCTGAAACTTTGCACAGCCTAAGATCTCAACTTTCCAAACCCATCCGAGAAGTTTCATGCGATTCGGTGTTCCACAAGGCAAACTAGGCACGTTAAGCTTGTTTTTTGGAGAGCTTAACGTACAAAAAAGACCTTAAATGTTAACCAATTTCCCCCAAACTTCACACAATAGAAGACTCTATCCATGCCAACATATTCTGAAAGTTTCAGCTGATTTGGTTAATCACACCAAAAGTTATTCACATTAAGCTATATTTCACAATGCTAAAAAAATGGCTTAATGTAGCTTAATGTAGCTTAACGTGTAATAAAGTGCCTAAACCTCAATCGATTGCCCTGAAACTTTGCACAGCCTAAGATCTCAACTTCCCAAACCTATCCAAGAAGTTTCATGCGATTCAGAGTTCCACAAGGCAAATTAAGGACATTAAGCTTGTTTTTTGGGGAGCTTAATGTGGCTTAACGTACAAAAAAGACCTTAAATGTTAACCAATTTCCTCCAAACTTCACACAATAGAAGACTCTATCCATGCCAACATATTCTGAAAATCTCAGCTCATTTGGTTAATCACACCAAAAGTTATTCACGTTAAGCTATATTTTACAATACTAAAACATTTAATGTGAAAATGGCTTAATGTAGCTTAACGTGTAATAAAGTGCCTAAACCTCAATCAATTGCCCTGAAACTTTGCACAGCCTAAGATCTCAACTTCCCAAACCCATCCAAACCAAAAGTTATTCACATTAAGCTATATTTTACAATGCTAAAACATTTAATGTGAAAATGGCTTAACCACTTGCCGACCGGCGCACGACGATGTACGTCAACAGAATAGCACGGACAGGCATAAGGGCGTACAGGTACGTCCCCTTTAAGATACCGCCGTGCCATCGGGCGTGCGCTCGCACCGGTCGGGACCCCCATGAGGCCGGTCGCGGGTCTCGCGGACTCGATTGCCGCAGGGATACCCGAGATCGTCTCACGGGAAGGCTGAACGGGGAGATGCGAAAAAAACAGCATCTCCCCATTCTGCCTAGCAACTAGTGACGCTGATCTCTGCTCCCTGTGATTGGAGCAGAGATCAGCATTCACTAGCTGACAGCCACGCCCCCCCCCCCCCCCCACAGTAAGAAACACACCTCTAGGCACACTTAACCCCTACACTGCCACCTAGTGGTTAACCCCTTCACTGCCAGTGTCATTTACACAGGAATCAATGCATTTAAATAGCAGTTGTGTCCGCCATAATGTCGCAGTCACAATAAAAAAAAATCGCTGATCGCCACCATTACTAATAAAAAAAAATATTAATAAAAATGCTATAAAACTATCCCCTATCTTGTAAACGCTATAACTTCTGCGCAAACCAATCAATAATCGCTTATTGCGTTTTTTTTTACCAAAAATATGTAGAAGAATACGTATCGGCCTAAACTGAGGAAAAAAATGTTTTTTTTATATATTTTTGGGGGGATATTTATTATAGCAAAAAATAAAAAAAAGAATGCGTTTTATTCAAAATTGTCGCCCTTTTTTGTTTATAGCGCAAAAAATAAAAACCGCAGGGGCGATCAAATACCACCAAAAGAAAGCTCTATTTGTGGGAAAAAAAGGACGTCAATTTTGTTTGGAAGCCACGTCGCTAGACCGCGCAATTGTCAGTTAAAGCGACGCAGTGCCGAATCGCAAAAAGGGGCCTGGTCCTTTGGCTGCAAATTGGTCCGGTCTGAAAGTGGTTAATGTAGCTTAACATGTAATAAAGTGCCTAAACCTCAATCAATTGCCCTGAAACTTTGCACAGCCCAAGATCTCAACTTCCCAAACCTATTCAAGAATTCCAGTTCATTTGGTAAATCACCCCAAAAGTTATTCACCATTTTTTTTACAATCCTTAACCAGTTGCAGACTTTGGGCGCATTAGACATGCCCAAAAACCTGTCATTAATGTACACAGGTCATGTCTAGTACATCCAGTCCTTCTGCTCTGCTGCTGGGACCCTTCCCTGTCTCTGTACCCAACAATTCAGCAGGAACTGTCTAAAAATAGAAGCAGGCTGGCAATGTTTATCAACAACCACATCACAGAAAGTTACATTGAAACATTGTATCAATTGTAACTTTCTGTGTTTTGCATTCACAGAGCAAAGGGATGAACTTCGATTTGAAGGTGAAGAGAGTTAAAGCAACCTTGACATGTAAATAAAACATTTTTTTTTTTTCTAATTAAATGTTCCTCTGTTGAACTCCTAATTAACCCTTTAGTTTTCTTTAATCAGCACTGATTAACTCTATATTCTCCTTCTCTATTGAATTGTAATTTTCCTGATGATTTGTTCTTTTCTATTTTATTAACTAATAGTTAACTTTTTTTCATTTTTTTTGTTTGCTTTGCTTATTAAAAATGTTGACACCTTTTTACATATATATACCGAAAGAAAGAAAAAAAAGGCCTTTTGTTTAATTTTATTACACTTAATTGTAAAAATTATTGTTGCAGGACAATATTCATAAAAAGAAAGCCTTGTTTGTCCTTAAAAAAAAAAATGCATGTATTACGTTGTTAACTTAAGGGGTTAGACAAGCTCAAGCTCAACTCGAGCTGTGGTGAAACTACAAATCCCATCATGCCTCTGCCTCTAGGAGACATGCCTGTGATTGTCAGGGTCTTGCAATGTCATCGCTGGATCTAGATGGGACTCAGGGTAGTGTTAGGGGGGCTGCTGCACACAGAAGGCTTTTTATCTTAATCAGAGGTGGCTCTTTAATTAGGCAAATTAGGCGATTGCCTTAGGCCTCGCCCACAGAAGGGCCTCGCTGTCGAGCGATTGCCTAATTTGCCTCAGGTGCTGTGTTGAGACTGTCTGGCGGCGGGCGCTCTGGGCAGAGTGAGCTAATAGCTTAGCTGAGCCAGCGCCGTGATCCGCGGCGGCGGACGAGCATAGTGGAAGTGTGGTGGGCGTGGCTAAGGCTGCCTGCATCCAATAGCAGGCTCAACCTCTAGCCCTTCCCCTAAAGTCGGCGACAGCGGCCCCAATGCATGGCGGGAGGCAGGACTCGGGAGCAGCCCTGGAAGAAATACATGCTCGGTGAGTGGAGCTTGTTTGTGATAGAGGCGGAGGCTAGGCGGGATAGCCGTGTCTGTGTGCCCCATTGTGGAGGGGAGTCTGTGGGAGTGGGACTAAAATGTCCAGCATGTTTATGTGGAGGACGAGCAACTAACTTAGTGTGAGGCTGGAGGGGGAAGCATAGCGTATCAGTCCCACTCTCAGTATAACATGTCTGGATGGCTTTGCAGTGTGAGGAGGAGCCCTGAACACCCTGATATGTACACTGTTTCCACATATCCCAATTACCACATGTTAGCCCCCTCCTCCTTCTACTCCTCCTGCCCCCCCCCCTCTGCCCCCTCTACCCCCACTCCCTCTGCCCTCTAACCCTCCTATCTCCCCCTTCCATACCCCCATTGTTTTCTTCACCGTCTTTCTCTTCTCTCCTCACTTGCCACATCCTCTCTCTCCCTCTGTCCTCTCTACCTACATCCCTCTGTCCACTCTCTCCTCACCCCCTCCTATTGTCCAGGCTATCCTCCCCCCTATCCACTCTCTCCTCTCCCCCTCCCCCTGCCTCTGTCCACTCTCTCCTCACCCCCCCCCCCTATCATCCAGGCTCTCCTCCCCTATCCACTCTCTCATCTCCCCCTGCCTCTGTCCACTCTCTCCTCACCCCCCCTATCATCCAGGCTATCCTCCCCTATCTACTCTCTCATCTCCCCCTGCCTCTGTCCACTCTCTCCTCACCCCCCTCCTATCGTCCAGGCTATCCTCCCCTATCCACTCTATCCTCTCCCCCTGCCTCTGTCCACTCTTTCCTCACCCCCTCCTATCGTCCAGGCTATCCTCCCCTATCCACTCTCTCATCTCCCCCTGCCTCTGTCCACTCTCTCCTCACCCCCTCCTATCGTCCAGGCTATCCTCCCCCCTATCCACTCTCTCATCTCCCCCTGCCTCTGTCTACTCTCTCCTCACCCCCCTCCTATCGTCCAGGCTATCCTCCCCCCTATCCACTCTCTCATCTCCCCCTGCCTCTGTCCACTCTCTCCTCACCCCCCCTCCTATCGTCCAGGCTATCCTCCCCCCTATCCACTCTCTCATCTCCCCCTGCCTCTGTCCCCTCTCTCCTCCCCCCCTCCCCCTGCCTCTGTCCGCTCTCTACTCACCCCCCTCCTACTGTTCAGGCTATCCTCCCCCTATCCACTCTCTCCTCTCCCCCTGCCTCTGTCCACTCTCTCCTCTCCCCCCCCCCCTGCCTCTGTCCACTCTCTACTCACCCCCCCCTACTGTCCAGGCTATCCTCCCCCTATCCACTCTCTCCTCTCCCCCCCCCCCCTGCCTCTGTCCACTCTCTACTCACCCCCCTCCTACCCTCCAGGCTATTCTCCCCCCTATCCACTCTCTCCTATCCCCCTCCCCTGCCTCTGCCCACTCTCTCCTCACCCCCTTCTACCCTCCAGGCTATCCTCCCCCTAACCACTCTCTCCTCATCCCCCTCCTACTGTCCAGGCTATCCTCCCCTATCCACTCTCTCCTCTCCCCCTCCCCTGTCCACTCTCTACTCTCTTCTATCCAGGCTATCCTCTCCCCCTCCCTCTCTCTATCCTTTCTCCTCTCCCCCCTCTTATATCCTCTCCCTCTGTCCACGCTAACCTCCACCTCCCCCTATCCACTCCTTCTCCCTTTCTGAGAGTTAGTTCAGCTTTTCATTTTGTGTGAAATGGTGAACTTACTCTTTAAGCCTTCCAAACTATCTCAGGACATGAAAAAAGGCCCTATATGTGCTGCATTCCTCTTACCTACCTGGTGGAAAATTCGGGAGACCTGAGTCCCCAAGAACTCTATCATATACAGATCTAGACCAGCCAGAGGAAGTGGTAAGGCTCCATTGGTTGTTATTGGCTTATAACTTTGATGGATGGCCTCCTTTACCAGTAAGGTAGAGTGCAGGCCCAAGCATTCTACAACAGTGGCTGGTCAAGATTTGCATAATGGAGCACCTAAGGTTTAGGGGTTCAGAGGTATGTGACCATACAACCGCCAACAACAGATGGGACATGGGAAAATGTGGGTGATGTCACTGCTCCAGGCTTTACCAGTGATTGTCAAGTGCTCTCTCCTCTCCCCTGCAGCCAATACTAATTGACACAGTGGATCATGTGACCAGACCAGAGCTAAAAGTCCACGGTTAGGGAGCTCTGATTACTTGCCTTGCCCCTAACACTGACAACCCATGCTATGCCACTGGAGGGGAGAGCCCAGCATCGGGAAGAAGGATGGCGCTGCCACCTCGAGCTGTCAATGTTATCTCTAAGTACCACTCACAAATGGCAATCTGCTGACAAGACACTCCCAGGGGAGTGCAGAGCACAGCCTACGAAACTAGGGAAGGGACCGTCTGGGTGAGCTCACCAGTGTGATATGATCCAATAACATGCTAGAATCTTTGAGGACTGGCCATGGGTGGAGTGCTATCAGTTAATTGTATACTGTACATTGCAATGTAGTATTATTTTTTTATCGGTTTAATTATTTTTCCAATTATGGGCGTGAGAGGGCCTCATGTCTAAGTTTTGCCTAAGACCTCACAAAGCCTAGAGCCGCCTCTGATCTTAATGCATAGAATGCATTAAGATAAATAAACCTTCTGACTTTAAAATCCCTTTAAACGCTGTAGCCCCGGAAGATTTTACCCCCTTCCTGACCAGAGCACTTTTTACAATTTGGAACTGCGTCGCTTTAACTGACAATTGCGCGGTCGTGCGATGTTGTACCCAAACAAAATTTGCATCCTTTTTTTCCCACAAATAGAGCTTTCTTTTGGTGGTATTTGATCACCTTTGCGGTTTTTATTTTTTGCGCTATAAACAAAAAAATGTGCGACAATTTTGAAAAAAAAAGCAATATTTTTTACTTTTTTCTATAATAAATATCCTCCAAAAATATATAAAAAAACTATTTTTTTTCCTCAGTTTAGGCCGATACGTATTCTTCTACATATTTTTGGTAAAAAAAATCACAATAAGTGTTTATTGATTGGTTTGCACAAAGGTTGTAGCGTCTACAAAATAGGGGATAGTTTTATGACATTTTTATTAATAATTTTTTTTTTACTAGTTATGGCAGCGATCAGCGATTTTTATCATGACTGCGACATTAAGGCGGACACATCGGACAATTTTGACAAATTTTTGGGATCATTGGTGATCAGTGCTATAAAATTGCATTGATTACTGTAAAAATGTCACTGGCAGGGAAGGGGTTAACAACTAGGGGGCGGGGAGGGGTTAAGTGTATCCTGGGGGCTTGTTTCTAACTATCTGAGGGCGTGGCTGTGTGTGACACCACACTGATCGCTGCTCCAGATGACAGGGAGCAGACGATCAGTGTGCTGTCATTAGGCAGAACGCGGAGATGCTGTTTACATCGGCATCTCCCAATTCTTGAGCTCCATAACACGATCGCGGGTATCCCCGCACTGATCGAGTCCGCGGGATCCGTGGGCACTGTCAAGGGGCTTGTAGCGTACGGGTACGTTACTTTGCCCAGCCGTGCCATTCTGCCGACATATATGTGCCGACAACGGTTGGCAAGTGGTTAAGCCATTTTCACATTAAATGTTTTAGCATTGTGAAATATAGCTTAATGTGAATAACTTTTGGTGTGATTAACCAAATCAGCTGAAACTTTCACTTTTGCGTGAAGTTTGGGGGAAATTGGTTGACATTTAAGGTCTTTTTTGTACGTTAAGCCACATTAAGCTCTCCAAAAATCAAGCTTAATGTCCCTAGTTTGCCTTGTGGGACACCGAATCGCATGAAACTTCTTGGATGGGGTTGAGAAGTTGAGAACTTAGGCTGTGCAAAGTTTCAAGACAATTGATTGAGGTTAAGGCACATTATGGTACGTTAAGCTCTTTACATTAAACGTTTTAGCATTGTAAAATATAGCTTAATGTGAATAACATTTGGTGTGATTTACTAAATGAGCTGTAATTTTCAAAATATGTTGGCATGGATAGAGTCTTCTATTGTGTGAAGTTTGGAGAAAATTGGTTAACATTTAAGGTCTTTTTTGTACGTTAAGCTCTCCAAAAAGCAAGCTTAACGTGCCTAGTTTGCCTTGTGGAACACCGAATTGCATGAAACTTCTCGGATGGGTTTGGGAAGTTGAGACCTTAGGCTGTGCAAAGTTTCAGGGCAATTGATTGAGGTTTAGGCACTTTATTACACGTTAAGCTACATTAAGCCATTTTCACATTAAATGTTTTAGTATTGTAAAATATAGCTTAACGTGAATAACTTTTGGTGTGATTAACCAAATGAGCTGAAATTTTCAGAATATGTTGGCATGGATAGAGTCTTCTATTGTGTAAAGTTTGGTGGAAATTGGATAATATTTAAGGTCTTTTTTGTACGTTAAGCCACATTAAGCTCCCCAAAAATCAAGCTTAATGTCCTTAATTTGCCTTGTGGAACTCCGAACCGCATGAAACTTCTTGGATAGGTTTGGGAAGTTGAGAACTTAGGCTGTACAAAGTTTCAAGACAATTGATTGAGGTTAAGGCACATTATGGTACGTTAAGCTCTTTACATTAAACGTTTTAGCATTGTAAAATATAGCTTAATGTGAATAACTTTTGGTGTGATTTACTAAATGAGCTGCAATTTTCAAAATATGTTGGCATGGATAGAGTCTTCTATTGTGTGAAGTTTGGAGGAAATTGGTTAACATTTAAGGTCTTTTTTGTACGTTAAGCCACATTAAGCTCCCCAAAAAACAAGCTTAATGTCCTTAATTTGCCTTGTGGAACTCCAAATCGCATGAAACTTCTTGGATAGGTTTGGGAAGTTGAGATCTTAGGCTGTGCAAAGTTTCAGGGCAATCTATTGAGGTTTAGGCACTTTATTACACGTTAAGCTACATTAAGCTACATTAAGCCATTTTCACATTAAATGTTTTAGCATTGTGAAATATAGCTTAATGTGAATAACTTTTGGTGTGATTAACCAAATCAGCTGAAACTTTCAGAATATGTTGGCATGGATAAAGTCTTCTATTGTGTGAAGTTTGGGGGAAATTGGTTAACATTTAAGGTCTTTTTTGTACGTTAAGCTCTCCAAAAAGCAAGCTTAACGTGCCTAGTTTGCCTTGTGGAACACCGAATCGCATGAAACTTCTCGGATGGGTTTGGGAAGGTGAGATCTTAGGCTGTGCAAAGTTTCAGGGCAATTGATTGAGGTTTAGGCACTTTATTACACGTTAAGCTACATTAAGCCATTTTCACATTAAATGTTTTAGTATTGTAAAATATAGCTTAACGTGAATAACTTTTGGTGTGATTAACCAAATGAGCTGAAATTTTCAGAATATGTTGGCATGGATAGAGTCTTCTATTGTGTAAAGTTTGGTGAAAATTGGATAACAATTAAGGTCTTTTTTGTACGTTAAGCCACATTAAGCTCCCCAAAAATCAAGCTTAATGTCCTTAATTTGCCTTGTGGAACTCCGAACCGCATGAAACTTCTTGGATAGGTTTGGGAAGTTGAGAACTTAGGCTGTGCAAAGTTTCAAGACAATTGATTGAGGTTAAGGCACATTATGGTACGTTAAGCTCTTTACATTAAACGTTTTAGCATTGTAAAATATAGCTTAATGTGAATAACTTTTGGTGTGATTTACTAAATGAGCTGCAATTTTCAAAATATATTGGCATGGATAGAGTCTTCTATTGTGTGAAGTTTGGAGGAAATTGGTTAACATTTAAGGTCTTTTTTGTACGTTAAGCCACATTAAGCTCCCCAAAAAACAAGCTTAATGTCCTTAATTTGCCTTGTGGAACTCCGAATCGCATGAAACTTCTTGGATGGGTTTGGGAAGTTGAGATCTTAGGCTGTGCAAAGTTTCAGGGCAATCAATTGAGGTTTAGGCACTTTATTACACGTTAAGCTACATTAAGCCATTTTCACATTAAATGTTTTAGTAAGTCCCATAATAAAGTCCCAAGGTAAATAAGTTAAATTAGTTAGAATCACTTGTATGATGGCTGCAGCTCTTCCAGCAGAGTATTGGATGATCTATGTGCACTACAATAAACAAAAAAAGGTGCCACAATCTAAGTGTATCAGTTTAAAAAATGGTTTAAAAGTCCCTCTCAAGAGTAGAAGAAAGTCAGGCTCATCATCAGTCACTAGCAGGACTCGATAGAAAGCGTTCAAAATGCTGGCAGATGGAACCAGGAAGCAACTTTGTTGTACAGGAGACCTCCAGATGAGGAGAGATGCAAGGCTTCAAATGAACTGTAAAGTCAGAAGCTATTATGATAAAAAGCCTTTTGTGTGTAGCAGCCTCCCTCAGCCCCCCTAATACTTACCCGAGCAACATCTCTGTCCAGCAATGTCCACAAGTCCCTTGGTCATCCCTGACTGTCCCTCCTGATTGGCTGAGACACAGCAGCGGCACCATTGGCTCCCGCAGCTGTCAATCAAAGTCAGTTAGCCAATCAGGGGAGAGAGGATAGCTACACTGAGCAGCAGCTTGTCTCGGGTGCCCCCATAGCAAGCTGCTTGCTGTGGGGGCACTCGACAGGAGGGAGGGGCGAGGAGGAGTGAAGAGGAGGATCCAGGCTGCTCTGTGCAAAACCAACTGCACATAGGAGGTGTCAGAAACCATGAAATCAGACTGAGACAAAAGTACAGTTAAATAACACTTGTTTAATAATAAAAATAAAAAGAACAAAGGTAGTCAAAAACATAGCCAAAGTTCAGTAACTGGAAAGGATAGTCAGCCAAGCCAGAAGTCAGGGATCAATGTAGTGGAACAGCAAGCAGGATCTGGAGCCAGAAAGGATGTCAGCAAAGCAAGTCTTTAAACAGGAATGCAGGAAATGTGTCTGTTTAGTTGACCAAGGCGAAGGCAGAGATCCACTGGGCTGAACAGCTTAAGTAGGCAGGACTGACGAGCAGGATATCATCAACAGCTGAATAACTGTGGAGAGGTAGAAGCTGGCAATTAGCCGACAGCTGAGCGGCCAGCTCTGAGCAGGAAGGGCTGAGCCCAGCCCTGACAGAAGGTAAGTATAACATGTTTGTTATTTAAAAAAAAAAAATTAGACTTTACAATCACTTTAACCACTTAAGGACCACCTCACGCCGATATACGTCGGCAGACTGGCACGGCTGGGCACAATCACGTACCTGTACGTTTCTCTTTAAGAGCCCAGCCGTGGGTCGCGTGCTCCGTGACCGCGGCCGCGGGACCAGCGGACCCGATCGCCGCTGGTGTTCCCCGATCGGGTCACAGAGCTGAAGAATGAGGAGAGGTCTGTGTAAAAAAACCTCTCCC
>CM053026.1:55767103-55825815 GCA_028564925.1 Lithobates sylvaticus | reverse complement strand
ATGTCTTCCCAGGATGTTGGTTCAAGTATGCTGTGTGTTTTGACAGTGTATGACAGCTTGCGGGGTGGTATCCCCTTTGTAGTCCGAGTGGATCTTCTGACTTCAGGCAGTTCAGCAGGATCTGGTGGGGAACTTGATTTAGGAGATGTGAGTTCCAACTCTTGTTCTGACTCCTGCATAGATTCACTTTGGTCACTTTGGTCGACCTTTTCTTCTGATTTGCTTGAAAAGAAGTGAGAGGTCTTGGTGATGCTGCCTATGAGTCACCAGCTCTGCCTGAATCACTTAACCCTGACCCAGAAGAAAAACACACTGACAATTTACCTACACTCTCTCTCTAGCACACTAATTAGAGTAGATGTTATCCAAAATTGACTGCAAAAGTGGAAATACACTTTAACAATCGCAAATAATCTCACATACATGATCGCACAGCTTTTTTAAGTGCATGGCTGTGATTTGCCCATTTGTGCCTGGCGTCGGATACCCCTTTCTTTATACAGCAGGTTAGCTACAGTGTGAGCATTACTTGGACTCATCCAAGGTAGCCATGTGAATGTAGCACCATTTTTTTTTCTACATTAGGTACTGTATTTTGCTTTTTTGGCAGGAGCTGCCTTTAGAAATGGGAAAACAGCATCCATAATTCATCTTGAACTTATAAAAGAGTCCTAGTTTTCCAGATTTATCTTGGAGGTTTCTTACATAACCTGGAAATGGGTCAAGACAACAGAGTCACGATGATACATCCCATGTTGTGTCCCAGCCAGGTGGTGCCTACAAGACGGCCAATTATGTTAATGACACATTTCTCACACGCTGATGACTTTTAGCATATGAAATGCAAAAGAGCGGCCTTATGGGAGACACACAGGAATAGCACGAGGTGTCCAGAGAAAAAATGTCCTCTCTTCTGTATATATTATTTCAATGGTTAGGCTGATCATTGCCAGATCTTCCCATCCATGTCACAAATACAAACTAACGGTCAAGGTGGCAACACGCCATCGGTCATCGTGGTCCATTTTTATTTCAAGGGCTTATTCACCGGATACATTTGGTAAGACATGCATTTTTACAGTGGAATACCGTAATGTAAAATACAAGCGTTGGTGCGTGCGGTGATTTGTGATACCGCTCATTTTGACCAGCATCCCAACACATGTTTAGCGCACCACAACACACAGATATGAGCCCTCTGTGCACTGTGGTGGGCTGCTTAAAAAAGTGCATCTCCATTAAAATATGTGTTGGCAGCCAACCCAAAATGTACTCCCCCTGACTCCATGCCTCTCTCTGCTCTTCCCTTCTGAAGTAAGGCACCTTTTTTGTTCACAAATCCTCCAGGGTTAGAATCTATTTCCTGGACTGAGGTGCTGGTGCAGAAATTACGCAGTCAGGTAAACTGACTTTGTGACTTGCTACAATGTTTCAATGTTGCAATCTGATCACCAAAAGTGAGGAGACTAGAGAAATGCTTTGCCCTGCTTGCAGCAGACTGATGACATCACTCTAGCCTATACAAAAACCACTGGGGACTGATTCTTAACCCTACAAGGTGGAGATTTTTTTTTGGTAAACGATACTGTTGCTGTACATTGTGACATACCAGGAATGTATTCCGGCAGTCTATTAAAGGATAAGTCCAACCGAACACTAAAATCACTACATCTATAGACATCCATGATCTAACACTAACCTATCTAGACATGTAAATAAGAAATCAGTCTACTTACCTTTTCTGAAGCCGATCCGACTAGATCCCATGCTGAGCTCTCAGCCGCGGCTTTCACTGTAGAGGAGGGTGCAGAGGATACAGCGGAAGCCCCATAGTAAGTCTATTGGTGATGTCACTTCCCATTCATTTCACAGCCGTTGTCAGCTGTGTCCTCTGCAGAGCTTCTGCTGCTGAAAACCGGACCAGAGCGTCTTACAAAAAGGTATGTATATTAATTTCTTCTTTACAGCGCTAGATAGGTTAGTCTTAGATTGTGGGTGTCTGTAGATGTAACAATGTTAGTGTTAGGGTGGACTTCTACTTTAAAGTTACCGAAAGTTCAAATTAAATCTCCGTCCTGGGGAAAATTTTTTTTTTTTTTTTAAAAGTCAGCAGCTACAAATATTGCAGCTGCTGACTTTTAAAAATCGGACACTTACCTGTCCCGGGGTCCAGCGATGCGGGGGAACGAGGACCCCCCCTCGTTCCCCGAGCCGCTCACGGCGCCGACATTCCTAATGTGGGAACCCGGCTGTGGCTTCACAGCCGGGCACCCACTGCGCATGCGCGAGCGGCGCCGTGCGCCGTGATTTGACGCTCAGTCATCTGGGACACGTGACAGGTCCCAGATGACTGTGCAGCGCCGAGGGGGGAAGTGACGTTTTGCCCGGGCAATGAAGGTGGCAGACTTTGAGGGACCCCCTAGCAACAGGCATTTAGAGGTGAGTAAAAAAAAATTTTTTTTTTCCAATTATTTTTTTTTTATTTTTTTAATGATTTTTAAGCCCCCTTTTTTTTTTTTGACCGCAACCCCACTTTAAAGTGGAACTTCACCCATAAAAACATGTTTTGCTTTCCTTGTTGCTCCCTCCCTCTCTGTATTTAAAGCTGAACTCTTGATTTTCATACACTTTACATTTTTTTTTGGGCTGAACTGGCCCAGCTGTTAGCAATAATTGTATGTAAAATCTGGCAGGCTGGTTGTACCTACATTGATCGATCAACTTTGTACATTCAGCCTGCCCATACATGGTTGGGAACTTGTCCGCTGCCTTCTAAAAAAGAGATTTAAACCGTATATGCCCGGCCTTAGCAAAAATGAGACTTCTATTGCAGGGGAATGCTTTTAATTTGACTTCCTGCTCTGTGTACAGCTCTCCTTGTAACTCATTACAAGGGGATGACATTTACATTTTTTGTCAGTTTTCGAAAAGCATACCAGCTGTAGACTGAAATTGATAGGTACATTTTTTATAAGTCGACATTATAAAAATGGCTTGGGTAGCAGTAATATTTGTAAGGTTTGTTTTATAGTGAAAGTGGAGTTTTTTTTTGATAGATAGATAGATAGATAGATAGATAGGATAGATAGATAGATAGATAGATAGATAGATAGAGTGGGGAAAATAGGTATTTGATCCCCTGAAGATTTTGTAAGTTTGCCCACTTACAAAGAAATGAAGTGTTTATCATTTTTATCATAGGTATATTTTAAATCATAGAGACAAAATATCAACCAAAAATCCAGAAAAAACACATGATACAAATGTTATAAATCGAATTAAGGTTCAGTGTCAGTGAGTAAAATAAGTATTTGATCCCCAAGCAAAACGTGACTTAGTACTTGGTGGAGAAACCCTTGTTGGCAAGCACAGAGGTCAGACATTTTTTGTAGTTGGTGGCCAGGTTTGCACACATCTCAGGAGGTATTTTGGTCCACTCTTCTTTACTGATCTTCTCTAAATCCCTAAGGTTTTTGGCTGTTGCTTGACAACTCAAAGTTTCAGCTCCCTCTATAAATTTTCTATAGGATTAAGGTCTGGAGACTGGCTAGGCTACTCCATGAGCTTAATGTGCTTCTTCTTGAGCCACTCCTTTGTTGCCTTGGCGGTATGTTTTGGGTCATTGTCATACTGGAAGACCCATCCATGACCCATCTTCAGTGTTCTGGCTGAGGGAAGAAGGTTCTCATCCAAGATTTTACAATACATGGCCCCGTCCATTGGGCCCTCAATGCGGCAAAATCAGCCTTTACCTTTAGCAGAGAAAAAGCCCCAAAGCATAAAGTTTCCACATCCGTGCTTGACTGTTGGGATGCTGTTCTTAGGGTCATAGTCAGCATTTTTCGAGTCAAGTTAATGGCAAAGAGCTCATTTTTGGTCTCATCTGACCACAGTACTTTCCTCCAATCCTTCTCTGAATCATTTAGATGTTCATTGGCAACCTTCAGATGGGCCTGTACATGTGCATTCTTGAGGAGGGGGACCTTGTGGGTGCTGCAGGATTTCAGACTATGTCGGCGTATTGTGTTACCAATGGTTTGTTTGGTGACTGTGGTCCCAACTGCCTTGAGATCATTCACAAGCTCCTCCGGTGTAGTTCTGGGCTGATCCCTCACATTTCTCATAATCATCCTTACCCCATGAGGGGAAATCTTGCATGGAGCTTCAGACCGAGGGCGATTGATGGTTATTTTGTATTTCTTCCATTTGTGAATAATCGCTCCAACAGTTGTCTCCTTCTCACCAAGCTTCTTGCTGATGATCTTGTAGCCCATTCAACCCGTGTGCAGGTCTACAATCTTGTCCCTGATGTCCTTTGACAGCTCTTTGGTGTTGCCCATGATTGTGGGTTTGAATGGAAGAAAGAGATTCTGTGGACAGGTGTCTTTTATACACATAACGATTTGTCGTAAGGAGAACCTTCTTAAATTGATGGGACTAATCTGTGTACCACATGAGCGCATCCTGTAGCCAGTCTGTGGAAGCCAAAATTATTTTGGTTTGTAGAGGATCAAATAATTATTTTACTCACTGAACTAGACATGTGCACAACAAAAAAATTTGAAAAAAAATTAGTTTATTTTCGTTTCCGTTGATTCGTAACGATTCGTACATTTGTAAGTCGTCGTTCGTATTCATACATTCGTAAGTCGTCGTTGTTCGTATTCGTAACGATTCGTACATTCGTAAGTCGTCGGTGTTCGTATTCGTAAGAGTTATTTTTTCGTTGATTCGTTTTTTCGTTAGTTTAATTTTCGGACGCATTCGTATTTATTCGTACATTCGTAACATTCGTAGATTCGTAATCGGAGCATAATTCATAATTTTATGTAATGTGTATGCTATTATTACATTTTAATAATTTACTAATCGAAAAAAAAAGTTACGAATCGAAAAAAAAGTTACGAATGTACGAATTATTTTGTTCAATCCATTCGAAGCACGTTAAGCAACGCCATTGTAAGAGACACGGAAAATTACGAATCGAAAAAAAAAAAAAAAAAAAAAAAAAAAGTTACGCATCGAAAAAAAAAGTTACGAATCGAAAAAAAAGTTACGAATGTACAATTTTTTTTGTTAAATCCATTCGAAGCACGTTAAGCAGCACCATTGTAAGGGACACGAAAAATTACCAATTCACCAAAAAAAAAAAAGTTACAAATGTACGAATTTTTTTTTGTTCGTTTTCGTTTTTTTTTTTCGGTTTTTCTTCATTAGTACATTCGTTGTTTCTAATTCGTTTTTTTCGGATTTTCGTTGTTTTTCGGATTCGTTCGATTCGTTAATCGGATTCGTACGATTCGAACGATTCGTTATTCGGATTCGTACGATTCGAACGATTCGTTCATTCGTACGAAAACGAACGAACGAAAATAACGAAAAAAAACGAAACGATTTGCACATGTCTACACTGAACTGCAACTCAATTTATAACATTTTTGTCATGTGTTTTTTCTGGATTTTTGGTTGATATTCTGTCTCTATCATTTAATTCTATGATAAAAATGATAGACGCTTCATTTCTTTGTAAGCGGGCAAACGTACAAAATCTGCAGGGGATCAAATTATTATTTTCCCCACTGTAGATATCGGACCTGGAATGTGTATCTTATGGGATAGGGCGACAACTGACTCAGCACATCCCAGGTCTGAGCGTTGCACGGAGCGGAGCAGGGAGGCTGGAACATTCTGTGATGTTCCGGATGAAGCAAAAGCAATTAGTAATGAATCTCAGTAATTGTCAATTCTAGCAAGGTTATGTACCAACTGGAGACAACAGAAGTGCCTATGCAATGTACCGGGCCTGTGCTCACATACCATATCAATCCTTTTATTTACCTACCAGAGAACTCACACTTCCAGACGGAAAATAATATTAGGCAAGTCAGGGTTTGCAAGAGCTACTAAAGATTTCAAAGGTAATACATTTATATAATCACCATTGTATCTGAACTCAAGGCAAACAGCTAAACATACAGAAAAAAATATATATCTGGGAGCTGCTTTACCTGCCAAAAGATTTGTATCTCTGTCGATCCAGATCTAATGCCCCGTACACACGATCGGAAATTCTATTAAAAGACCGATGAGAGCTTTTGTTCGTAAATTCCGACCGTGTTTATGCTCCATCAGACTTTTGCTGGCCGAATTCCAGCCAGCAAAAGATTGAAAGCGTGTTCTTAATTTTTCGGTCCAAAAAAGTTCCGATCGGAAATTCTGATCGCCTTTAGCAATTCCGACGTGCAAAATTCCTACGCATGCTCGGAAGCATTGAACTTCATTTTCTGGGCTCGCCGTAGTGTTGTACGTCACTGCGTTCTTGACGGTCAAAAGTTCAGCAAACTTTTGTGTGACCGAGTGTATGCAAGCCAAGCTGGAGCGGAATTCAGTCGGAAAAACCATCCAATCCGCTCGCGTGTATGCGGCATAAGATTGGCACAGTTCTGCTGCACAGCAAAGCCCTTTGTAGCAAAAGGGGAGACATACTTTTCTATGCAGCAGTTCAGAAATACTTATGCCGCGTACACGCGACCGGACTTTCCGGCAGAAAAGGTCAGACGGAATCATTCCGTCGGATATCCCGATTGTGTGTGGGATAATCAGATTGTCTTTCTTCAAAAAATTCAGACGGACCTAGAAATAGAACATGCTTCAAATCTTTTCGACGGAATCAATTTCTATCGGGAAAACCATTCGTCTTTATGCTGGTCCGACAGACCAAATACGACGCAAGGGAAGCTATTGGCTACTGAACTTCCTTTTCTAGTCCCATCGTAAGTCATCGCAATCAAAACAAACAGACTTTGGTCCGATCGTGTGTGGGCAAGTCTGTTCAGTCGTAACTCCGTCGGGACTCGGTCGGGAAGACCGTCTGAGTTTATTCTGCCGGAAAGTCCGGTCGTGTGTACGCGGCATCACAGGTCTCCTCCAAACCCCATGCCTATGATTGGATAATAAAAGGAGATGCAGCTGACTGCTGAGCTCATCTTTCTGGCATTCTACTCTCTTCTATTATCAGCATCCGCCTTGCAGTACAGCACAACTCATTAGCTCATTGTGCTGCTTCTTCCTACAATAGTTTGAGTTCTGCTGTACAGTGGATTGCAGGTTTGATATCACATCAAATTTTGATTGCAATTAAAAAAATAAAGATTGCAGGGGGCATGTCTGTTTTGTAAGTTGATAGGTAGGTGGAAAATATGAGTATATGAGTGGAACAAGCTCATGGTGGGAGTCATCTGGGGATGCTTACTAGTAGCTGAGAGGGGATCAGGCAGTGATAAAAATCCTCTAGAATCTGGTATGATGATTTTCCATATTGTGTTTGATACTTCTATTTCTTAATACAAGGAAGTGTGGACTTTTCAGGCAAAGAGTTAACATTCATAGTAACAATTGTTTGTTTTAAGGATAGTCTTTAAAACAAGCTTTCATTAACTTATGTACCTGCAGGCACTGTGGAGTAATTCAGCCTCAAAATTCACAGCAAAAGTAGTCCAATAGGTCAGCTCCCCCTCCCAACAGGGACTCAGCAGCTCAGCTTACTCTACTTAGTCCTCCCAGCTGTGACTAAACAGCTCAGCTCTCTCTACTGAACAGTGAGCTAGTATCCCAACTACCCCTGCTATCCACTCCCAGCAGTAGCCCAGCAACCCAGTTCACCCTACGCTCTCCAATTTGCAGCTCAGCTTCCCCTGATTCCCCTCCAAGAGTTATTCAATAGCTCAGCGCTCCCTGTTTTCCTGTCCCAGAAGTAGTTCTGGAACTCAGCTCCCTTGCCCCTACTCACAGAATTGGTTTAGAAGCTCAGCTAATCCCCCCCCCCACCCCTCCCAGTAGTGATTCATCAGCTTAGCTCACTGTTCTCCTCTCCTAAAAGCTGAGCTGGTGAAACACTGCCAGCAAGGGATGTAGTAGAAGCTAAGCGACTGAGAAAGCCAACTTCACAGAGTCAGATGTGAACTTTGAGGATGAACTGCACAACAGTGCCTACCACTTAAGAGGTCAGTGTTTTGTTAAAGCTGTTTTCCCGCATTAGGGAGATTTCCCCTTTATTCTCGTTGGGGCAGGAAGTGATGGAAAATATTTCCAGTGGGGACAAAAACTACTAAAAAAAAAAAAATCACTTTTTCAGTAAAATAGAAATGCTATCTGTTTGGTGCACCAGACATGTGGGTTGGTGTCTCAGAGCAAGGGGACAGTGGGCTTACAACCCCCCACCCACCCAGCCACCCCACATATTACCCTGTTATGCATCCACCTGTTTGACCTGTTTGGTTAACAGTGTAATATGAGTGGCACGTTTTTTTCATTTCCCTTACCTACTATATACAGTAAATCCTTGGATTGAGAGTAACTTGGTCTGAGAGTGTTTTGCAAGACAAGATATTTTTTTTATACATTTTGACTTGATAAACAAGTGATGTCTTGATATACAAATAGTGTCATGTCACAAAACGAGTATAAAAGAGAAGAGAGGCGCCTCTAAGTGTAGCAATATGGTTACCTTTAATGAAGGTACAACATTCAGCAACTCACATGGTTGATGATTAAAACAGGCACATTTAACCACTTGCCGACCGCCCCATGTAGATATACGTCGGCAGAATGGCACGTACAGGCAGAACCACGTACCTGTACGTGCCATTCTTTAGGCGGTTGGGGGGTCCGATCGGACCCCCCTCCGCCGGCGGGGACGGTCGGCATCGCTTCAGGAGCGATCCGGGACGAGGGGACGGCCAGTGGTTTCTGGCCACCCCCTCGCGATCGCTCCTGGCGAATGAAAAGCTTCCCCTTCCTGTCTATTGTATAGACAGGAAGGCGGAAGTGATGTCACGCTCGGTGCGCCGGTCTATGTGACCGGAGACGCCGAGCGGCGAACATGTTAAGGTTAGTGCACAACACTACACTGACACCAGTACAGTTAGGCACACAAAACACCCCCCTGTCACCCCCTGATCACCCCCCAGATCACCCCCTCCCCCCCCAGTCACAGTGTCACTAATTGCAGTGATCATTTATTTACTGATCACTGCATTTAGTGTCAGTGTGACTGTAATAACTGTCAGGGCAGTTAGTTTTAGGTCCTAGGTAGCCCCCTACCCCCCCCTAATAAAGGTTTAACCCCCTGATTGCCCCTAGTTAACCCCTTCACCCCCTTTTGCCAGTGTCACTAAGCGATCGTTTTTCTGATCGCTGCATTGTGTCGCTAGGTAACCATTTTTTTTTTATTTTAACCGCCATGTTTTATATAGGTTCATAAATAGTTTTATAGGTCAGGTACCCCCATATTACAACCTAAATAAAGGTTTTAACCCCCTGATTGCCCCTAGAGTTAACCCTTTCACCAGTAATCACCGTATAACTGTCACTGGTGACGCTGGTTAGCCAGTTAGTTATTTCGTTATTTAGGTTCCCCGTCAGGTTTTTATATAGCGTCAGGTACCCCCATATATTACCTAATAAAGGTTTAACCCCCTGATTGCCCCTAGTTAACCCTTTCACCCCCTTTTGCCAGTGTCACTAAGCGATCGTTTTTCTGATCGCTGCATTAGTGTCGCTAGGTAACCAGTTTTTTTTTTAGGTTAACCGCCATGTTTATATAGGTTCATAAATAGGTTTATAGGTCAGGTACCCCCATATTACAACCTAAATAAAGGTTTTAACCCCCTGATTGCCCCTAGAGTTAACCCTTTCACCAGTGATCACTGTATAACTGTCACTGGTGACGCTGGTTAGCCAGTTAGTTATTTCGTTATTTAGGTTCCCCGTCAGGTTTTTATATAGCGTCAGGTACCCCCATATATTACCTAATAAAGGTTTAACCCCCTGATTGCCCCTAGTTAACCCTTTCACCCCCTTTTGCCAGTGTCACTAAGCGATCGTTTTTCTGATCCCTGCATTAGTGTCGCTAGGTAACCAGTTTTTTTTTGTATTACTGTTACGGGTGACGCTGGTTAGTTAGCTTGTTTTTTATACTGTCAGGGCACCCGCCATTTATTACCCAATAACGGTTTAACCCCCTGATCGCCCGGCGGGTGATATCAATTAGGTTTTAGGGTCAAATAAGGTCTGCGTCGCCCCAGGTTAGTGCCAGTACCGCAAACACCCACACGCAAAGCATACACCTCCCTTAGTGGTATAGTATCTGAACAGATCAATATCTGATCTGATCAGATCTATACTAGCGTCCCAGCAGTTTAGGGTTCCAAAAAAACGCAGTGTTAGCGGCATCAGCCCAGATACCTGCTAGCACCTGCGTTTTCCCCCTCCGCCCAGCCCAGCCCACCCAAGTGCAGTATCGATCGATCACTGTCACTTACAAAACACTAAGCACACATAACTGCAGTGTTCGCAGAGTCAGGCCTGATCCCTGCGATCGCTAACATTTTTTTTGTGGTAGCGTTTTGATTCAGTCGCTAACAGTCAGGAGCTTTTTTACCTGTGAATCTCAAAAAAATAAAAAAAACAAAAATAGTTGTCGTTTTATTGTTCTCTCTCTCTCTCTATTGTTGCTCTTTTTTTACTCCATTCTATTCTGCAATGTTTTATTATGTTTTATCATGTTTTATCATGCTTGCTTTTCAGGTATGTAATTTTGTTTACTGTGTTTTAGTGTTAAGCATTTTTTTGTTTTCAGGTGCGCCATTCAGTTGCAGCGCGGATTTATTTATCTTGACAGCAACAGCGTTTGCTCCCACGATACATAAAGCCGCGACTCCAACGCTGTAGGAGGTGATTTCACCACCACAGTTAAAAAAAAGAGCATATATGCCGAAGCATGGGGGCAGCAGGGGGCGGGGAGGAGCGATTGGCTCCTAATGCCACGTACATACGGTCGAAATTCCGACCGTGTGTACACGGCATAACTTTTGCGGGAGGATGCCCCCATGCATCGGCATATATAAATGGTGCATGTATGCCCATCATTAGAAGTGGGTGGATGAAGGGAGGTATTCTAATGGTGGGCATACCCACCAATCAATCTCTTTTTTTCGTTCAGCCAAGAGGCTGCATGAAAAAAAAAAAAGATTACAATATATGTCCAGTATGTTGCTGGACTTTGAATGGTTATACCAGAATGATGCCTGCAGGTTTAGGTATCATCTTGGTATCATTCTTTTCAGCCAGTGATCGGCTTTCATGTAAAAGCAATTCTAGCGGGTAATTAGCCTCTAGACTGCTTTTACAAGCAGTAGGAGGGAATGTCCCCCCTCCCGGATATAAACCGCGCCATTGGGAAATTGGGAAAGCATTTTATCACACCAATCTTGGTGTGGTCAGATGCTTTGAGGGCAGAGGAAAGATCTAGGGTCTAATAGACCCCAATTTTTTCAAAAAAAGAGTACCTGTCACTGCCTATTGCTATCATAGGGGATATTTACATTCCCTGAGATAACAATAAAAATCATAACAAAGAAAAAAAATGGAAGGAACAGTTTAAAAATAGAATAAAAAAGCTAAATAAATAAAAAAAAAACTAAAAAAAAAAAAAAAAAAAGCACCCCTGCCCCCCCCCCTTCTCTTGCGCAAAGGCGTACACAAGCGTTGGTCTGGCGTCATATGTAAACAGCAATTGCAGCATGCATGTGAGGTATCACCGCGAAGGTCAGATCGAGGGCAGTAATTTTAGCAGTAGACCTCCTCCGTGAATCTAATGTGGTATCATGTAAAGGCTTTTAAAGGCTTTTAAAAATGTATGTAGTTTGTCGCCACTGCGTGTTTGTGCGCAATTTTAAAGCATGTCGTGTTTGGTATCCATGTACTCGGCCTAAGATCATATTTTTTATTTCATCAAAAATTTGAGCAATATAGTGTGTTTTAGTGCATTAAAATAAAAAAAAGTGTATTTTTTCCACAAAAAATGCGTTTGAAAAATCGCTGCGCAAATACTGTGTGGAAAAAAAAAAAATGCAACACCCACCATTTTAATCTGTAGGGCCTTTGCTTTAACAATATATATAGTGTTTGGGGGTTCAACGTAATTTTCTTGCAAAAAAAAAAAATATGTTTTCATGTAAACAAAAAGTGTCAGAAAGGGCTTTGTCTACAAGTGGTTAGAAGAGTGGGTGACGTGTGACATAGGCTTCTAAATGTTGTGCATAAAATGCCAGGACAGTTCAAACCCCCCCCAAATGACCCCATTTTGGAAAGTAGACACCCCAAGCTATTTGCTGAGAGCAATGTTGAGCCCATTAAATATTTTTTTTTTTTGTCCCAAGAGATTGAATAATGAAAAAAAAAAAAATATATATATATTTTTTTTACAAAAAGTTGTCACTAAATGATATATTGCTCAAACATGTCATGGGCATATGTGGAAATACACCCCAAAATACATTCTGTTGCTTCTCCTGAGTACGGGGATACCACATGTGTGGGACTTTTTGGGAGCCTAGCTGCGTACGGAACCCCAAAAACCAAGCACCGCCTTCAGGCTTTCTAAGGGAGTAATTTTTTTATTTCACTTCTCACTGCCAATCACAGTTTCGGAGGCCATGGAATGCCCAGATGGCATAAAACCCCCCAAAATGACCCCATTTTGGAAAGTAGACACCCCAAGCTATTTGCTGAGAGGTATTGTGAGTATTTTGCAGATGTCGCTTTTTGTCACAAAGTTTTGAAAATTGAAAAAAAAAAAAAAAAAAAAAATTTTTTTTCTTTACTTTCTTCATTTTCAAAAACAAATGAGAGCTGTAAAATACTCACCATGCCTCTCAACAAATAGCTTGGGGTGTCTACTTTCCAAAATGGGGTCATTTGGGGGGGTTTTGTGCTATTTTGGCATTTTATGGCCTTCGAAACTGTGATAGGTAGTGAGGAGTGAAATCAAAAATTTGCACCCTTAGAAATCCTGAAGGCGGTGCTTGGGTTTCGGGGCCCCGTACGCGGCTAGGCTCCCAAAAAGTCCCACACATGTGGTATCCCCATACTCAGGAGAAGCAGCAAAATGTATTTTGGGGTGCAATTCCACATATAACTATGGCATGTGTGAGCAATATATCATTTAGTGACAACTTTTTGAAGAAAAAAAAATTATTTTTTATTTTTGTCTTTATTCAATCACTTGGGACTAAAAAAAAAAATATTCAATGGGCTCAACATGCCTCTCAGCAAATAGCTTGGGGTGTCTACTTTCCAAAATGGGGTCATTTGGGGGGGTTTTGTACTTCTCTGCCATTTTAGCACCTCAAGAAATGAAATAGGCAGTCATAAATTAAAAGCGGTGTAAATTCCAGAAAATGTACTCTAGTTTGTAGACGCTATAACTTTTGCGCAAACCAATAAATATACGCTTATTGGCATTTTTTTTACTAAAGACATGTGGCTGAATACATTTTGGCCCAAATGTTTGACTAAAATTGAGTTTATTAGATTTTTTTTTATAACAAAAAGTAGAAAATCTCTTTTTTTTTCAAAATTTTCGCTCTTTTTCCGTTTATATCGCAAAAAATAAAAATCACAGAGGCAATCAAATACCATCAAAAGAAAGCTCTATTTGTGGGAAGAAAAGGACGCAAATTTCGTTTCGTTACAAAATTGCATGACCGCACAATTACCAGTTAAAGTAGTGCAGTGCGAAATTGGAAAAAAGACCTCTGGTCCTTAAGCTGACAATTGGTCATGCAACACTGTACCCAAATTGCTTTTATATTATGTGACTGAAAGTGAAATGTGAGGATTATATATGAAACAGGTGTAGCACCCTCCAGTGTGCTAGATGTACATAGTTTTTAGTGCAGGAAAATTTGGCCTGGTTGAAAGCCAGGCCTGGGTTGAATCTGGGTCAGGGATGAGTGACTCAGGGAGGCTGGATGACTCATCAAGCAGCACCTCTAGTAACTCCCCCTGCTCTTTGAAACCTTGAAAAGGCTTCCAGAAGTATAGGGGAGAGTCTAGGATGAGCTGCTTGGAGTATTGATGAGGGCCCCAGCCAATCCCCAGCAAAGTAGGCTGGCAGGGGGCGGGCACCTCTTGAATACTCTTGGGTCATGCCAGCAGGGGCAGTGTGGAAGAGGAGAAGTAGTGCTGAGAAGGCTGTTGGTGGCCCTTGAGGGGGGGGGGTGACCTCAGGCCTAGGGTTTGGGTGCTGGAGGGACCCTCTGCAATACCTGGAGGCACGGGAGCAAGTGGGAGGACACCAGGAGCAGGTCAGCATGTCCAGGAGTTTTCTCCAGGAGACTTAGCCGGTGGGTTGGTGAGTGTGTACTTTGGGAGGACTGAGAAGAAGTAGCCAGGAGGGCTAGTGAAAGGGGGCTGGCAGTGCCTGAAGAGGTGGTGCTGGAATCAGTAGCCACAGGGATGTAAGCTGGACACTGGACTTTGCTACACAATCAAAGGGGCCCGGGGATCCTGCCTTTTGCATTGATCTGGCTAAGTGCTTTGCCAGCATTACTAAAAGTGTCCCAACTGAGTCTGTGTTCTTTTTGCAAGCAAGTGAAGTTCTGTAGAACGAGAAAGGAGTGTATATAGATTGTATTTAGGAGAGTTGTCCCTGAAGAATTTTTTGAAGTCAAGTGGGCATCCCATAATACCCCTACTCCCCATCCAAGTTGTATTCCCTCAATAAAATACAAAAAACAAAAAACAAAAGTACCGGACTGTTTCCTGACTCTGAGAGCCTGCGAAAATTTGGTGTGCCTGGCTATGAAAGGTGGGGGATCCCAGTTCACTTGCAGCTCCTATGTGGGGTGTGCTACACAGGGTCTATGTAATTTTTTATTTTTTTTACAATTCCCTATTTAGATGCTAGTTAACATAGTTAGCCAAGCTTGGACCAATGTAGCTATGTACAGTATATACCATGACCATGAATTAGATAAACTATTACTAAACCCCTCCAAGCTGTCATCCTGTGTTACTCCTGTGACTAACATTGATTCTGGGTACTAGCACTAAGAGAGCCTATCCTGGCTTATTGTACACACTTAAAGAAAAGAGCATGAAACGCCACATTCCAAGAAGAGCATTCCAGATGTAGAGAAGAGTAAAAGCAGCTTCAGCCCAACTGCTCCAAGGAGATGTCCCTGATGCATTTCTCCCCGCTTACAAAGCTTCATCATAGCGCTATAACTAAGCTGGTTACGGAGAAATGCATCCCTAATGTGGGAAAAGCTGAAGCCACTCTTACTCTTCTCTGCATCTGTGCTATTTTTTGTGGAGGGAGGCGTTTCATCATCTTTCCTTTAAGTATGCATATACTATACCCGTGAGATCCTTGCAAAAGCTGGAAGTCACTGTAGTAGGCACCCTTACTCCAGTGATCTCTACTAGCTTCTGGGACCCATACTGAGCACTGCCCTGCTGCATTGTGAACACAGGAGGTCAACTTCTGGGCACAGGTGTGCAGAGTGCCATCTTGAGGTAGAATTTGAGAGTGCATCTCTAATTGAATGACAGAGATGTCTTTCTGTTAGTCGGTTGTTATGGTAAACAACCTGAGATATATAAAGGTTGCCAGGCATAAGCTGGAGAGGACTTGCATCATGCCTTAAGACCGAAGAGGAAACGTCTGTAAACAGCCATTGAAGAAGAAAAATAACCTGATTTCCAAAACAACTGCCAACTGAGTCCTCATTGTCAATGGAGATCAAGAACACACAGTAACTGGAGTTAAGTAACTTTTAAGTGTATGCCTACTGTTACAGACCATAGTTTTCTGCTTATTTGGTAGGCATCTTGCTTGATATATCTATCAGTTTGTACTGTATTCCTAATATTGTAACGGTTTTGTAATGTACAGCTTTTTTTGTTCAGTAAAAGCACATTTGTACACTGCAGAGGTCTGAGCTTCCTTACTTATACCACAAAGTAACCTTGCTAGATAGACGCAAGCAAAACAATTGGGGGCTCCTTCGGGATCTGCGCTATAATTCAACTGAAGTAGAATGGTAGAGTGGCGTGTTGTGTAACTTGTGCTAGGTAAAAATGCTGCATAAGCTGTTTAGGAAAAGCAAGGCTGCAGAGGGTTCTGGTGGCAAGAAGGAAGTGTACAGCTTACCTATATGGGACAGAGACAAAGACAATGAGTTGGAGCCTCTTGCTAAATAATTTGTAAAGTATGCTTTTCCCCTGAATATGACTTGGGGTGATAAAATCTCAGATAATTTTGTAGATTTTAGCCTTAAGGGGTTGGATTTAAGTAAAAAAAAAAGAGAAGAAGACAGTGTCCACAGGGGGTTGGTACTTCCTTCTTGCTCTCTATACTGAATCACAAAAAAAGGAAGAAGGCAGAGGCAGAAGTTAAGGTATTAAAAGACCAGCTAGCAGTTGCTTCAGAGTGTGTGCGTTCAACTACTAGTTGGGCTGATGATTTGCAAGAGCAGTGTGCAGCCCTCATGACCAAATCAATTAATGCCTTAAGGACAAGGAAGGGACGTAAACCGGTTAGTAAAGCCAGGGTACTTGCCATTGTCACATCCCAAAACTGGGATTGTGAGGATGTGCTCTCCTCAAATGATAGTGAGGATGAGGAGATAGAGTTTGATGTTTCTGATGATGATTATCCAATGGGAAAGAAAAAAGGGTGCCAGACCTCTCATTACTAAGCATAGGAAAAGGCATCATGATAGAGAGGATATGGCAGATGGGGAGGTGCATTATCACAACCCCAGAGATGTGGAATTTGAAGAAGTATGGGAGTTTACACAAACTGAACTCCACAAGCTGGCAAAACAATACAAACAAAGGTCAGGGGAGCCCCTATTGAGTTGGCTCCTACGCTTATGGGATGAAGGGGTGGACAGTGTTGTTTTGTCAGGAAGCAGTGGCTATGGGAATGTTAATCTATGATCCACAATTGCATCAGGCAATGTGAAAAGCCAGAGAGTTTAGTGTAAATTTTTCACTTTTAGACCACGCGAGAGATGGCATAGTCCGAGCTAGTCCTAGTGACCTGGAAAATACTTACCCCTGGAGAACAATAGGAGAGGGTATTTCCAGGCTACATGAGGTTGTATAATGGGATTAAATACTAGGAACCCTTTACGTCTGCTCTGCGCTCTAAGATGATGAAGTCTGTGCCATTTAATCTCAGGGCTCCTTTATTGTCCTTGCTGGGGAGGCCTGGGATTAAACAGCAAGATTCATGAAGCCACTACCCTCTTAAGCCAGTTGGGGGAGCTAGAGGTGACTAAAACAAAAACTGTCAGGGCAGTAGATTAGGTCAAGGCCAGACAGGAAGAATACAAGCAGAAAAGAACAGAGAAGAAAGGGAATGAGGTAGAGAAGACAGGATGTGAAGAGAAAACCAGTCTAGTTATTTATAGGAAAGAAATGTGGGTGGACCTAATAAAGGCAGGAGTACCTAAAAGATGAGATAGATGGGATTTATACTTCAGAAATGCTGAAGATGTGGAAACATTTAGTGGGAAAAACAGAACAGACCCTTTCTGTTAGCTCCAAACCAATTCCCAAAACTGCAAATCCCTTTATCCTGGGAAGTTAGAGAGAATCAGAACAGGGGATTGGGAGGTTCATTATCCTTTATGAAGGGATGGTGCATCTCCTGTAATAGCAGTGAGGGCAGTGACAGCAGGAGACCGACGCCCATATGCACCTGTCACTGTGTGGTGGGGGAAGTCATCTTCTACACATCTGATGGCTTTAGTTGATACTGGTGCTGAAGTTACACTTTTGCAAGGTTATCCTTCCCATCACAAAGGAGAATTGATTTATGTAGAAGGTTTGGGAGGGCAAACCCTACCAGCAGTTAGGACATGGGTGAAATTGGCTATTGGCAAGGGACTAGGATTTTGGACAAATGTTTTGGTATGAGAGTTACCTGAAAATATTCTTGGGATGGATGTACTTCAAGTTCAGTCTATTCGGACTGAACGGGGTACATTCACATTCAGGTATCTCGATAAAGCGTATCTGGTTAGGGCGGTGAAGGCTGTGGTCAGAGGTCATGCGAAATGGACCCGTCTACATTCCTACACCAGAGAAGCCAGTCTGTCTCAAGCAGTACAGACTTCCTGGAGGCCACAAAGAAATTTGGGAGACTATTCAAGAACTGTTGAGAGTAGGGATCCTTAGACCTGCTGTAAGTCCTTTCTCGTCTCCGGTGTTCCCAGTAAAGAAACCTGATGGGACATATAGAATGACTGTGGATAGCAGAGGTCTAAACATAGTGGCACCTCCATTGACCGCATTCCGTTCTGCTAAAGAAGCCATTTTACAGCATCACGGATTAGGACCCGTGAGACAAGGAGTACCATTTCAGCTGGATGTAGTGGAGCAGGATGGTACCATACAGTGGTGTGAAAAAGTGTTTGCCCCCTTCCTCATTTCCTGTTCCTTTGCATGTTTGTCACACTTAAGTGTTTCGGAACATCAAACCAATTTAAACAATAGTCAAGGACAACACAAGTAAACACAAAATGCAATTTGTAAATGAAGGTGTTTATTATTAAAGGTGAAAAAAAATCCAAACCATCATGGCCCTGTGTGAAAAAGTGATTGCCCCCTAAACCTAATAACTGGTTGGGCCACCCTTAGCAGCAACAACTGCAACCAAGCGTTTGCGATAACGTGCAATAAGGCTTTTACAGCATCCTGGAGGAATTTTGGCCCACTCATCTTTGCAGAATTGTCCTAATTCAGTTACATTAGAGCGTTTTCGAGCATGAACGGCCTTTTTAAGGTCATACCACAACATCTCAATAGGATTCAGGTCAGGACTTTGGCTAGGCCACTCCAAAGTCTTCATTTTGTTTTTCTTCAGCCATTCGGTGGTGGACTTGCTGGTGTGTTTAGGATCATTGTCCTGCTGCAGAACCCAAGTTCGTTTCAGCTTGAGTACACGAACAGATGGTCGGACATTCTCCTTCAGGATTTCTTGGTAGACAGCAGAATTCATAGTTCCTTTTATCACGGCAAGTCTTCCAGGTCCTGAAGCAGCAAAACAGCCCCAGACCATCACACTACCACCACCATATTTTACTGTTGGTATAATGTTCTTTTTCTGAAATGCAGTGTTCCTTCTACGCCAGATATACTTGGACACACACCTTCCAAAGAGTTCCACTTTTGTCTCATCGGTCCACAGAATGTTGTCCCAAAAGTCTTGGGGATCATCAAGATGTGTTGTGGAGAAATTGAGACGAGCTTTGATGTTCTTTTTGCTCAGCAGTGGTTTTCTCCTTGGAACTCTGCCATGCAGGCCATTTTTGCCCAGTCTTTTCCTGATGGTGGAGGCATGAACGCTGACCTTAACTGAGGCAAGTGAGGCCTGCAGTTCCTTGGACGTTGTTGTGGGGTCTTTTGTGACCTCTTGGATGAGTCGTCGCTGCGCTCTTGGGGTCATTTTGGGCGGCCGGCCACTCCTGGGAAGGTTCACCACTGTTCCATGTCTTCGCCATTTGTGGATAATGGCTCTCACTGTGGTTCGCTGGATTCCCAAAGCTTTGGAAATGGCTTTATAACCCTTTCCAGACTGATAGATCTCAATTACTTTCTTTCTCAATTGTTCCTGAATTTCTTTGGGTCTCGGCATGATGTGTAGCTTTTAAGGATCTTCTGGTGGACCTTACTGTGTCAAGCAGCTCCTATTTAAGTGATGCCTTGATTGTGAACAGGTGTGGCAATAATCAGGCCTGGGTGTGGCTAGAGAAATTGAACTCAGGTGTGGACAACCACAGTTATAGTATGTTTTAACAAGGGGGGCAATCACGTTTTCACACAGGGCCATGATGGTTTGGATTTTTTTTCACCTTTAATAATAAACACCTTCATTTACAAATTGCATTTTGTGTTTACTTGTGTTGTCCTTGACTATTGTTTAAATAGGTTTGATGTTCCGAAACACTTAAGTGTGACAAACATGCAAAGGAACAGGAAATGAGGAAGGGGGCAAACACTTTTTCACACCACTGTATATCGGAGTCTGTGGCAGCCAAATGAAAAGAAAGGACTGAGAGCAATACCCATTGGATTTTGGTCCAAACAACTGACAGGGGCACAGAAGAGATACACGCCTCTAGAGAAGTACCTGTTTGGGGCCTACACAGCACTTCAACATGTAGAGACCATTACAGGAAAGGACACAGTCACCATCCATACTGCATTGCCAATAGCAGGATGGGTGGGAGATAATGGACTGACCACTAGGGCAGCTGTAGCCCAGAACCAGACACTGATGAAATGGAAGTGGTACCTTCAAGAAAGAGGGGGTATTGCAGCAGGGGATGTCAGAGACATTTCAAAACAGTTGGCAGGACTTGTTACTTTCACCAGCACCCAGCCAGAAGAAGAAATTCCTGTGCTGCAGTCATCCCCCATTAAAGAGGATCCACCCTTTGAGTCTCTGTCAGAAAACATGAAGGAGTCAGCATGGTTCACTGATGGTTCAGCCATAGTCCCCTCGACCTGGGCGTAAATGGACAGCAGCAGCCTACAACCTGAGTACAGACGCAGTCCTGCAGGAGACCGGAATTGGAGGGTACAGTCAGTATGCAGAGTTGAAAGCTGTATTGATGACTCTTTAGGAGTATCCTTCTTTCCATATCACCACACTGACAGCTGGGCGGTCTTTAACCGCTTCCCGACCGCCTCCTGTAGATATACGTCAACAGAATGGCACGGGCAGGCAAAAGCACGTACCTGTACGTCCCCTTTAATTTGCCTGCCCGGGGGGCGCGCGCGCGCCGCGCGACCCGGTCGGGAGCTCCGTGACCACGGCCGCGGGACCAGCGGACCCGATCGCCGCTGGTATCCCGCGATCGGGTTACGGAGCTGAAGAACGGGGAGAGGTCTATGTAAACAAACCTCTCCCCCGCGCTTCCTACACTGACTGTCAGTGATCGGCGGTTCCCTGTCATCGGGAACGCCGATCAATGACGTCAGACGTACAGCCACGCCCCCCTACTGTAAAAAAAAACACAACACGTCACACTGACTCCTCCCCGCCCCCTAGTGGTTAACCCCCTAACTACAACTGTCATTTACATAGGAATCAGTGCTATTTAAATAGCAGTGATTGCTGTATAAATGACAAATGTCCCAAAAATGTGTCAAAAATGTCCGATGTGTCCGCCAAAATGTCGCAGTCACAATAAAAATCGCTGATCGCCGCCATTACTAATAAAAAAAAAATATTAATAAAAATGCTATAAAACTATCCCCTATTTTGTAAACGCTATAACTTTTGCGCAAACTAATCAATAATCGCTAATTGTGATTTTTTTTACCAAAAATATGTAGAAGAATACGTATCGGCCTAAACTGAGGAAAAAAAATGTTTTTTTTTTATATATTTTTTGGGGATATTTATTATAGCAAAAAGTAAAAAATATTGCATTTTTTTTCAAAATTGTCGCTCTATTTTTGTTTTATAGCGCAAAAAATAAAAACCGCAGGGGCGATCAAATACCACCAAAAGAAAGCTCTATTTGTGGGAAAAAAAGGACGCCAATTTTGTTTTGGAGCCACGTCGCATGACCGCGCAATTGTTAGTTAAAGCGACGCAGTGCCGAATTGCAAAAAGGGGCCTGGTCCTTTGGCTGCCAATTGGTCCGGGGCTGAAGTGGTTAAAGGAATGACAAATTGGATGCCCATGTGGAAGTCCAATGAATGGATGATTCATGGAAAGGTGATGTGGGGAGGCAAGGAGGTCTGGGACTACATCTGGAAGGAAGCTCACATCCGCACCATAAAAGTGGCGCATGTTGACGCACATGTGCCCCTGGTCCCAGACGTTGAGAACTATAATAGAGTGGCAGATGAAATTGCCAAAGTGAAAGCAGTTGTGCCAATTGATCCTGTCTTGATGAACTTGGCCAACTGGACCCACAAGCAATCTGGACATTTGGGACAGAAAGCGACATATGAATGGGCACAGCAGAGAGGATTGCCCATATCCATGGACATGTTAAAGACTGTAATAGGGAACTGTACAGTGTGTGGAGAAGTGCGACAATGGCCATTGCAAAAGTACTCCACTGAGTCGATTAAGAGGGGCGAGAGGCCTGCAGAGATCTGGCAGATTGACTTCATCGGTCCCCTGCCCAGGGAAACAATGGATTGAGATATCGTTGTACTACTATTCAGGACTTTTGCTTGTTCATCCTAGCAAATGTGCAGATCAAGCCACAATGCTTCAACGGCTCCAGAAACTTGTCAATGCTTATGGTTGTCCCAAATAAGTCCAAAGTGATAACAGCTTACACTTCACCAGATCAACAGTGCAGCAGTGGGCCAAAGATTATGGAGTGTACTGGTGGTGCCATATCCCATACCATCCACAGGCAGCTGGCTTGATTGAAAGATACAATGGACTATTGAAGAACCAGATATGCAAGCTTACACCCACACATACACTCAGGGCTGCTGATAAGGGGGGACAACGGCCCTGCTGTAGGGAGCCCGGTCTCTGTCAGTTCCAGAGGGGGCCCGGGAAGCTAACAAGTCAATCTGCAGCCGTTAAGCTACATTCTGTTTCACAGCCTCCTGTCATTCTAACACAAAGCGGCTCAGTGCTGTGAATGTTAACCGCGCTCCCACACTCCTCTCTCGGTGTGATTCGTACCCTTTTATTGATCTCTGATTGTGTTTCTCTTTACTTCCTGCTTCCAGATTCTTGCCATACTCACTCTGCTTCTCAGATATCATTCTCAACCCCCTTCCCTGCAATCAAGCTCCGATCCTTCTCCCTGATATCTGATTGTGTCTTGGTGTCTCCCTGCAGTCTTTCACTCTAGGGTTGCCACCTTTTCTTCAAGCCAAACCCAAACACTTAAAGCGGTTCTGCACACATTTCATTTAGTAAATCTCTTTGCCTTCCAAATCAGGCAAAGAGTACTAAATTAAATGTTTTTTTATTTATTTTTTTCACTTACCTTGTAATCGATGACTTCCTGTCTTCTGTCTCTTCGGGGGTGGGCGGGGTCTGTGCGGGGATCCTCGTCACGCCGCACTGTCTCCTGGGATCTGGTGTCATTGATCCCAGGAGCCTGTGCGGGCATCTTCCGAAATCTTGCGAGATTTCGGCCACATCTTCCGAAATCTCGTGAGATGTCGGCAGATGTGCCGTTACTGCGCACGCGCGAGTAATGGCGGTGCATGCTGGGCCATCTAAAGTGCCTGTGGGGTTTCACATGCCCACAGGCAAGATGGCCCCCAGCACAAAAGAAGAAGATGAAGAATTTTATCGGAGGAAAACCGTCTGCGATCGAGATATAAGATGGAACAGGTAAGTCCCCCAATTTAGCTAGATGGCCTTGGCATATCCCCCCCCCCCCCCCCAAAAAAAAAAAAAAGCAGTGCAGAACCGCTTTAAGCTGCCTGGGTGCCCCACGGAGAGTAGTAATGCGGTGCGCATAGCGTGCTGCAACAAATATTGGGTATGGCCGAATTGCTCTTGCTGACATTATTGCCCTGCCCCCAGTGATCCCGAACCTTCCCCCAGACAGGCGCCCGCAGCTCCCGGAGGGCAACAGATTTGTGTGGAAGTATCTGGTTACTTGGGGAGCCCAAGCCCAGTCTGAATAATGTGTCCGGGTTTGTCCCTGTTCTCTCCTTGTCACTGTCGAGTGCTGACCAGCTGTATTCTGTTTTTATCTTTTCCCAGCAGAGCTCAGTGTACTATATGGCCTATTGGTCTAAGCTTCAATGACCTAACATGGTTTATCTTTACCGCAGCCAGGGCTATCATACCCAGACATTGGAATTCTAGTGTAATTCCCAGTATTCAGGAATGGCTGTCCGAACTAAATTATATTATGCGTATGGCGTAGTTGACAGCGAACCTACAGGACAAATACCCAAAATTCATAACTAAATGGGGGGGGGGCTTGGAAAGACTTCAGCATGTCAGATACCGTATCTTGAGACTGTACCTGTGATCTAGTTTCTCACCAAATACCATGGAACCATGAAGGAAGCCCCCTCCCTTTTTTATTTATTTTTTTCTCTTTTTCTTTTACTTTCTCAGATTTTAAATTTTTTTCTCTTCTTTTATCTTCTTTCTATTTTCTCTTTTTTTAACGCTACTTGTTTTAATGGTTGAAGGTATGGGGATACAAAAGTCTATGTATGAATATAAAATAGAATGACAAATGCTCAAATTTCGTTTTTGTGTTTGCTTATGAAGCCAAATTAGAATTTGTGATGTTAGATGTTCATATGTGACTTATGCGGGCCATACATGGGTCGAATTTCGAAACAAATTTTCTTTAGAAAATCAGAGGTTTCGTGCGTTTTGTGATCTGATGGTACCAACATTGATTTCGAAATTCAACCAACCAAGCCTTCAATTTCACCTCATATTGCTACAAAAAAAAAGAATTTTCATGGCTGGGAATCTTCTTTTCTTTCCAATATTTTCGTATCTTGCACTCATGCGCATTTCTTTTTCGATTATATTTCTTCACGATTTTCCCATCATTGATTCGAAAATTGTTTGTTTTTCAAAAAATTTCCAACACGCCCGATCACTCAAATTCGACGGTCGCACGAAAACCGCCCGTTGGTGCGGCCCACTAATGGTGCGAAATTCAAAAAAAAATTCTTAGATAAGGATTTTCGAAAGAAAATTCTTTTGAAATTTGATCCATGTGCTGTATGGCCGGTGTTCCGTCAGAATAGCAAACCCATCAGATTAGCGTATGGAAGTGACGTTCCATCAGCTATACATGCGTTTCACCACTACTGACGGGTTCGCTAATCTGACAGAACACCTGCAGTCAGAAGGCGGCAGCAGACATTTTACTACACCCAGCTACGTCTTGAATATCAGAGTAATTAAACAAAGTGAGCGTATATAAAAAAATTTAGTATATTGACATCTGTGATAACGTTTGGATGTTACATTTTGAAAGAAGCTGGACTCCAGCCATAGGCGTGCGCAAGGGGTGTGCCAGGTGTTCCTGGGCACACCCTAATCCTGGAGTTGGCAACCCATCAATTGTGGGCAGGTGACAGGTACCCCCAGAACCTGGACAAGATAGGAGTGGAAATTAATGGACCGATCTGTATTTTCTTCCGCAGCAGCAGAAAGTAGGCTTCTCCTCTTCCTCTCACCGATATTCAGCTGCCACAGGAGGAAAATATAGGGGATTGGTACCAATGTATGCCACCTCTCTTGTCCCATTTCCTTTTCTTTCTGCTGCCCAGGTCCCCTGTGTGCTCACCTGCTCCCCCCATTGTTTTAGGATGACGACTGGGGAAGAGGTGGGTTAATATGTCACAAATGCATATGTGTTGGAGCTTTGAGGTGCACACCCTAATACAATAGCCTGCGCACACCTATGACTCCAGCAGTAGGAAGGTGGCGGAGGCCATGTTAGTACACCCCGCACTGCTCAGCGCTAAACCTTTAGGCTTTCAAAATTAAACATCCAAACAGGATCACAGATGTCTTACTATATATATTTATATACGTTCACTTTATTGCTAAGACAAAGATGGGTGTACTAAGATGTCCGTTGCCTTCTTCTGACTGCAGGTGTTCTGTCAGATTAGCAAACCTGGTAGCGGCGGAACGCATGCGCAGCTGACAGAACGTCACTTCCGTTCCCTTATCTGACAGGTTTGCTATTCTGACAGAACACTGACCTAAGTGTATCATAAAAAAATGGTTCAATGACCTCAGTCCACAAGCACGTTACTCAATTTACAGCGCAAAATGCGTCAGTTGATCTGCCTGGTCTGAGAAATGTTTCAGCATGTGCTGTGTTTTTCTTAAATTAGAGCTCGCCACTGGACCCAACAACAGGGCCCTCCCCTATCCATGCGTCCCGCCCCTTTCAGGACACCGGACCATGGATTCCAATGTGGAGGGGCTGTTTTTTTGAAGCACCGATTAGAGCCAGAGGTTCTTATAGGCTTCAATATAGGGTGGGCTTGGGTCGCAGAGAGTGTGCTCCAAGCCGACCCAAGTGTGTTACAACAGCGAATCAACATTCGCTGTTGTAACACTGATCCTCCTCCCAGTCAATCAGAAAGAGGGTTTTGACACCGGCCACCCGATTGGCTGAATGGACAGGCGATCCTATTGGATGCCTAAGAGGAGGAGGGAGGATCCGCACGGTGGAAGCTGCCGTGATGCAGAGAGGACAGAGGAGCTGATGCCCGCCACCCATAGGAGCCCACAACCCACCGCCCGTAGGAGCCAACAACCCACCCATAATAATCCAGTCGCTGCCGCCGCCCGTAGGAGCCCGCCCGTCTGCAACTGATGGCGTAAGTGCTGGGGTGGGGGGGGGGTGCCGCCAACTGACCAACCGGGGGGGTTGTTTGCCACCCCCCCCCAAAAAGAAAAAAAAATGACCAGCCGCCACTGCCCTACACCTTTGTTTAGTGTAGGTTACGGTGCCCCGTTCCCCAAAAAACAATGCACACGTGGACTGCTAAAGAGGTCCTTTGCCAGTCCACAGTGGAAGTGAAGCACATCACCCATCAATGTCATTTTGATCTTGACTGTAGTTTTGTGTAGAAGAACCATGCTGCCCGAACACATGCTTTCTGTGTCATTGGCAGTATCCGCATTAATCGGCAAGTTTTTGCTTTGCCAGGACGGATGCGAGGCTCCCCACAGCCGTGTCATTTTTATATTTGTCAGTGAATAAACACTGTGCGCCCGCTTTGCTTTCTGTGCCTCTTCCATCTGCTCCGCTGTTTGCTCAGCTGTCTACGCCATACACACAGCTCTATCTAAGTCGTTATAATCTTTCCTCCACAGTCCCCTCTCATAATTGTTTTGCCTTTTTTTTAGACAACCGCCTGCTGATTGAGAATCACCAAAACTTATGGAAATGATGACTTAATAGCATTAATCATTCTACGTGACTCGGTGGAAACTGCAGCAGGTGATAACTTTATTATATTTTATTTAGATGTCTGGATTTCAGCGTAAGTTAAAAAAAAAAAACGTTCTTGCCTAAAACTCTTATGGCGTCTGATCCGATGATACATGGAAATCTGCTGATAGCTTTGCGGTCTCCTGCTGCCAACGGATTGCGTTAATTAAATTAAATCTGTTTCTGTTAATTGAATATAACCGGTTTCCTTGATTTGGTTCACTGGCAATGCCTGTGGCACTTCTATGCAAAAGACGGGAAAGAGGCAGCATTCCTACAGATCAGAAAGGACAGTGTTGTGTCTGTTTGTAAAGGTTATATTACACTATATTACCAAAAGTATTGGGACACCTGCCTTTACACACACATGAATTTTAATGGCATCCCAGTCGTAGTCCATAGGGTACAATATTGAGTTGGCCCACCCTTTGCAGCTATAACAGCTTCAACTCTTCTGGGAAGGCTGTCCACAGGGTTTAGGAGTGTGTCTATGGGAATGTTTGACCATTCTTCCAGAAGCGCATTTGTGAGGGCAGGCACTGATGTTGGACGAGAAGACCTGCTCACAGTCTCTGCTCTAATTCATCCTAATGGTGTTCTATCAGGTCCCTGATTTCTATCAGGTCCCTTTCCCTGATTTCCAGGGACTGTCCCTGATTTGGAACAATGCCCCTCTGTACCTCATTCCTCCTCATTTGTCGCCAACTGAATTGCTTGCGAACTGAGGCAAATTTTTCCATAGGGTTCAATGTAAATCAGGTTAATCCGTTCTGAACTTTTTTTTTGTTTTTGAACCACAAAAATATGAAACAAAGTACATTACAGTATGAAGAGAGAGAACACTAACCTTCATTACCCCTCTGCACATTCTTGTCACCTGCATTACCGCTCTGCACATTCTTGTCACCTTCATTACCGCTCTGCACATTCTTGTCACCTTCATTACCGCTCTGCACATTCTTGTCACCTTCATTACCGCTCTGCACATTCTTGTCACCTGCATTACCGCTCTGCACATTCTTGTCACCTGCATTACCGCTATGCACATTCTTATCACCTGCATTACCGCTCTGCACATTCTTGTCACCTCCATTACCGCTATGCACATTCTTATCACCTGCATTACCGCTCTGCACATTCTTGTCACCTGCATTACCGCTCTGCACATTCTTGTCACCTGCATTACCACTCTGCACATTCTTGTCACCTTCATTACCGCTATGCACATTCTTATCACCTGCATTACCGTTCTGCACATTCTTGTCACCTGCATTACCGCTCTGCACATTCTTGTCACCTTCATTACCGCTCTGCACATTCTTGTCAACTGCATTACCGCTCTGCACATTTTTGTCACCTGCATTACCGCTCTGCACATTCTTGTCACCTTCATTACCGCTCTGCACATTCTTGTCACCTTCATTACCGCTCTGCACATTCTTGTCACCTTCATTACCGCTCTGCACATTCTTGTCACCTGCATTACCGCTCTGCACATTCTTGTCACCTGCATTACCGCTATGCACATTCTTATCACCTGCATTACCGCTCTGCACATTCTTGTCACCTCCATTACCGCTATGCACATTCTTATCACCTGCATTACCGCTCTGCACATTCTTGTCACCTGCATTACCGCTCTGCACATTCTTGTCACCTGCATTACCACTCTGCACATTCTTGTCACCTTCATTACCGCTATGCACATTCTTATCACCTGCATTACCGTTCTGCACATTCTTGTCACCTGCATTACCGTTCTGCACATTCTTGTCACCTGCATTACCGCTCTGCACATTCTTGTCACCTTCATTACCGCTCTGCACATTCTTGTCAACTGCATTACCGCTCTGCACATTCTTGTCACCTTCATTACCGCTCTGCACATTCTTGTCACCTGCATTACCGCTCTGCACATTCTTGTCACCTTCATTACCGCTCTGCACATTCTTGTCACCTGCATTACCGCTCTGCACATTCTTGTCACCTGCATTACCGCTCTGCACATTCTTGTCACCTGCATTACCGCTCTGCACATTCTTGTCACCTTCATTACCGCTATGCACATTCTTGTCACCTTCATTACCGCTATGCACATTCTTATCACCTGCATTACCGTTCTGCACATTCTTGTCACCTGCATTACCGTTCTGCACATTCTTGTCACCTGCATTACCGCTCTGCACATTCTTGTCACCTTCATTACCGCTCTGCACATTCTTGTCAACTGCATTACCGCTCTGCACATTCTTGTCACCTTCATTACCGCTCTACACATTCTTGTCACCTGCATTACCGCTCTGCACATTCTTGTCACCTTCATTACCGCTCTGCACATTCTTGTCACCTGCATTACCACTCTGCACATTCTTGTCACCTGCATTACCGCTCTGCACATTCTTGTCACCTGCATTACCGCTCTGCACATTCTTGTCACCTCCATTACCGCTCTGCACATTCTTATCACCTGCATTACTGCTCTGCACATTCTTGTCACCTTCATTACCGCTCTGCACATTCTTATCACCTGCATTACCGCTTTGCACATTCTTGTCACCTTCATTACCGCTCTGCACATTCTTATCACCTGCATTACCGCTCTGCACATTCTTGTCACCTTCATTACCGCTCTGCACATTCTTGTCACCTGCATTACCGCTCTGCACATTCTTGTCACCTTCATTACCGCTCTGCACATTCTTGTCACCTGCATTACCGCTCTGCACATTCTTGTCACCTTCATTACCGCTCTGCACATTCTTGTCACCTGCATTACCGCTCTGCACATTCTTGTCACCTGCATTACCGCTCTGCACATTCTTGTCACCTGCATTACCGCTCTGCACATTCTTGTCACCTGAATTACCGCTCTGCACATTCTTGTCACCTCCATTACCGCTCTGCACATTCTTGTCACCTCCATTACCGCTCTGCATTTTCTTTTCAACAACATGCTTGTACAGTACAGTATGTGATAAAAAGCCCCCAAAAAGCTTACAGCAAGTGTGCACAGGGATGCATAGCTCCCAACTGTCCGTGATTCCGAGGGACTGTCCCTGATTTATAACAATGCCCCTCTGTACCTCATTCCTCCTCATGTGTCCCTCATTTTGATCTGCTCTATATAGCTGTATATAAAATGCACTTTTTATTTATCAAAAAGTGTTTTCCAGTGCTAAACCTTTCATCTGATTTTTAAACTGCTGCATTTGTAAATTCCAAAAAACAATATAAAAGAATAGTATTGGTAAGAAAAAGCACTTGTGGGTTTAACCAATCTTGTTTTTTTGTACAATTATCCTTTAAAGGGGCATGGCAAGGGGCGTGTCCTATACCTGCATACTTTTGCTGATAGGTGTCCCTCATTCCCATCTCAAAAAGTTGGGAGGTATGGGGGTGTATAGTACAGTACTGTACCGTATGTGCTAAAAAGCACACCAAAAAGCTTCTCAATAGTGTAATGCCGTGTACACACGAGCGGATTTTCTGTCGGAAAAATCTTGGATGTTTTTTCTGACGGAATTCCGCTCAAGCTTGGCTTGCATACAAACGGTCACACAAAAGTTTGCTGAACTTTCGACCGTCAATAACGCGGTGATGTACAACACTACAACGTGCCGAAAAAATGAATTTCAATGCTACCGAGCATGCGTCGAATTGTTTCCGAGCATGCGTAGGAATTTTGCACGTCGGAATTGGTACAGACGATTGGACATTCCCATCAAAACTTTTTCCGTCTGAAAAATTGAGAGCCTGCTCTCAAACTTTTGCTGGCAGAAATTCGGCCATCAAAAGTCTGATGGAGCATACACACGGTCGCATTTTCCAACAAAAAGCTCTCATCTGTCTTTTGCTGGCCGAAATTCTGATCGTGTTTATGCTGCAAAAGTGTCTTCACAGTAAACTTTTAGTGTCTCTCTGTGATTGCGATCTCACCTACAGGAAGTCGCGACCACGTGTCAGAGCAGGGAAGATAGCCGCGTGTTCATGAACCGAAGCGGAGTTTACGTACCAAAGTCAATTCTTGTGAACTCCTCTGTTCGCGAACCGAGGTATCACTGTATTACTTCACTTTAAGCAAAGAGGACAAAAATAGAGCTCCCGCTAGTGATGAATATAAAAAAAAAATTATATTAAATTCAATACCAGTAGAGAACAGCTTTTAAAACTCACATCAAAAACTTTTTTTACCGTAAACACTGCAAAAATATATCTCAAAATATGTGCTCACTCTTCCTCTGCTTTAAAAGGTTACAGTGCAGAGCTAATTAATCTGAGTTACATAACACCCACATGTCTGCTTCATTAATTAAATAGATTCTAAAGCAGGATTTACTGAAATCCCATATTGGAAAAAAATTACACCAATGTCTTTCTGTCTCACCTTGACAAAGAGGACCACCATGCTCTCGAAATGTTGCTGATATTGGACTGCCGAAAATCCTGTGTCAATAATCGACTTCTTGGTGTTCTGTTTTTTCTTTTTCTTTTATTGTTGGATTCTACATGGTACAATGGTAAAGCCATGCACCTGCCTTTTACAAGGGTTACCAATGTATGACTGTGTGGTATGGGGTGATGTGATATTATGGGTTTTTTTTTTGAGTCAGGCGCAGGGGAATGATTTTGGCCTGTATGTAGGGAAGATCATCATGTCAAGAGTCTCAGCAGACAACCCCCAGCTTTCATTCTCTGAGTAATTATCAATTGTTAATTATCAAATTACCCCTCCAGAATTAGAAAATGTCTTGTCGTTCATCCCCCCCATTGTTTTATACTTATGTAGCACTCCTCTGACATCACAAAGACAGGATAGCACCTCCAGAGCACCTCCAGACGGCAGGGAAGAGCTAGCATTTCACCCCAGGGCTGAGTCCATGACTAAAATGGGGATAGTCATTTTTGACTTTATAAAGTTTTATTGAAGAACAGTTAAGGAGATGAGGGTTAGGGGTCCCAGATACTGTAGCAGATAATTTACAGACTCTCCAGAACCAGTGCAATTTCCAGCTTCATAGGGTCAAAACCTTTAAGCACAAATCTCCAATAATCTTTTTACTGTATACTAATCTGGGATGATTGTACATTATCTATGCAAAATCTTGGAAGAACACTCCAGTCTAGTGAGCTCTGAAAATTTCTATACCCAGGGTGGTTCAAACACCCATGATACTTTTTCACTAGCTATGTTTGTTCTTTATATTTCTACCAATTAACTCAAATTGATGTTACTATAGAACATATATCTAGACTGGAGCTTTCTCTTATGATTTAGATGTATATGTTAGTAATGATTTATGATATATGACACTCTTGGTATGAATTTCTAATAATCATGTTTTTCTTGTATATTTTTATTTCTTGTTTTCATGACAAGCGCGTTCTGGACACATAGGTGGGGAAAGATTTGGGCGTGGCCCACGCACCCCTTCCTGGGTGCCCCTCAAATCCACTCTTTACTCCTGGTGCGTTACATCTACAGGGAGGGGGGGAACGGCTGGTGAGTTAAACCCACAGAAAAGTGAGAAGCAGTTGGTGAGTGAAAGACCATACATTTAACATGTCAGATTACTGTGGCCAAGCTTGGGCAGGCTTTGTAACGGATGTTAATCTTTACCGCTCTAAGGAGGATATCAGTGAGGCAGATGTAAGTACATATTTTTCCAGCCTTCAACGGCTGATAGAAAAAAAGACTCGTCTTTTTTGGCACAAAGAATTCTTTGAAAAATATAGATCTAATAGGATAGTACCCTGGGGACTTCGCATACAGATTTTCCCGAATATGAAAAAAGTAGAACCTGACATCAAAAATCTGTGGGAGGAGAACCTGCAAATATGCTCTTTGCAAATGATGAAAATTCTAAGTGAACAATATGATAAAGACATTGCTGAACTAGATCTTGAGATCCTCAGGTGGCAGGAGGAACATGCCAACTTGGGATCTCATATCTGTTTTTCAGAGAAAGAAAAGAATCTTAGGGAACACCTAACAAAGTACGCAACAAACCTAATTAAAACAAAAGAAAACAAATATCAACGTGATAAAAAAGCATACACTTACGAACAGGCGTACAAATGGAACCAAATAAATAAATATCCCGTGAGAAGAAGTAATATGAACCAGGACCTACAAATCCCTAGCTTGGACCTTGGAGAACTGGACACATCGTCCACCTCTTCAACATCCTTTGCCCCTATAGCCCTGCGGAAGGACAAATTACAACATGAAGGAGCAATACGTAAAAGGAAAAAAGAGAGTGAAACTAGTTTACAGAGCCGATCACGGTCAGACAAAGTGAGTAGCAAGGACAAAAAATCACGTTCTCAACAGAACAAAAACAACACTACATTGAATACAACACTATCAAACAGTACACTGAATCATTCTTTGGTATCACCTATTACCCCCACCAGGAATGTTGATTCAATCTCCCTGGTGGTGGGCCACCCACCACAGGGACAAGCCTGTGGAGGGACTAACTTGGACCCCCATGTGGAGGTGAAAACGGCTCCAATTTTTTCTAGTAATACGAGTGATCGTAAACGCAATTTGCCATTAATTACTCCAATGAAAAAAACTAGTCAGCCTTTAAAATAACGTGTCCCGGCTCCCCAGTTTTGGTGAGTCGGGACAAGTTTGACATCATTAATCTGTCCTCCTATCCTCTCTCAGACAATGAGACCAAGGTATTGCAGTTGGGTCTCACCTTCTGTCCCGATGAAAATGCAGACAAGTTTGAATTGGTCAAGGATCTTCATCTCTTTGCACGTCGCTTGATGTATAAAGTTATCTATGATAAAACATCATTTGATGCTCCTATTGGCGAACAGAACAACGCCAACATAGAAGGAGTTACTTTTGAGGATTTAAGGGCATTACAGGACCTGATGGATCTGTGGGACGAGAGCAATCCGGAGGAGGAAGGTTGGACATTTACCAGTCCATCCGCTACCCCCATTATCCAACAAGGGGTGAATTTTCCTCCATCCTGCCCTCGCCCCGCGGATCCCTCGGCTCCTGGTGCTCAAAACTTTGGCAACCCTAAGACTTACAAACCAAAATCAAAATCTTTTCCTGTCCTACAGGGGAACTCCAATATTTGGGCCTTTGTTATACAGGTCACAAAGGAAATAGAATCCACTAATTGGCAGACTGGACCTCAAACCAATCTGCCGAAGGAACTCAAAGAAGCATTGAAAACTCTAAAAACAAATAGCAATATTATAATCAAACCCTCAGACAAGGGAGGGAACTTGGTTATCTTAGATGTAGAGAACTATGAAAAAATGTGCTTAGACATAATATCAAACAAAACTTGGTATAGATCGGTACCAGCCTCACATGTAAATTACTATATGAATAAATATAAAAACATAATATTGAAGGCCCGTACAAATGGCACTATAGATGCCAAAACCTATGATTTTCTAGACATGACCTCATTTACCACTCCTACGTTTTATGCCTTGCCCAAGGTACACAAGAGTCTGACATCACCACCAGGCCGCCCCATAATTTCAGGGTGTGGGTCTCTGACGGAAAAAGCCAGCCAATTGGTTGATGAGTATCTGTACCCGCATGTAAAATGTTTATTTTCATATGTAAAAGACACCATAGAACTCTTGAAAAGCACAGACGGATTACAGATTCCTACAAATGCATGGCTTGTAGCCATTGACATAGAGGCCCTCTATAACTCGATCCCACATAAAAAGGGGATCGAGGTGATAGGGGAATTCTTGACAGAAAGAGACATTGATTCATGGAAATATAATGAGTTTGTATTAGAGCTACTCAGCTTTGTGTTGATGCATAACATATTTGTATTTAAACGCTCCCATTACCTCCAGGTACAGGGGGTCGCTATGGGGGCAAAATGTGCACCCTCATATGCGAACCTGTATCTGGGGGGATGGGAGCGAGACCTATTCTCTGATGAGAACAAAAGCCTGTCGATTGGTCATATCTTATCATGGAGTCGTTACATTGATGACGTCCTCATGATATGGTCAGGATCGAAGGAGGACCTTATTGTATTCCTGGACGAATTACAAAATAATGAATACAATTTAAAATTTACCTTTAATTACGACCAAAAAAGGATCACCTTTTTGGACGTTGAACTCTTTGTTGATGAGAAAGGAACATTGTGCTCTACTCTTTATAGAAAAGCCTCAGCAGGCAACAGTATGCTGCATGCCAGCAGCTCCCACCCTGAGAAATTAATCAAAAGCATCCCTTATAGCCAATTTCTAAGGATAAAGCGAAATTGCACGCACCTCGATGATTTTCAACGAGAGGCGAATCTTTTGCGCGAACGCCTCCTACTGCGAGGATACAGTAAAACATGCCTCAGGAAAGCCTATAATCAGGTAGTGGATATGAATAGACAACTCTTACTATACAAACCTAGACGGGCCAAGACCCAGGAGAGCACAAGAGTAGTTACTAAATACAACCGACAACATAAAAAGGTACGCAACATATATAAAAAATTTTGGTATTTATTGTCCACTGATGAAAAAATATCCAAGTATATTAAACCATACCCAGAGATTACATACAAAAGATCACGTTCATTACGTGACACCTTGGTAAGCAGTCATTATTCGAGTGATCAGAACGATAAAAAACAAGTTCCAGGTACATACAAATGCGGCAAATGTAAATTCTGCCGCTTCATCTTGGAGGGCAAAAACATAGACCTGCCAGATGGTAGAACATGGACCCCAAAACATCGCACTAATTGCCAATCAGTAGGATCAGTATATTTGATGAAATGCCTATGTGGAGCATTCTATGTGGGAAAAACAAAACGCCCCCTATTCTGTCGCATGAGAGATCATGTATCACTAATCTGTAAACGTAAAATGGAGACACCAATTAGCCGTCATGTAGGCTTATATCACAATTTTGATCTTAAATTTATTGGTTTCTATAGCCTTGAGCACCTCCCCCAACAGGAACGAGGGGGTGACTTAGACAAAAAACTTTTACAGATCGAAACTAGATGGATCTATTTGTTGAGGGCAACCCGGCATCCGGGCCTCAACGAAGGAATCAGTTTTAAACCTTTCCTTTAAGTGTGTGGTCTTTTAAGTCTTACCTTCTGCTTCTCACTCCCTCGCCAGTTGTGGTCCTCTATCCCTCCTTCCCTCCTTTTCTCTCCCCTTCTCCAATTCCCTTCCTCCCCTTCCCCATCCCTTCCCTTCCCATGTTTTCCTTCCCCTTTCCCGCCCCCCTCTCCCTATCAGCACTAGTAGTTGAGCACCGCTAGGCCTCATACGTGGGCCATACAGGGCCCGAATCTGGCCTCGATTTGTGTGTGCTGAGACGTGCTTGCTCTTGTAACATTTCGCCCCCCCTTATGTGGGGGTGAAAGTGCTAATCAATATGTCTATTGTCTTGTAAATATGTCCATTTTTTGAGCTGAAAAATTATATGTCTAATAACAATTCCACAATAAAAACAATAAGAATTATATGCTGCGGTGAATGTGCGTATGCAGGGTGCCCTTTGGTTATTCTTTTGCTTTTTCTTTTTCTTTGCTTGTTTCTTTGTCACTTTCTTTCTCTTATTTCCATCATTCTCTACAAGCTCATATCGGTCCCGATGGACCTTGCACTGGCGCGGGCCCCCGGGGGATAATGCATGGGGAATGCCCTGTATGGCGATCGCCCCAGGGTTTTGGGGAATTGTATGGACCGCTCCGGTGGCGTGGCGTGGTTGGTTATGTCCACCCTAGGGTGGTCTTCTGCCCGCCACGCCTCCGAGTCGGGGATCGGCCGCCAACCCTGATCCGGCCACTAAGTTTGAGGTCTCCACCTACGGGACCCTGTCATGCCCTATCAGCTGACAGCACAGCTTGGCTACTGTCAGCAGGGCGTGTCGGCTCAGTCCCACTTGAACTGTGCACCGGAAGGAGTTCCTCACAAGAACACTCCGGTCACCTGGTCTGGGATGGGCGCCGTCTGATCTCCGTGCTACGTCCGCGTGACGCCAGCGCGGCGTGACGTCACACGCCGTGCGCATTTGGCGCCACGGGGGGAGACTATTTAAACCCAGTCTGACGCTGTGTCAGACTGAGGTGGACGTGAGGCTCGGGACGCTCTGGGAACGATCTCAAACAGGTAGATTGACTCAACTAAACTTTTTGATTGGTGGACATGTTGCCCACCGTAAATTATAGGAAACCATTACAATTATCCTTAATGTCTTTTTTATAGGCACCGGATGACTTATCTAGCCCCTGCTGAGGGGCAGTATATGGGTTGACCAGCCATCAAATATGATACGCTCTGACGCCATATATACTTTATGCTAAGGTAGGGGATCATAACCCCTCTATCTTTTGGGGATCCATGAAATGTACTGGATATGGTTCCTATACATTTTTTATTGGGGTCTCTTTTCTTTTGCTTTGCTATTTTTCAGAAATTGATTCAGCAGTTCCCGTTCGCTTTCCCCCATTCGGTTTTTGCTGTCTGGGGGGCTGACCGACCCGAGCCTCTTACAATACAGATTTTTACAAGCTTTCGTAGAGGTAGGTAAAGCCTGACAATTGACACTGGGCATGGTCACACTACTTGCCTACTGTATGCATGATTATGGCTTATTTGAATACAATCGTGGTTAATAAGTACATTTGTACCCCACAGGCCCTATAAACATTTCATTGGAAAAGGAATAGGATTTCTCTCTCCCCCTACAATTTCCCAGCCACGATTTCTGGTGGTGGTCGCTGGGTACGTCCCTGCGCGGGTCCCGTTTTTCTGGGGGGTGCTCCAGTGCAACCATCGGCACCTCTATCTAGAAGCCTGGCCATGCTCATGACCCCTATGATATTGGAGGTAGGGAACCATGTATATGCAAATTGACTTCACTAGACATTCCTGTCACCGCACATCCTATGCAGCATATATAACGCTTTAATGATTATTAATTGTCTTTTATATATATTAACCAATATATTGTTTTGTATACATACCATAGAATACGAAAAAGTTTCCAAAAAATCTTCGTCCATCTGTAAAACATATCTTATCCTTGTCTCCTGATGAAGCCTCTATAGGCGAAACATGTCGAGCGACTGGACAAGTATCATGACCTGTGTATTTTGAATGTATGGTAATATAGGTGTTCCATTAGGAACTGTATGTAGTACCTTCGAACCCTATGATTCATATACTGATGTACATAGAGTCTAACATTGTATTTTTTTCTTTCCTTTTATCTTTATGTCAATAAAACAAACAATTTTACCATATCTTTATGGAATTATTCTCTTTTGTGTATGTACCATAGACAGTCCCAAATCTCCAATAATCTTTTTACTGTATACTAATCTGGGATGATTGTACATTATCTATGCAAAATCTTGGAAGAACACTCCAGTCTAGTGAGCTCTGAAAATCACTATTTCTCAGCCCCCAACTCCCCCCAAGTGCATCACCCCCAGACCACTTCATATATCCAGCTGGCATCATCCCCTCCGCACTCCTCTCCTACTGCCCCCACCATCCCCTCTGCACTCCTCTCCTACTGCCCACACCATCCCCTCTGCACTCCTCTCCTACTGCCCACACCATCCCCTCCGCACTCCTCACCTACTGCCCACACCATCCCCTCCGCACTCCTCTCCTACTGCCCCCACCATCCCCTCTGCACTCCTCTCCTACTGCCCACACCATCCCCTCTGCACTTCTCTCCTACTGCCCACACCATCCCCTCCACACTCCTCTCCTACTGCCCCCCACCATCCCCTCCGCACTCCTCTCCTACTGCCCCCACCATCCCCTCTGCACTCCTCTCCTACTGCCCCCACCATCCCCTCTGCACTCCTCTCCTACTGCCCCCACCATCCCCTCTGCACTCCTCTCCTACTGCCCACACCATCCCCTCTGCACTCCTCTCCTACTGCCCACACCATCCCCTCTGCACTTCTCTCCTACTGCCCACACCATCCCCTCCACACTCCTCTCCTACTGCCCCCACCATCCCCTCCGCACTCCTCTCCTACTGCCCCCACCATCCCCTCTGCACTCCTCTCCTACTGCCCCCACCATCCCCTCCACACTCCTCTCCTACTGCCCACACCATCCCCTCTGCACTCATCTCCTATACATACTGCCCACACCATCCCCTCCGCACTCCTCTCCTACTGCCCCCACCATCCCCTCCGCACTCCTCTCCTATACATACTGCCCACACCATCCCCTCCGCACTCCTCTCCTACTGCCCCCACCATCCCCTCCGCACTCCTCTCCTACTGCCCCCACCATCCCCTCCGTACTCCTCTCCTACTGCCCCCACCATCCCCTCCGCACTCCTCTCCTACTGCCCCTACCATTCCCTCTGCACTCCTCTCCTACTGCCCCCACCATCCCCTCCGCACTCCTCTCCTACTGCCCCCACCATCCCCTCCACACTCCTCTCATATACATACTGCCCCCATCATACCCACCACACTCCTTCTGCCACTCTGCATGTTGCAGAGCTTGGTGCCTCTAAGCTTCGGCCTGCCACAATCATGTTGGCTCCCATGAGACAGCCATCTTTAAACCTGGGGAACCCATGATCTTCAATTGCCCGGAGGCCCCATGAGTTTTCAGGCCACCCCTGGCCCAGACTGCTCACTGCAATTGTAAGCCAAGAGTGTCAACTTTGTTAACTCTCAGGTAAAGGGAGACTCTTGTGATTAACTCCATATGATTAGAAATGTTATTTAATCACAAAATATATATATAGTGTATACTACATAAATACATAAAATTGCCTTGCATTGTACAGAGGTAATGAATGTAATGTACTAAATAAAAAAAAATTGCCGTGCGCTGCTAATGTGTTCGGGTTTGGCTTGAAGAAAAGGTGGCAACCCTATTCCTACTGCTGGAGTCATAGGTGTGCACAGCCTATTGTATTAGGGTGTGCACCTCAAAGCTCCAACACATATGCATTTGTGACATATTAACCGGCCTCTTCCCCACTCGTCATCCTAAAACAATGGGGGGAGCAGGTGAGCACACAGGGGACCTGGGTAGCAGAAAGAAAAGGAAATGGGACAAGAGGGGTGGCATACATTGGTACCAATCCCCTATATTTTCCTCCTGTGGCAGCTGAATATCGGCGAGAGGAAGAGGAGGAGAAGCCTACTTTCTGCTGCTGCGGAAGAAAATACAGATCGTTCCATTAATTTCCACTCCAGCCCCCTATCCTGTCCAGGTTCTGGGGGTACCTGTCACCTGCCCACAATTGATGGGTTGCCAACTCCAGGATTAGGGTGTGCCCAGGAACACCTGGCACACCCCTTGCGCACGCCTATGGCTGGAGTCCAGCTTCTTTCAAAATGTAACATCCAAACGTTATCACAGATGTCAATATACTAATTTTTTTTTATATACGCTCACTTTGTTTAATTACTCTGATATTCAAGACGTAGCTGGGTGTAGTAAAATGTCTGCTGCCGCCTTCTGACTGCAGGTGTTCTGTCAGATTAGCGAACCCGTCAGTAGTGGTGAAACGCATGTATAGCTGACGGAACGTCACTTCCATACGCTAATCTGATGGGTTCGCTATTCTGACGGAACACCGGCCATACAGCACATGGATCAAATTTCAAAAGAATTTTCTTTCGAAAATCCTTATCTAAGAATTTTTTGTTTGAATTTCGCACCATTAGTGGGCCGCACCAACGGGCGGTTTTCGTGCGGCCGTCGAATTTGAGTGATCGGGCGTGTTGGAAATTTTTTGAAAAACAAAGAATTTTCGAATCAATGATGGGAAAATCGTGAAGAAATATAATCGAAAAAGAAATGCGCATGAGTGCAAGATACGAAAATATTGGAAAGAAAAGAAGATTCCCAGCCATGAAAATTCTTCTTTTTGTAGCAACATGAGGTGAAATTGAAGGCTTGGTTGGTTGAATTTCGAAATCAATGTTGGTACCATCAGATCACAAAACGCACGAAACCTCTGATTTTCGAAAGAAAATTTGTTTCGAAATTCGACCCATGTATGGCCCGCATAAGTCACATATGAACATCTAACATCACAAATTCTAATTTGGCTTCATAAGCAAACACAAAAACGAAAATTGTCATTCTATTTTATATTCATACATAGACTTTTGCATCCCCATACCTTCAACCATTAAAAAAAGTAGCGTTAAAAAAAAAGAGACAATAGAAAGAAGATAAAAGAAGAGAACATTTTTTTTAAATTTGAGAAAGTAAAAGAAAAAGAGAAAAAAAATGAATATAAAAAGGGGAGGGGGCTTCCTTCATGGTTCCATGGTATTTGGTGAGAAACTAGATCACAGGTACAGTCTCAAGATACGGTAGCTGAGATGCTGAAGTCTTTCCAAGTCCCCCCCCCCATTTAGTTATGAATTTTGGGTATTTGTCCTGTAGGCTCGCTGTCAATTACGCCATACGCATAATATAATTTAGTTCGGACAGCCATTCCTAAATACTGGGAATTACACTAGAATTCCAATGTCTGGGTATGATAGCCCTGGCTGCGGCAAAGATAAACCATGTTAGGTCATTGAAGCTTAGACCAATAGGCCATATAGTACACTGAGCTCTGCTGGGAAAAGATAAAAACAGAATACAGCTGGTCAGCACTCGACAGTGACAAGGAGAGAACAGGGACAAACCTGGACTCATTATTCAGACTGGGCTTGGGCTCCCCAAGTAACCAGATACTTCCACACAAATCTGTTGCCCTCCGAGAGCTGCGGGCGCCTGTCTGGGGGAAGGTTCGGGATCACTGGGGGCAGGGCAATAATGTCAGCAAGAGCAATTCGGCCATACCCAATATTTGCTGCAGAACGCTATGCACTGCATTACTAATCTCCTTGGGGCACCCAAAGGTGTCCCAGGCAGCTTAAGTGTTTGGGTTTGGCTTGAAGAAAAGGTGGCAACCCTAGAGTGAAGGACTGCGGGGAGGGAGACACCAAGACACAATCAGATATCAGGGAGAAGGATCGGAGCTTGATTGCAGGGAAGGGGGTTGAGAATGATATCTGAGAAGCAGAGTGAGTATGGCAAGAATCTGGAAGCAGGAAGTAAAGAGAAACACAATCAGAGATCAATAAAAGGTAATGAGTCACACCGAGAGAGGAGTGTGGGAGCGCGGTTAACATTCACAGCACTGAGCCGCTTTGTGTTAGAATGACAGGAGGCTGTGAAACAGAATGTAGCTTAGCGGCTGCAGATTGACTTGTTAGCTTCCCGGGCCCCCTCTGGAACTGACAGAGACCGGGCTCCCTACAGCAGGGCCGTTGTCCCCCCTTATCAGCAGCCCTGAGTGTATGTGTGGGTGTAAGCTTGCATATCTGGTTCTTCAATAGTCCATTGTATCTTTCAATCAAGCCAGCTGCCTGTGGATGGTATGGGATATGGCACCACCAGTACACTCCATAATCTTTGGCCCACTGCTGCACTGTTGATCTGGTGAAGTGTAAGCTGTTATCACTTTGGACTTATTTGGGACAACCATAAGCAATGACAAGTTTCTGGAGCCGTTGAAGCATTGTGGCTTGATCTGCACATTTGCTAGGATGAACAAGCAAAAGTCCTGAATAGTAGTACAACGATATCTCAATCCATTGTTTCCCTGGGCAGGGGACCGATGAAGTCAATCTGCCAGATCTCTGCAGGCCTCTCGCCCCTCTTAATCGACCCAGTGGAGTACTTTTGCTATGGCCATTGTCGCACTTCACACACTGTAAAGTTCCCTATTACAGTCTTTATCATGTCCATGGATATGGGCAATCCTCTCTGCTGTGCCCATTCATATGTTGCTTTCTGCCCCAAATGTCCAGATTGCTTGTGGGCCCAGTTGGTCAAGTTCATCAAGACAGGATCAATTGGCACAACTGCTTTCACTTTGGTAATTTCATCTGCCACTCTATTATAGTTCTCAACGTCTGGGGCCAGGGGCACATGTGCGTCAACATGCGCCACTTTTATGGTGCGGATGTAAGCTTCTTTCTTCCAGATGTAGTCCCAGACCTCCTTGCCTCTCCACATCACCTTTCCATGAATCATCCATTCATTGGACTTCCACATGGGCATACAAGTTGTCAGTCCTTTAAAGTCCTTTAAAGCCCAGCTGTCAGTGTAGTGACATGGAAAGAAGGATACTCCTAAAGAGTCATCACTACAGCTTTTTAACTCTGCATACTGACTGTACCCTCCAATTCCGGTCTCCTGCAAGACTGTGTTTGTACTAGTGGTCAGTCCATTATCTCCCACCCATCTTGCTATTGGCAAGGCAGTATGGATGGTGACTGTGTCCTTTCCTGTAATGGTTTCTACATGTTGAAGTGCTGTGTAGGCCCCAAACAGGTACTTCTCTAGGGGCGTGTATCTCTTCTGTGCCCCTGTCAGTTGTTTGGACCAAAATCCAATGGGTATTGCTCTCAGTCCTTTCTTTTCATTTGGCTGCCACAGACTCCAATATAGCAGAAAGGAATGCGGTCCACTGCTCCGAATCCCGTGAGAACTCAGTCTTTTTCCTGGTGACATTGTATATAGGCCTCAGGATCAGCCCAAGATGTGGGATGAATGATCTCCAGAATCCTACAACTCCAATGAACTTCTGTGCCTCTTCTTTTGTAGTAGGGTGCAACAGTGCCTGGATAGTTTGCACAACTGTCTCTGGAATTTTCCTCTGGTGCTCAGTCCACATGATTCCCAGGAATCTCACCTCTGTGGCAGGTCCTTGGACTTTGTCTTTGTTGAAAGCCCACCCTCTGTTCTCCATGTGCTGTATCAGCAGGTGCAGTTACATCTTCTTTTGTCCCAGAGATCGTGATGTCATCAATGTAGTGAAACACATTGACTTTAAAATTCAGTGTACTTAAATCTCGGGCAATCAGTCCATGACAAATCATTGGAGGAATGAACATAGTCTTCAGGAAGCACCACACAAAGGCAAACTGGTTCTGACACTCTGGTTCTATCAAAATAGAGAATAAACCATTAATCACTATCACAGCATAATTTTATCCTGCCTCTTTAGCAGTTTTCTTACTGATTGAGATCATATCAGGTACAGCTAACTTCAATGGAGGCGCCACTTTGTTTAGACCTCTGTAATCCACAGTCATTTTATATGTCTTATTTTGTTAAGCGCTGCGAAAACTGTTGGCGCTATATAAATCCTGTATAATAATATAATAATAATATGTCCCATCAGGTTTCTTTACTGGGAACACCGGAGAAGAGAAAGGACTTACAGCAGGTCTACTTTCCCTACTCTCAACAGTTCTTGAATAGTCTCCACAATTTCTTTGTGGCCTCCAGGAAGTCTGTACTGCTTGAGACAGACTGGCTTCTCTGGTGTAGGAATGTAGACGGGTCCATTTCGCATGACCTCTGACCACAGCCTTCACCGCCCTAACCAGATACGCTTTATCGGGAATCCCGAATGTGAATGTCCCCCGTTCAGTCCGAATAGACTGAACTTGAAGTACATCCATCCCAAGAATATTTTCAGGTAACTCTGAAACCAAAACATTTGTCAAAAATCCTAGTCCCTTGCCAATAGCCAATTTCATCCATGTCCTAACTGCTGGTATGGTTTGCCCTCCCAAACCTTATACATAAATCAATTCTCCTTTGTGATGGGAAGGATAACCTTGCAAAAGTGTAACTTCAGCACCAGTATCAACTAAAGCCATCAGATGTGTAGGAGAAGATGACTTCCCCCACCATACAGTGACAGGTGCATATGGGCGTCGGTCTCCTGCTGTCACTGCCCTCACTGCTATTACAGGAGATTCACCTTCCCTTCATAAAGGATAAGGAACCTCCCAATCCCCTGTTTTGATTCTCTCTAACTCCCCAGGATAAAGGGATTTGGGTTTCCGTTCATTTGCAGTTTTGGGAATTGGTTTGGAGCTAACAGAAAGGGTCTGTTCTGTTTTCTGTTTTCTGTTTTCAAAAACATGATATAAAATTTGGATTGTCCTCCTCTCTAAGCTCCCAGGATCAATAAGAAGCACCAAGAAAGACCTTCTTAATTTTTTTTTCTTGTAGCAACCAGAAACCAAAAATATCCTGGTAAAGAAGGGGAGTTACAGGCTGGTCCTCAATAAGAATTTAACGTATGGTTTATATCATATCCATCCATATCCATCCAGTACATATACCATACCTGTGTGATCCCTCTAGAGGCTGGAAATCAATGTAGTAGACACTGCTACCTCAGGGATCTCCACTAGCTTCTAGGTCCCTTGCCGAGTGGCTGCCTTGCTGCATTGTGAATACAGGAGGTCTGACGCTCGGCACAGGCACCATTTAACTGTTGGTAGTAAGTGGAGAGAAGGGGTGGTGCTGTCATGCTCTCTACCTTGTCCAATCAGAAGTCTGCTTTGCATTCATTTAGAAAATACATAGCATTCTCTTAATGGCACCTGTGCCCAGCAGTTGACCTCCTGTGTTCCCAATACAGCAGGACAGTGCTCAGTATGGGTCCCAGAATCTAGTAGAGATCACTGGAGTAAGGTTGCCTACTATAGTAACTTCCAGCTTTTGCAAGGATCTCACAGGTATAGTATATGCATACTTCAAGGAAAGATGATGAAACACCTCCCTCCAAAAAAAATAGCACAGATGTAGGGAAGAGTAAGAGTGGATTCAGCTTTTCCCACATTAGGGTTGCATTTTGCCGTAACCAGCTTAGTTATAGCGCTATGATGAAGATTTGTAAGCGGGGAGAAATGCATCAGGGACATCTCCTTGGAGCAGTTGGGCTGAAGCTGCTTTTACTCTTCTCTACATCTGGGATGCTCTTCTTGGAATGTGGCGTCTCATTCTCTTTTCTTTAAGTGTGTACAATAAGCTGGGATAGGCTCTCTTAGGGCTAGCACCCAGAATCAATATCAGTCACCTGAGTAACACAGGATGACAGCTTGGAGGGGCGCTCATAGTTTATTTAATTCATGGTCCTGGTATATACTGTACACTACATTGGTCCAAGCTTGGCTTACTATGTTAACTAGCATCTAAATAGGGAATGGTAAAAATAAATTACTACATAGACCCTGTGTAGCACACCTCACATAGGAGCTGCAAGTTAACTGGGATCCCCCACCTTGCATAGCCAGGCATACCGAATTTTCGCAGGTCTCAGAGTCAGGAAACAGTCCAGTACTTTTTTTTTTTTTTTGTATTTTATTGAGGGAATACAACTTGGATGGGGAGTAGGGGTATTATGGGATGCCCACTTGACTTAAAAAAACTCTTCAGGGACAACTCTCCTAAATACAATCTATATACACTCCTTTTTCGTTCTCCAGAACTTCACTTGCTTGCAAAAAGAACACAGACTCAGTTGGGACACTTTTAGTAATGCTGGCAAAGCCAGATCAATGCAAAAGGCAGGATCCCCGGGCCCCTTTGATTGTGTAGCAAAGTCCAGTGTCCAGCTTACATCCCTGTGGCTACTGATTCCAGCACCACCTCTTCAGTCACTGCCAGCCCCCTTTCACTAGCAATCCTGGCTACTTCTTCTCAGTCCTCCCAAAGTACACACTCACCAACCCACCCGGCTAAGTCTCCTGGAGAAAACTCCTGGACGTGCTGACCTGCTCCTGGTGTCCTCCCACTTGCTCCCGTGCCTCCAGGTATTGCAGAGGGTCCCTCCAGCACCCGAACCCTAGGCCTGAGGTCACCCCCCCCTCAAGGGCCACCAACAGCCTTCTCAGGACTACTTCTCCTCTTTCACCCGACTGCCCCTGCTGGCATGACCCAAGAGTATTCAAGAGGTGCCCGCCCCCTGCCAGCCTACTTTGCTGGGGATTGGCTGGGGCCCTCATCAATACTTCAATCAGCTCATCCTAGACTCTCCCCTATACTTCTGGAAGCCTTTTCAAGGTTTCAAAGAGCAGGGGGAGTTACTAGAGGTGCTGCTTGATGAGTCATCCAGCCTCCCTGAGTCACTCATCCCTGACCCAGATTCAACCCAGGCCTGGCTTTTAGCCAGGCCAAATTTTCCTGCACTAAAAACTATGTACATCTAGCACACTGGAGGGTGCTACACCTGTTTCATATATAATCCTCACATTTCACTTTCAGTCACATAATATAAAAGCAATTTGGGTACAGTGTTGCATGACTCATTGGCAGGATAACAAAAGGATAGTACAGCCTGGTCCTCAAGTGGTTAAAACTAGCTTCTAATTCTTCAAAAAACATCCATATAGGGAATGCTAAAAACAAATTAGCTGGAACGACATGTACCCTGTTACATATATCCACACAAACCCTCACATTTCAGTTTCGGCGACATCTGGAACATGATCTAGTGCTTTTCATCATTTGGCTTTTTTAGCTCAGTTGCATTTCTACAAATGACTGCCGCTTTCTTTGTGATTTTCTGGAAGGCAAAGTTTTTACACTTGCTGAGAATTAAATTAGTAAAACCAATTAAATATCCACAGGGATTAGTATTTTTATCATGCAACAGTAGTTTCTGACGTTCGCAGCTTTTTATTTTTAGAATATCAATAACGTTTAATTAAAGTTTAACTTCCTTACCTTTATCTCCTAAACGTTGGTGGAGAAGCTTCATCAGGCAGGCTCTTCTTCTTTGGTGACGCTGCTCGGTTTAATGCCCCTTTTGTTACTCAGGGGTACCTTTTTTTTTCTTTTTTTTTTTTTTTTTCTTTTAGTTCAGCAGATCTAAATAGCCATTTTGGCTGGAAGATTTTGCACAAAACTAAGTGGGATATGTTTAATGCTCCATTGAATTCAGACACATTGGTCATGTTGGCTGCACCAAGATGAATATTGGCAAACCTGTAGGATTAATATTTTTTATTTTGTATCTACAGTAAAACCTTGGATTGCGAGCATAATTTGTTTCGGAAACATGCTTGTAATCCAAAGCACTCGTATATCAAAGCAAATTTCCCCATAAGAAATAATGACAACTCAGGTGATTCATTCCACAACCATTTATTTATAAGTCCTTCAGTTTATAGTCCATATAAAAAGATTATAGCAATGTGATAGGTTGTGTAACCATAAAATGTCTATCCACAAATGGAAGCCTCCACAAGGGGATTAGAAGCAAAATCCAGCAGGAGCTCCAGAGTATTAAAGAGAAGAGAGGCACCTCTAAGTGTAGCAATATTATTACATTTAATGAAGGTACAACATTTAGCAAGTCACATGGTTGATGATTAAAAGAGGCACATCTAAGTATGCAGGCATCCGGGGTAAAGCGCTCCACCATGCTCGGCACCGCCGGCTCTCACCGCTGTCAGTCTGCAATCGTGACCAGGAAGACTACCCTGCAGTAGAGCGATCTGAAAGCGATGCTTGAAGCGCTCATGGAGCGCAGCGTAGAAGGGATGACACCAGTGGCCGTGTGGAGGACGGTCTATTTGGACAGCTTTACCCCCGATGCCTGCATACTTAGATGTGCCTGTTTTAATCATCAACCATGTGAGTTGCTGAATGTTGTACCTTCATTAAATGTAACCATATTGCTACACTTAGAGGCGCCTCTCTTCTCTTTTATACTCAGTTGTGACATGACACTATTTGTATATCAAGACATCACTTGTTTATCAAGTCAAAATGTATAAAAAAAATGGCTTGTCTTGCAAAACACTCTCAGACCAAGTTACTCTCAATCCAAGGATTTACTGTATATAGTAGGTAAGGGGAAATGAAAAAACGTGCCACTCATATGACACTGTTAACCAAACAGGTAAAACAGGTGGATGCATAACAGGCTAATATGTGGGGTGGCTGGGTGGGTGGGGGGTTGTAAGCCCACTGACACCAACCCACATGTCTGGTGCACCAAACAGATAGCATTTCTATTTTACTGAAAAGGTGATTTTTTTTTTTTTTTTTAGTAGTCTTTGTCCCCACTGGAAATATTTTCCATCACCTCCTGCCCCAACGAGAATAAAGGGGAAATCTCCCTAATGCGGGAAAACAGCTTTAACAAAACACTGACCTCTTAAGTGGTAGGCACTGTTGTGCATTTCATCCTCAAAGTTCACATTTGACTCTGTGAAGTTGGCTTTCTCAGTCACTTAGCTTCCACTACTTCCCCTGCTGGCAGTGTTTCACCAGCTCAGCTTTTGGGAGAGGGTAACAGTGAGTTAAGCTGATGAATCACTACTGGGAGGGGTGGGGGGGTAGCTGAGCTTCTAAACCAATTCTGTGAGTAGGGGCAAGGCAGCTGCGTTCCAGAACTACTACTGGGACAGGAAAACAGGGAGACCTGAGCTATTGAATAACTCTTGGAGGGGAATCAGGGGAAGCTGAGCTGCAAATTGGAGAGCGTAGGGTGAACTGGGTTGCTGGGCTACTGCTGGGAGTGGATAGCAGGGGTAGTTGGGATACTAGCTCACTGTTCAGTAGAGAGAGCTGAGCTGTCTAGTCACAGCTGGGAGGACTAAGTAGAGTAAGCTGAGCTGCTGAGTCCCTGTTGGGAGGGGGAGCTGACCTATTGGACTACTTTTGCTGTGAATTTTGAGGCTGAATTACTCCACAGTGCCTGCAGGTACATAAGTTCATGAAAGCTTGTTTTAAAGACTATCCTTAAAACAAACCATTTTTACTATGAATATTAACTCTTTGCCTGAAAAGTCCACACTTCCTTGTATTAAGAAATAGAAGTATCAAACACAATATGGAAAATCATCATACCAGATTCTAGAGGATTTTTATCACTGCCTGATCCCCTGTCAGCACTCTCAGCTACTAGTAAGCATCCCCAGATGACTCCCACCATGAGCTTGTTCCACTCATATACTCATATTTTCCACCTACCTATCAACTTACAAAACAGACATGCCCCCTGCAATCTTTATTTTTTAATTGCAATCAGAATTTGATGTGATATCAAACCTGCAATCCACTGTACAGCAGAACTCAAACTATTGTAGGAAGAAGCAGCACAATGAGCTAATGAGTTGTGCTGTACTGCAAGGAGGATGTTGATAATAGAAGAGAGCAGAATGGCAGAAAGATGAGCTCAGCAGTCAACTGCATCTCCTTTTATTATCCAATCATAGGCAGGGGTTTGGAGGAGACCTGTGATGCCGCGTACACATGACCGGACTTTCCGGCAGAATAAACTCAGACGGTCTTCCCAACGGAGTTCTGACGGAGTTCCGCCAGAGTTACGACCGAATGGACTTGCCCACACATGATCGGACCAAAGTCTGTTTGTTTCGAACGTGATGACGTACGACGGGACTAGAAAAGGAAGTTCAATAGCCAATAGCTGCCCTTGCGTCGTATTTGGTCCGTCGGACCAGCATAAAGACGAACGGTTTTCCCGATAGAAATTGATTCCGTCGAAAAGATTTGAAGCATGTTCTATTTCTAGGTCCGTCTGAATTTTTTGAAGAAAGACAATCTGATTATCCCACACGCAATCGGGATATCCGACGGAATGATTCCGTCTGACCTTTTCTGCCGGAAAGTCCGGTCGCGTGTATGCGGCATAAGTATTTCTGAACTGCTGCATAGAAAAGTATGTCTCCCCTTTTGCTACAAAGGGCTTTGCTGTGCAGCAGAACTGTGCCAATCTTATGCCGCCTACACACGAGCGGATTGGATGTTTTTTCCAACTGAATTCCGCTCAAGCTTGTCTTGCATACACACGGTCACACAAAAGTTTGCTGAACTTTTGACCGTCAAGAAAGCGGTGACGTACAACACTACGGCGAGCCCAGAAAATGAAGTTCAATGCTTCCGAGCATGCGTAGGAATTTTGCACGTCGGAATTGCTATAGACGATCGGAATTTCCGATCGGAACTTTTTCGACCGAAAAATTGAGAACATACTCTCAATCTTTTGCTGGCTGGAATTCGGCCAGCAAAAGTCTGATGGAGCATACACACGGTCGGAATTTACGAACAAAAGCTCTCATCGGTCTTTTAATAGCATTTCCGATCGTGTGTACGGGGCATTAGATCTGGATCGACAGAGATACAAATCTTTTGGCAGGTAAAGCAGCTCCCAAATATATATTTTCTTCTGTATGTTTAGCTGTTTGCCTTGAGTTCAGATACAATGGTGATTATATAAATGTATTACCTTTTAAATCTTTAGTAGCTCTTGCAAACCCTGACTTGCCTGATATTATTTTCCGTCTGGAAGTGTGAGTTCTCTGGTAGGTAAATAAAAGGATTGATATGGTATGTGAGCACAGGCCCGGTACATTGCATAGGCACTTCTGTTGTCTCCAGTTGGTACATAACCTTGCTAGAATTGACAATTACTGAGATTCATTACTAATTGCTTTTGCTTCATCCGGAACATCACAGAATGTTCCAGCCTCCCTGCTCCGCTCTGTGCAACGCTCAGACCTGGGATGTGCTGAGTCAGTTGTCGTCCTATCCCATAAGATACACATTCCAGGTCCAATATCTACAGTGGGAAAAATAATTATTTGATCCCCTGCAGATTTTGTAAGTTTGCCCGCTTACAAAGAAATGAAGCGTCTATCATTTTTATCATAGAATTAAATGATAGAGACAGAATATCAACCAAAAATCCAGAAAAGACACATGACAAAAATGTTATAAATTGAGTTGCAGTTCAGTGTAGACATGTGCAATTTGTTTCGTTTTTTTTTAGTTTTTAGTTTTTCTTCGTTATTTTCGTTAGTTCGTTTTCGTACGAATGAACGAATCGTTCGAATCGAACGAATTCGAATAACGAATCGTTTGAATCGTACGAATCCGATTAACAAATCATTCGTTAATCGTACGAATCCGATTAACGAATCAATCGAACGAATCCGAAAAACAACGGAAATCCGAAAAAAAAAAACGAATTAGAAACAACGAATGTACTAATGAAGAAAATCCGAAAAACGAAAACGAACGAAAAAAATTTGTACATTCGTAACTCTTTTTTTTTTGTTGAATTGGTAATTTTTCGCGTCCCTTACAATGGTGCTGCTTAACGTGCTTCGAATGGATTTAACAAAAAAAATTGTACATTCGTAACTTTTTTTTCGATTCGTAACTTTTTTTTTCGATTCGTAACTTTTTTTTTTTTTTTTTTTTTCGATTCGTAATTTTCCGTGTTTCTTACAATGGCGTTGCTTAACGTGCTTTGAATAGATTGAACAAAAAAATTCGTACATTCATAACTTTTTTTTTCGATTCGTAACTTTTTTTTCGATTCGTAAATTATTAAAATGTAATAATAGCATACACATTACATAAAATTATGAATTATGCTCCGATTACGAATCTACGAATGTTACGAATGTACGAATAAATACGAATGCGTCTGAAAATTAAACTAACGAAAAAACGAATCAACGAAAAAATAACTCTTACGAATCGTTACGAATACGAACAACGATGACTTACGAATGTACGAATCGTTACGAATACGAACAACGATGACTTACGAATGTACGAATCGTTACGAATACGAACACCGACGACTTACGAATGTACGAATCGTTACGAATCAACAGAAACGAAAAAAACAAAACGAAAATAAACAAATTTTTTTCGGAAACGAAAAAAACGAAACGAAAATAAACACATTTTTTTGTTGTGCACATGTCTAGTTCAGTGAGTAAAATTATTTGATCCTCTACAAACCAAAATAATTTTGGCTTCCACAGACTGGCTATGCTCATGTGGTACACAGATTAGTCCCATCAATTTAGGAAGGTGCTCCTTACGACAACTCGTTATGTGTATAAAAGACACCTGTCCACAGAATCTTTCTTCCATTCAAACCTCACCATCATGGGCAATACCAAAGAGCTGTCAAAGGACGTCAGGGACAAGATTGTAGACCTGCACACGGGTGGAATGGGCTACAAGACCATCAGCAAGAAGCTTGGTGAGAAGGAGACAACTATTTGGAGCGATTATTCACAAATGGAAGAAATACAAAATAACTATCAATCGCCCTCGGTCTGAAGTTCCATGCAAGATTTCCCCTCATGGGGTAAGGATCATTATGAGAAAAATGAGGGATCAGCCAAGAACTACACAGGAGGAGCTTGTGAATGATCTCAAGGCAGTTGGGACCACAGTCACCAAACAAACCATTGGTAACACAATACGCTGCCATGGTCTGAAATCCTGCAGCACCCGCAAGGTCCCCCTCCTCAAGAAGGCACATTTACAGGCCCATCTGAAGTTTGCCAATGAACATCTAAATGATTCAGAGAAGGATTGGGGGAAAGTGCTGTGGTCAGATTAGACCAAAAATTAGCTCTTTGCCATTAACTTGACTCGAAAAATGCTGACTATGGCCCTAAGAACACCATCCCTACAGTCAAGCACGGTGGTGGAAACATTATGCTTTGGGGCTTTTTCTCTGCTAAAGGTACAGAATGATTTTGACACATTGAGGGCCAATTGACGGGGCAATGTATTGTAAAATCTTAGATGAGAACCTTCTTTCCTTAGCTAGAACACTGAAGATGGGTCATGGATGGGTCTTCCAGTATGACAATGACCCAAAACATACCACCAAGGCAACAAAGGAGTGGCTCAAGAAGAAGCACATTAAGGTCATGGAGTAGCCTAGCCAGTCTCCAGACCTTAATCCTATAGAAAATTTATGGAGGGAGCTGAAACTTCAAATTGTCAAACGACAGCCAAAAACCTTAAGGATTTAGAGAAGATCTATAAAGAAGAGTGGACCAAAATACCTCCTGAGATGTGTGCAAACCTGGCCACCAACTACAAGAAATGTCTGACCTCCGTGCTTGCCAACAAGGGTTTCTCCACCAAGTACTAAGTCATGTTTTTCTTGGGAATTAAATACTTATTTTACTCACTGAACATTAATAACATTTGTATCATGCATTTTTTTTCTGGATTTTTGGTTGATATTTTGTCTCTATCATTTCAAATACACCTATGATAAAAAAATTATAGACCCTTAATTTCTTTGTAAGTGGGCAAACTTACAAAATCTGCAGGGGATCGAATCTATCTTATCTATCTATCTATCTGTCTATCTATCTTATCTATCTATCGTGTTAAAAAAAAAAAAGACTCCACTTTCACTATAAAACAAACTTTACAAATATTACTGCTACCCAAGCCATTTTTATACTGTCGACTTATAAAAAAATGTACCTATCATTTTCAGTCTACAGCTGGTATGCTTTTCGAAAACTGACAGAAAATGTAAATGTCATCCCCTTGTAATGAGTTATAAGGAAAGCTGTACACAGAGCAGGAAGTCAAATTAAAAGCATCCCCTGCAATAGAAGTCTCATTTTTGCTAAGGCACAATGTGTATGTATACATATATGGTTTAAATCTCTGCCTTTTTTAGCAGGCAGCCGAGATCCCAACCATGTATAGGCAGGCTGAATGTACAAAGTTGATCGATCAACGTAGGTACAACCAGCCTGCCAGATTTTACATACGATTATTGCTAACAGCTGGGCCAGTTCAGCCAAAAAAAAATGAAAAAATGTAAAGTGTATGAAAATCTAGAGTTCAGCTTTAAATACAGAGAGGGAGGGAGCAACACGGAAAGCAAAACATGTTTTTATGGGTGAAGTTCCACTTTAATTTGAACTTTCGGTAACTTTAAAGTAGAAGTCCACCCTAACACTAACATCGTTACATCTACAGACACCCACAATCTAAGACTAACCTATCTAGCGCTGTAAAGAAGAAATTAATATACATACCTTTTTTGAAGACGCTCTGGTTTTCAGCAGCAGAAGCTCTGCAGAGGACACAGCTGACAACAGCTGTGAAATGAATGGGAAGTGACGTCACCAATAGACTTACTATGGGGCTTCCGCTGTATCCTCTGCACCCTCCTCTACAGTGAAAGCCGCGGCTGAGAGCTCAGCATGGGATCTAGTCGGATCGGCTTCAGAAAAGGTAAGTAGACTGATTTCTTCTTTACATGTCTAGATAGGTTAGTGTTAGATCGTGGATGTCTATAGATGTAGCGATTTTAGTGTTAGGTTGGACTTATCCTTTAATAGACTGCCGGAATACATTCCTGGTATGTCACAATGTACAGCAACAGTATCGTTTATCAAAAAAAAATCTACACCTTTTAGGGTTAAGAATCAGTCCCCAGTGGTTTTTGTATAGGCTAGAGTGATGTCATCAGTCTGCTGCAAGCAGGGCAAAGCATTTCCCTAGTCTCCTCACTTTTGGTGATCAGATTGCAACATTGAAACATTGTAGCAAGTCACAAAGTCAGTTTACCTGACTGCGTATTTTCTGCGCCAGCACCTTAGTCCAGGAAATAGATTCTAACCCTGGAGGATTTGTGAACAAAAAAGGTGCCTTACTTCAGAAGGGAAGAGCAGATAGAGGCATGGAGTCAGGGGGGAGTACATTTTGGGTTGGCTGCCAACACATATTTTAATGGAGATGCACTTTTTTAAGCAGCCCACCACAGTGCACAGAGGGCTCATATCTGTGTGTTGTGGTGCGCTAAACATGTGTTGGGATGCTGGTCAAAATGAGCGGTATCACAAATCACTGCACGCACCAACGCTTGTATTTTACATGACCAGTGTAGCCTAGATAATACCCCCCAGGCTGATACCACCATATACTACCCCTTATTTAACCTTTAAATAAGAGACCACACCATCTTGTGGAGTAAATGGCCGCAACGGCCTTTTATTAAACGTAAACTCCAATTAAACTCCGATATAAATACCAATACCTATAACACATATAAACACATAAACCATCAGTTACACCCTGTTTGTTGGTCAGTGACGGAGCTAAGTACAAAACGTACATATAATTCTCGGTATATATATATATGTAACCACCAGGGGGCACTGCGGGATTTACCGTAACCAACTAGCCTCCACCTGTACCGCCCGGAGACAAACACCTTTCCCGCAGTGCACAAAGAGTAATCATCAAATAAATTTGATGTACTACACCGGAGGGGCCATCTAATGATGAGCCCCCCACACACCGGAGGGGCCATCTAATGATGAGCCCCCCACACACCGGAGGGGCCATCTAATGATGAGCCCCCCCACACACTTACCACCTCCATAACTGCTACCGTCACTGACCAAACAAACAAACACCGCCAACTCCTTGCTGTCATGACGCCAACGCTGTTCCTGCACCTGAAATGACAACAAAAACATTAACACCTCCAAAATCTCGCCTTACATTAGGGAGGGTGGGTGGGAAAACTGCCTCCTCTTGTGCTGCCACCTTATCGACTGAGTCTTTTAGTCCCGCCCCCTCTTTATATACAGCCACTCCCCCCGCTGCTTACAGGGCCAGCCCTGCCTGGCCACACCCCTTTTCATCCTCCCTGTGTGTCACTAGACACACTGTCATGTCCGGCCCTCTACTACCATTGCCCTGCGGTCCATTCTCGTTCCGGCCCTCTCTTTACGGTATTCCACTGTAAAAATGCATGTCTTACCAAATGTATCCGGTGAATAAGCCCTTGAAATAAAAATGGACCATGATGACCGATGGCGTGTTGCCACCTTGACCGTTAGTTTGTATTTGTGACATGGATGGGAAGATCTGGCAATGATCAGCCTAACCATTGAAATAATATATACAGAAGAAAGGACATTTTTTCTCTGGACACCTCGTGCTATTCCTGTGTGTCTCCCATAAGGCCGCTCTTTTGCATTTCATATGCTAAAAGTCATCAGCGTGTGAGAAATGTGTCATTAACATAATTGGCCGTCTTGTAGGCACCACCTGGCTGGGACACAACATGGGATGTATCATCGTGACTCTGTTGTCTTGACCCATTTCCAGGTTATGTAAGAAACCTCCAAGATAAATCTGGAAAACTAGGACTCTTTTATAAGTTCAAGATGAATTATGGATGCTGTTTTCCCATTTCTAAACGGCAGCTCCTGCCAAAAAAGCAAAATACAGTACCTAATGTAGAAAAAAAAATGGTGCTACATTCACATGGCTACCTTGGATGAGTCCAAGTAATGCCGCGTACACACGAAGGGACTATCCTGCGGGATTATCCGCTGGACTCGAGTCCACCGGACAATCCCCTCGTGTGTGGGCCTTCGACTGACTTTTTTCCCCAAAAGTCCGGCGGACTAGGTTTTAAGTTTTGTTTTAAAATTATCCGCTGGACTTAGCAGTCCGGCGGACAATACGGCCGTCTGTAGTATGGTCCGGCGGACCAAAAAGGACGCATGCTCAGTAGCAAGTATTTTTCTAGTATTTTTCGTTTTCTAGTCCCGTCGTACGTGCTGTACGTCATCGCCTTAACTCCCGGACTTTTAGCGTGATCGTGTGTGGTCAAGTCCGTTCGCTTTCAAGTCCGCCGAAGCCCAGCTGGAAAGTCCGGCGGATTGTCCGCTGGACTAGGTCCGGCGGACAAAGTCCCTTCGTGTGTATGCGGCATTATGCTTACACTGTAGCTAACCTGCTGTATAAAGAAAGGGGTATCCGACGCCAGGCACAAATGGGCAAATCACAGCCATGCACTTAAAAAAGCTGTGCGATCATGTATGTGAGATTATTTGCGATTGTTAAAGTGTATTTCCACTTTTGCAGTCAATTTTGGATAACATCTACTCTAGTTAGTGTGCTAGAGAGTAAGGATGAGCCCGGTGTTCGATTCGAACCCATGTTCGAATCGAGCACCGGGTGTTCGCTCGCTCGGCGAGCCCAGAACTATTGGGACCGCTCGCATCAAATTCGTGTGATGCGAGCGGCCCCGCAATGCATTGCGGCCCGCGCAGTGCAATGCTGGCTGATGATTGGCCAAGCATGCACTGTGACCCCGCATGCTTGGCCAATCACAGCGCCGGCAGCGAGGAGAGCCATAATTGGCTACAGGCAGGATGCCTGTAGCCAATTATAGCTCAGGGGCTTTAATACACGCCCCACGGTATAAGAGGCCGCCGCTGCGGCGGCCTCGCATATTATGTTTCACTCACAGTGTCAGCGTGTCAGTGTGCTGCTGACTGCTGACAACAATATGTTCTTTATTTCTGGGGATATGTGTGTGCATGCTGTTAGAACAGCATTGCAGTATCACATCTGGGGGGTGTCTATAGGTAGCCTGTGAAGGAGGGCAGGTTTCCTGTGCTTAGAACTTTCCCTGCAAAAAAGTGTCATTTTTGCAGGAAGAAAGCTATTTAAATCACTCGCGGCTAATGAATTGATGGCTCCTGTAACACAGAGAGCTGTCATTCATTAATAAAAAACAAAAAAAAAAAGCGTAGGGGTCCCCCCAAATTCAATAACCAGGCCCTTCAGGTCTGGGATGGATATTAAGGGGGATCCCAGCCAAAAAAAAAAAAAAAAAATGGCGTAGGGTCCCCCTCAAAATCCATACCAGACCTTGAGGTCTGGTATGGATTTTAAGGGGAACCCTAGCCAAAAAAAATGGCGTGGGGTCCCCCTCAAAATCCATACCAGACCCTTATCCGAGCACGCAACCTGGCAGGCCGCAGGAAAAGAGGGGGGGACGAGAGCGGCCCCCCCTCTCGCCTGAACCGTACCAGGCCACATGCCTCAACATTGGGAGGATGCTTTGGGGGTCTAAGACCCCAAAAGCACCTTGTCCCCATGTTGATTAGGACAAGGGCCTCTTCCCCACAACCCTGGCCGGTGGTTGTGGGGGTCTGCGGGCGGGGGGCTTATCGGAATCTGGAAGCCCCCTTTAACAAGGGGACCCCCAGATCCCGGCCCCCCCCCTGTGTGAAATGGTAAGGGGGTACAAAAGTACCCCTACCATTTCACCAAAAAAGTGGCAAAAATGGTAAAAAGGACAGGAGACAGTCTTTGACAATTCCTTTATTAAAATCTTCTTTCTTCTTTCTTCATCCTTCGGTTTCTTCATCTTCTCCTTCCTTCATCTTCTTCCATCTTCTTCTTCCATTTTCTTCTTCCTCCGATCCGCTTCTTCTTGCGCTGGTCTTCTCGTCCTTCTCGTCC
>CM053026.1:55522479-55766634 GCA_028564925.1 Lithobates sylvaticus | reverse complement strand
GCAAGACCCCTGAGCAGTGGCGGCTGGTGAAGTTTTAACATTGGGGGCGCCAGACCCCGCCCTTCCTTTTTGACCCCTCCCACTTCTCATAAGCCCCACCCCTTATAGAATCCACCCACTCCGTCCCCTGTATTCCACTTGCTTCCACCCATAGTGTCAGGGTGTCAGGAGTATACAGCTCAGCATCACAGGACAGAGTATATAGCCCCAGCATCACAGGACAGAGTATATAGCTCAACATCACAGGACAGAGTAAATAGCTCAACATCACAGATCAGAGTATACAGCTCAGCATCACAGATCATGGTATATAGCACAGCCTGACAGATCATGGTATAGCACAGCCTCGCAGATCGTTGTATATAGCGCAGCCTCGCAGAACATGGTATATAGCGCAGCCTCGCAGATCATGGTATATAGCGCAGCCTCGCGGATCATGGTATATAGCACAGCCTCACAGATCATGGTATATAGCACAGCCTCACAGATCATGGTATATAGCACAGCCTCGCAGCTCATGGTATATAGCACAGCCTCACAGATCATGGTATATAGCACAGCCTCACAGATCATGGTATATAGCACAGCCTTGCAGATCATGGTATATAGCGCAGCCTGGCAGATCATGGTATAAAGCACAGCCTCACAGATTTGCGCAAACAAACTGAAAAATTACACTTAGTAATGAAGGACTCTAAATAGGCATTTATCAGGTGATTATGTGTCATTACTGCTAGATACAATATAGACAATTTTAATGTTTAAGTCAACTGCTAATAGATGTCCCTCATTCCCATCTCAAAAAGTTGGGGACTATGTGTCTGTACTGTGCAGGCAGACCTTTATTATCAAGAGGCAGCCATCTTAGTACAGGCAGGGCTTTGCTTCCTCATGGCAGAGCCACCAGCAAGCAAAACAGTGAGTGGCACAGTAGTGATATCACCAAAACTCACTTCAAATCTTTAAAGACTAGCAGTCAGAGGGAGCAGTGCCTTAGATCTCATGCTGTGGATGTACAGTTATCCTCCACATACCAGGAATTATTATTATTATTATACAGGATTTATATAGCGCCAACAGTTTGCGCAGCGCTTTACAAAATGAGGGCAGACAGTACACTTACAATACAAATCAATACAGGAGGGACCAGAGGGCCCTGCTCGTTAGAGCTTACAATCTAGAATGGAGGGTCAAGTGGAAACAAAAGGGAATAACTCTAGGGGGGTGAGCTGATGGAGAAAATTAAAAAATAGTTGTTAGGTGTGGGTTGGGTAGGCTTCTCTGAAGAGAAGGGTTTCAGGGGTCGTCTAAAAGCTAATAGAGTAGGGGATAAGCGGACAGATTGGGGTAGGGCATTCCATGGGATTGGAGAGGCTTTGGAAAAGTCCTGGAGGTGAGCATGGGATGAGGTGATGAGGGAGCTAGAGAGCAGGAGGTCTTGAGAGGAACGAAAAGAACGAGTAGGTTGGTATTTAGAGACTAGGCTAGTGATGTAGCTGGGGGCAGACTTGTGGATGGCTTTGTACGTAGTTGTTAGTATTTTGAATTTAAATCTTTGGCCGAGTGGAAGCCAGTGGATTGATTGAGAGAGAGGGGTAGCAGAGACAGAATGATTGGTAAGGTGGATGAGTCTGGCAGCAGCATTCATGATGGATTGAAGAGGTGATAGACTATGTAGAGGTAAGCCAATGAGAAGGGAGTTGCAGTAGTCGAGGCGAGAGATGACCAGCGAGTGAATTAAGACCTTTGTTGCGTCATTGGTTAGAAAGGGGTGTATTTTGGAGATGTTGCGGAGGTTGAGGCGGCAGGATTTGGACAGTGATTGGACGTGGTGCTTAAAGGAGAGTTCATAGTCCAGGACTACACCTAGAACCTTGGCATGAGGGGATGGGCTTATAGTTGTACCATCGAATTTGACAGAGAGTTCAGGGGAAGGGGCATATGGCGAAGGAAAAATTATAAATTCGGTTTTGGATAGATTGAGTTTGAGGAAGTGGTGTGACATCCAGACTGATAGTAAATTGGTGAAACGTGAGGAGACAGATGGAGTGAGCTGAGGGGTAGAGAAATAGATTTGTGTGTCATCAGCGTAGAGCTGGTATTGGAAGCCATGGGAGGCTATCAACTGACCCAGGGAGGAGGTGTAGATTGAAAATAGGAGAGGTCCAAGAACAGAACCTTGAGGGACCCCAACTGAGAAAGGAAGAGGAGAGGAGGAAGTAGAGTTGTAAGAAATGCTAAAAGTGCGGTTGGATAAGTAGGAAGAGAACCAGTGAAGTCACAGTGACCAAAGGCGTGGAGTTTTTATCAAAGGCAGCAGAGAGGTCCCGGAGTAGGAGTACAGAATAGTGCTTTTTGCTTTTACCCCCCGCTAGCGGCCGATAAAGGGTTAAAACCACCGCAAGGAGCTATTTTTAACGCTGTAGCGCCTGTAAAGCGCCTTGGTGTGAAAGGGGTCTTACCGTTTTTGTCAGAATGCCACCATTACGAATAGCTAAAGAGATGTCAGGGAACAAGCCGAAGGATAGCTGCCTGCAGACCTGGCACAGTAGCCAAATCCCATGGTGAATACACGTGCGTTCCGGTGCACACAATGCACATCAGATCCTGGTGACCTCGGGCCTTTAAAAGGATGACTGTGGTACATGGACATTGCTGACTGGCCTTCAGCTTCCTGCTCCCTGTTCCTGTGTTTGCATCTGCTCCTGATTGTTACTGACCTGGCTTGCCCTTGGACACCTTTTGTCTTGCTCCCACCTCTGACCTCGGATTGCCCACGTATCTTCTCTTGTCTCCTGCCCTGTGTATGGCCCTGGCTTGCCTAACCACGATTCTGATACCTGTCAGATGACCACTGGCTTATTGACCTCTGCTACCATCCCCAACTACACCTTCTGCTGTGTCCTGTCTGCTGTGATCTGCCTGGGTGCCTACCTGCTGTACCCAGCATGCAGTACCTGCCTACAGTACTCACCTGTTGCTCCAGCCTGCAGCACTTACCTACTGTATCCAGCCTGCTGCACTTATCATTGCAACCTAAGAAAAAAGGGGAGGGACTTTGGACTTTTTAGGCACCAACGACAAAGTATAATTTTTACAAAATTTATTTTTTTAAAAGAAAGAAAAAAACACATATACAACAAAATACGTTTAAAAACCACATCTTGTCAAAACTTCAATATAGTAGATACGAGCCACACATGTAACCTAAGATATCTAGCCTTGGGGGCACCAACAGGGACGATCAGCTAGGGTTAGCTAGTCCGGTAGTTGTAAGGTGTCCAACGATGAGGCGAGGGTACAGTGGGGCGAAGATATTCGTGACAGTAGCTCTACATGTTTCGCGTTTTACGTGAACGCTTCATCTGGAGCGTGACAAAAAGATCACTGACAAGAGAATAACAGTTTAGAAAAACACATAATGAGTATATATGTACAGTATACTGTTTACATAAATTATGATAATAATGATATAAATATTATTCAATTTGATAGACTTGTACCGGTGCTGAAGGGATATCAGACCACCAGTCGTAACCGCACGGGTAAAGGCCACTAGTCCATCACTCAATGGGGGCGTATATGATATAATGAAATGCTATACAGGGGGTATAGATAATATGAAACAACACTTACTGAAGTTTTAAGTGTGACTGTATGATGTGGTAGACAAAGAAGTATGTCCCCAAAAATCCAGTGCGCCGTATATATGTGGATGGCCGGTTGGAGGTATAAGGGTGGTTGCACCGGTAAAGGTCCTAATTGGCGTCAAAAAGTGTAAAGACGTATTGGCAAATATTGTATTAAAACATGTAATCATATATATGCATTAAAGGGTTAGCTCCCAAAATACATAATCCATGGCTCACCTGGAACGGTAATGCGTGTTTTTGAAAATGCCTAACCCATACAGGGTCGTTTGTGTGAGTCTAACACACAAACAATAGTTGCCCGGGATGCATGGGGGGCTGGGTGTCCAAAGAATTGGTTAACCAGGTCCAACAGGTGCTGGTGGTGTGGCCAGGGATCTGAAAAGACTCCTGGTCAGCGTCCCCCACCAGCTCGCCGTCTGGACGCCGCTTGTTCCTAGCCCTTCGGGCTGCTTTGAAGGTAAGCCTCCTTTTGGATATACACCGGGTATACTTTCTCGTCCTACTTCCCCTCTTTTGGTGGATATTTTGGTGGAAATCTTTATCAATACTTCCTTATACGTCTTTTCAGATCCCTGGCCACACCACCAGCACCTGTTGGACCTGGTTAATCAATTCTTTGGACACCCAGCCCCCCATGCATCCCGGGCAACTATTGTTTGCGTGTTAGACTCACACAAACGACCCTGTATGGGTTAGGCATTTTCAAAAACACGCATTACCGTTCCAGGTGAGCCATGGATTATGTATTTTGGGAGCTAACCCTTTAATGCATATATATGATTACATGTTTTAATACAATATTTGCCAATACGTCTTTACACTTTTTGACGCCAATTAGGACCTTTACCGGTGCAACCACCCTTATACCTCCAACCGGCCATCCACATATATACGGCGCACTGGATTTTTGGGGACATACTTCTTTGTCTACCACATCATACAGTCACACTTAAAACTTCAGTAAGTGTTGTTTCATATTATCTATACCCCCTGTATAGCATTTCATTATATCATATACGCCCCCATTGAGTGATGGACTAGTGGCCTTTACCCGTGCGGTTACGACTGGTGGTCTGATATCCCTTCAGCACCGGTACAAGTCTATCAAATTGAATAATATTTATATCATTATTATCATAATTTATGTAAACAGTATACTGTACATATATACTCATTATGTGTTTTTCTAAACTGTTATTCTCTTGTCAGTGATCTTTTTGTCACGCTCCAGATGAAGCGTTCACGCAAAACGCGAAACATGTAGAGCTACTGTCACGAATATCTTCGCCCCACTGTACCCTCGCCTCATCGTTGGACACCTTACAACTACCGGACTAGCTAACCCTAGCTGATCGTCCCTGTTGGTGCCCCCAAGGCTAGATATCTTAGGTTACATGTGTGGCTCGTATCTACTATATTGAAGTTTTGACAAGATGTGGTTTTTAAACGTATTTTGTTGTATATGTGTTTTTTTCTTTCTTTTAAAAAAATAAATTTTGTAAAAATTATACTTTGTCGTTGGTGCCTAAAAAGTCCAAAGTCCCTCCCCTTTTTTCTTTGACTACTAAATTTAGGACGTGGCACTTTATTATCTGTCCAGTATCCATAGTACCACACTATGAGGATACTTTCTCTTTTTTCCAAATTATTGGGTGGAAGCACCCCGGGCAAATCACATATAGTCCTAGTGATTCTTTTTTGACTATATGGTGGTTGTTTACCAATATACTCATGCATTTATATAAATTGTTACAAGGTATTATTAATTATTCAGCTCAAATTTATAATTTCCTAAATCTAACCATCTTTTCTAAAACTATGGACTTTATAGGCACCGCCTGGACGGGCTACATGTCTGAGATCCAAACCAACTGTAATATAGACACCGAACAAGAAATTGGTATAAATCAATATATGGCTAAAATGAAACGACTCCTAAAAAAGAAAGCCAATCTTTATTGGCACATTGAGTTTCTAAATAAATATGTAAGAGAAAATATCAGTCCTCTTGGACTGAGAGTACAAGTATATCCATCTTTTCAGAATGCCACTATGGAATTCAAGACTGCATGGGAAGCTATTTTAACCACTTGCAGCACTAATCTTATGAAACTCCTTATTACCCAGTATCAGTCAGAATTGACTACCCTAGATCAGGACATACTCCTTTTGCAATCTGCCAATGAAACTATACAGACCCATTCTCAATATAACAAACGGTGGCAAGAAATTAAGGACTTTGTCACCAGGATAACAAAAGACATAATTTATAAGAAACAAAATAAACTTGCCAAAGATAGACTGGCCTTCATGGAAGGATATGCCTATCGTTGGCAACCTTTACCTCAGACTAGAAACTCTAGAAATAGCTTCCGCATGCCTAGAAACAATACTAATGTACACTCTACAACCGACGACGACACCGAATCTGATTCTACTTTGTTTTCTTTTCCAGAGTCCAACGCAAGGAGAGGCAACCACAATACGCAGCATGGTCACTCGGGTGCACGTAAGCGGGATCTTGGTGGTGGGTCACGTACACCTTATAAGAAACGTCCCCCCACAGTAGATACTACTCTTACTCTACACAAGCCTTTACATGCGAATTTTCAGTCACATAGTGCAGGTGGCCAATCGCAAGGAAAGTATTTGGGAAACACTGCTCTTCAGGCGATTCAACTTTTGAATACGCCAAATTTACCTCTAACTCAAGGATCATCACAAGCCACCTCCACTATGGAGACTCTTAACCGCTCTGCCCCCACATCTTTGGGAGCAAGCCTTATCGATGTCACAACTGTACCTCACGTTACTACTACTAGTTCTCTTCCTACCCCTTCACAACTTTCGATGTTTACGCGTCAAACCACTTTAGACGCACACATATCACAATCTAACCCTGCGGTAAATTTTCAGTTGCCCCTCAACACACCTCTAATAACTTAACCAACAATCGTGCGGTCATTAATCTGACCCCATATTCTTTATCTGATACTGAAATAGAGGTTCTGAGCTTAGGATTAAGCTTTTGTCCCTCTATGGAAATCGACAAATACGAAGCCATTAAAGATCTATATCTTTTTTCACGGAACTTGACATATAAATACATGTTTGATGGGGACCGGACCAGATCCTTACAGGATAAAAATATCTCTGAGAAAGTCAAGAATTACACTATGGAAGAATTCCGTGCTCTTCGGAATTTGATCCTACTACTTGACGAAAATGATTCCCAAGAGGAATCTACCGTTTTACCCGATTCAAATTTATGTACTGTAGGCTCGTCAGCTCCGGCATGCAAGACTTTTAGGCCCAAGTCCCAGCGATTCCCAGACTTGATGACTAATCCCCACATTTGGGCCTTTCTGATGGGCACGGTCAATGATCTGAAGCTACTCACAATCAAACCTTCAGCTAACAATTTAGAACATTCTCAATTATTGGCAATTCAACGCCTTCAACAACATCCCGATATAGAGATCAAGCCAGCAGACAAAGGGGGCAACATTGTCCTTATGACAAAGACTTTTTATGAAACCATGGCACACAATATTCTGAAAAATAAAGAATGGTATCTTCCTATCGATCCAATGAGAATTAATAACTTTAAAAGTGAGTACCTTTTGATCATTGGCTCTGCCCATCAGAGAGGCCTAATAGACCTCGATACATACAAATACCTTAACGTGACGAACCCAAGACTAGCGACATTCTATGTCCTTCCTAAGATCCACAAGCACCCCCTTTTACCCCCGGGTAGGCCCATTGTATCGGGCATGGGAGCCCTCACTGAAAATGCCAGCCGCCTAGTAGATTCTGCGCTCATGCCTCACGTGCTATCTCTCCCTTCCTACACGAGGGATACCCTAGACCTTCTTAAACACATTGAGGGAATGGTCGTGCCTCCTGATGCCCTGCTTGTGACCATTGATGTTGAAGCACTTTACTCCAGCATCCCTCACGAGCAGGGCATCGGGATAGCTAGGACCTTCCTTCAGGAACAAGACAAGCATCGTTGGGACTATGGTGAATTTATTTTGGACCTGTTAAGATTTGTTTTAACTAAGAATTGTTTTACCTTTCAAGAGTCCCACTTCCTCCAGGTGCAGGGCGTAGCCATGGGCACCTGTTGTGCCCCTGCCTACGCCAATCTGTACCTGGGGGGGTGGGAACGTACGATCTTTGCCGATGACAGTCTGTCGTCTTTCACTAGCCATGCACTTTGCTGGCTACGTTATATAGACGACATATTTATGATATGGACAGGATCCCCTATTATGCTCAAAGGGTTCATGGATGCCATCAACCAAAACGCGTTCAACCTTAAATTTACACACTCGGTGAATTCACAACAAATCACCTTTCTTGATCTCACTATTTTTAGAGACCAATCTGGCTGTTTAGCATCCACACTCTATAGGAAAGAAACGGCTGGAAACACTTTACTCCATGCAGAGAGCGCCCATCCGGAAACACTAATAAGGAGCATACCATACGCACAATACCTTAGGCTTAGACGGAACTGTACACATACTGAAGAATTCAAACTGCAGGCCAATTCTCTTCGTGACCGACTCAAAGTTAGAGGCTATAGTAAATCGATTTTGCGAAAATCATTTAATAAAGCCCTCCGACAGTCACGCAATTCACTCCTTTACAAGACTAAAACCACTAAAACCAACGATATAGTCAGATACATAACCAGGTACTCCAAACAGCACGTTGAGCTATGTGAAATACTTGCTAGACATTGGCCTCTCCTCCGTGAGGACCCCATCTTGAGGAAGTATATAGGCTCTAACCCCGTGATTACATTTCGTAAATCACGATCGCTACGCGATAAACTTACATCCAGTCACTATAGAAAAGACACTCACTTACAACCACGAGAATATGGGATTACTCGCTGTGGACGGTGTGCTTACTGCCCGTGGGTGAGACCAGGGACCACTTTTATTCTTCCCAACGGGGAAACCTTTACCCCTCGCTTTCATGCGGACTGCGAAACTCAAGGAGTTGTGTATCTAATGTATTGTACGTGCGGAGCTTTTTATGTCGGGAAGACTTTCCGCCATTTCCGCTCTCGTATCAAAGATCACATCTATTACTCCTCGGGTGGCAAAATGATCACTTCGATAAGTAGACATCTTGATCTGTACCATAGATTTGATACCACTGTAGCCTCATTCATCGTCCTGTCGGTCATCCCTAGGGACCCGCGAGGAGGTGACTGGGAGAAAGCTATCCTCAAAAAGGAGACTATCTGGATTGAACGCCTCTGTGCTACCCGTCCCCCGGGTATCAATGAGGCGCTATCCTACAAACCATTTTTATAAAACATTTTGGACAAACATATGGTACAATCTCAACATAACTATCCATACCTTAACACTGTTTCCTTGTTTTCCTATAGCTTCCTAGCCCCACTTTCCTTCCCTTCCCTCTAATCCCCCTTTCTCCCGTTCTACTGGTCCCATACTCTCACCCACGGGTAGTAAACCGAGGGTCACTTGATTGACTGAGTCCGACTCTACCCCGCCATATCCGGGATATCAATACAATCTGTCTTATATTCCATCCACGATTATCAGGATGGAGTTTTGCTTGCCGTGAAGCCTAGATGCCTTTCCTTTTGTTTTTGGTCCATGTCCCCATCATCATTGCTCCTACATGTCCAGGCCCAGATCTATGTTTCTGGACCTCGACATATATCTCATTCTGCCCCCCCGCCCACGGTTCTTATGTGAGTCCAAAAATTAGACTGATATAGGAACTAGCTTTTTCTATGTATCAACAATATCCCTATGGATTTATACATAATTATTGAGCTGTTTACCTATTTGCCAATTTTGATTTTTAAATGTGTACTACATATGTATGTTTTCGCTTTAACGGTGCTTTTAGGTGCTGTCAGTTCCACTTTCTCGTAGCCGCACCCTCAGGCCTCCTCCAACACTCAATGCGGCCGCCCATCGTCACACCCACCACCTCTGTGACGAATAGCAGAGCCCATGGGAAGCGGCGCCTCGCGCGGCCTCCCCTCGGATCCTCTGCTCGACGCAATTGCGCAACTCGCCCAACACGGTCGCGCCTCACTGCGCAGGCGCGATGCGGTGTACGGGCGCATGCGCACAGCGCTATGGTGGCCGATCCGGATGACGTCACGCCGGCGTATGCCGGAAATTGACGACGGATGGGACGTATATGTAGCACACACGCTGTGCTCCTGGTCAGCGTCCCCCACCAGCTCGCCGTCTGGACGCCGCTTGTTCCTAGCCCTTCGGGCTGCTTTGAAGGTAAGCCTCCTTTTGGATATACACCGGGTATACTTTCTCGTCCTACTTCCCCTCTTTTGGTGGATATTTTGGTGGAAATCTTTATCAATACTTCCTTATACGTCTTTTCAGATCCCTGGCCACACCACCAGCACCTGTTGGACCTGGTTAACCAATTCTTTGGACACCCAGCCCCCCATGCATCCCGGGCAACTATTGTTTGTGTGTTAGACTCACACAAACGACCCTGTATGGGTTAGGCATTTTCAAAAACACGCATTACCGTTCCAGGTGAGCCATGGATTATGTATTTTGGGAGCTAACCCTTTAATGCATATATATGATTACATGTTTTAATACAATATTTGCCAATACGTCTTTACACTTTTTGACGCCAATTAGGACCTTTACCGGTGCAACCACCCTTATACCTCCAACCGGCCATCCACATATATACGGCGCACTGGATTTTTGGGGACATACTTCTTTGTCTACCACATCATACAGTCACACTTAAAACTTCAGTAAGTGTTGTTTCATATTATCTATACCCCCTGTATAGCATTTCATTATATCATATACGCCCCCATTGAGTGATGGACTAGTGGCCTTTACCCGTGCGGTTACGACTGGTGGTCTGATATCCCTTCAGCACCGGTACAAGTCTATCAAATTGAATAATATTTATATCATTATTATCATAATTTATGTAAACAGTATACTGTACATATATACTCATTATGTGTTTTTCTAAACTGTTATTCTCTTGTCAGTGATCTTTTTGTCACGCTCCAGATGAAGCGTTCACGCAAAACGCGAAACATGTAGAGCTACTGTCACGAATATCTTCGCCCCACTGTACCCTCGCCTCATCGTTGGACACCTTACAACTACCGGACTAGCTAACCCTAGCTGATCGTCCCTGTTGGTGCCCCCAAGGCTAGATATCTTAGGTTACATGTGTGGCTCGTATCTACTATATTTAAGTTTTGACAAGATGTGGTTTTTAAACGTATTTTGTTGTATATGTGTTTTTTTTCTTTTTTTTTGTAAAAATTATAAAAAAAAAGTCCCTCCCCTTTTTTCTTTGACTACTAAATTTAGGACGTGGCACTTTATTTTGTCGTTGGTGCCTAAAAAGTCCAAAGTCCCTGCTTCCTGTTGTGTGCGGTCTGCACCATCATTATTTAGAAATTTTCCACATTTTGTTGTTACAACCAAAAACGTAAATATATTTTATTAGGATTGTATGTCATAGACCAACACAAAGTGGCACATAATTTTGGAAGGAAAATTATAAATGGTTTTCAATTTTTTTTTTTAAAGTGTGGGGGTATTACAGTATCCATAGTACCACACTATGAGGATACTTCTTTGCAAAATACCTCAAGCTCTGTCAGATTGATGGAGAGCGTCTGTGAACAGCAATTTTCAAGTGTTGCCACAGATTCTCAATTAGATTTAGGTCTAGACTTTGACTGGGCCATTCTAACACATGAATATGCTTTGATCTAAACCATTCCATTGTAGCTCTGGCTGTATGTTTAGGGTTGTTGTCCTGCTGGAAGCTGAACCTCTGCCCCAGTCTCAACTCTTTTGCAGGCTCTAACAAGTTTGCTTCTAAGATTGCCCTGTATTTGGCTTCATCCACCTTACCACCAGCTTCCCTGTCACTGCTAAAGAAAAGAATCTTCACAACATGATGCTGCCATCGCCATGTTTTACGGTGGGGATGGTGTCTTCAGGGGGATGTGCAGTGTTAGTTTTATGCCACACATAACATTTGCTTTTAGAAAAAAAAATTTGGTCTCATCTGACCAGAGCACCTTTAGGTGGACGGCCATGTCGGTAGGTTTGCAGTTGTGCCATACTCTTTCCATTTTTAAATGATGGATCGACCAGTGCTCCGTGAAATGTTCAAAGCTTGGGATATTTTTTATAACATAACCCTGCTTTAAACTTCTCCGCAGCTTTATCCCTGACCTGTCTGGTGTGTTCCTTGGCCTTTATGATGCTGTTTGTTCACTAAGGTTCTCTAACAAACCTCTTAGGGCTTCACAAAACAGCTCTATTTATACTGAGATTAAATTACACACAGGTGGACCCTATTTACTAATTAGGTGACTTCTGAAGGCAATTAGATTTTAGTTTGGGGTATCAGAGTAAAGAGGACTGAATACAAATGCACGTCACAATTTTCACATATTAATTTGTAATAAAATTATTTTACTACCACCCCCCGCCCCGGACCGCAAGTGTACCTGAATTCGACTTAGTAGCACCCTCTTGCAGTTCCTGTACAGCAGAGCTCAGACTAGGAAAGGAGGAAACATCTCAAGGAGCTTCAGTGCTTATGTACTAACTAAGAGCCTATCCTTCCAGATAGAAAGAGAGAGCAGAGTGGCATATATAAGCTTATCAGTGTGCTGATTCTCCTTTTATGGTCCAGACAGAGGCTGAGAGACAGACAAGAGATGCAAGTGGTAAAGTATTACTAAACCCACAACAGTAAAATCAATGTAAAGCATGCTTGCTATACTCCCTGTGGAACCTAATCCTCTGCATTGTGTAAAAAGGCTGTTTGGTTCTGTCTTCTCTGATCCTCCTCTTCTTCCACTGTCCCCAATATATCTCCTGATAGTACAGAGAAAGGGGACAAGCTGCACATGCTCAGTTTGGTGTGTATTGCTAGAGATTTTTTTTTTCTTGGGAGAGTGCATGTAATTAGCGCAGGGCCAATAAGCACTGTCCAGACAAAGGGTCAGGGGTCCTGCATCCTCATAGGACAATCAGGGGAAATAAAAACTCCTCCTACAACTCCTCCTATAAGCTTAAACAGACACTGATAGAAGTCACAAGACTGCTATGTACTGCTTAAGAGAAAAGGTATTTAGCAGTTTATATTTGCTGAAATAATTGCATTTCCATGTTCTGTGTACTGTGGTAGATCATATATAGGGAATGCAGGCTCCTGGGTTTAGTAACACTTTAACCACATTACGACCGCCGCATGTACATATACGTTGGCAGAATGGCACAGACAGACATATGGGCGTACAGTACGTCCCTTTGAATTTGCCGCCGTGCCATTCGCGTGCGTGCCCGTCGCGAGCTCTGTGAGTCGGGTTGCGGGTCCCGCGGACTCGATCGCCGCGGGGATACCCGCGATCGTCTCACGGAGAGGAAGAACGGGGAGATGCTAAAGTAAACAAGCATCTCCCCGTTCTGCCTAGTGACAGTGTCACTGATCAGCTCTCCCTGTAATCGGGAGAGCTGATCAGTGTAGTATTACACACAGCCCCTCCCCCCTACAGTTAGAAACACTCCCTAGCACACACTTAACCCTTCCCTAGCCCCCTAGTGGTTAACCCCTTCACTGCCAGTGTAATTTTTACAGTAATCAGTGCAATTTAATCGCACCGATTGCTGTAAAAATGACAAGGGTCCCAAAAAATGTGTCAAAATTGTCCGACGTGTCCGCCATAATGTCGCAGTCACGATAAAAATCGCAGATCGCCGCCATTACTAGTAAAAAAAAAAAAAATATTAATAAAAATGCCATAAAACTATCCCCTATTTTGTAGACGCTATAACTTTTGCGCAAACCAATCAATAAACGCTTGTTGCAATTTTTTTTTTACCAAAAATATGTAGAAGAATACGTATTGGCCTAAACTGAGGAAAAATGTTTTTTTTTTATATATTCTTGGGGGATATTTATTATAGCAAAAAGTTAAAAATATTGTGTTTTTTTCAACATTGTCTCTATTGTTTTGTTTATAGCGCAAAAAATAAAAACGCAGAGGCGATCAAATACCACCAAAAAAAAAGCTCTATTTGTGGGAAAAAAAGGACGTCAATTTTGTTTGGGAGCCATGTCGCACGACCGCGCAATTTTCAGTTAAAGCGACACAGTGCAGAATCGCAAAAAGTGCTTTGGTCTTTTGGCAGCGAAATGGTCCGGTCTGAAAGTGGTTAATTAACTGCAGCAGAGAAAATTCAGGTCTCCAACCCTGCTAGAAAGGACTGTGCAGGGTGGCAGAGCTGTGTAAATCTTGGGACTCGATGGACAAAATGACATATACTTAAGTAGGTAAAACAGCTCCTTTATTTATATATATATATATATATATATATATATATATATATATATATATATATATATATATATATATATATATTCCGTCTGCCTCCCTGGAGATCAGATTTAGCACATATTTATATGATACATTTTTATTAATAGAATTATAACATTCTGATTACACCTACTTTAAAGAAGAACAATAAACAATGACATTTTCCCTTTAAGAGTTGTTCTCAGTGACTGCGCACACAAAGAAAAAACAAGCTCATAATTTGGTTTATTTAAACATGCAGCAGCACGGTTCTAAAGAGAGAATTGGTACAAATTACACAGACTTTATTCTACATGATCAAACAGGGCTTAATTTTTCACTTGAAAATGCAGAGGAGCCAACTACAAAAGCCTGGCATCTGGAAAGTGGCATCCACAATGTAGCTGTCAGCAGGTAGCAAATTTCTTTTAAGCCCATTTAAATTATGTAGTATACACAAGACAACAGGATTGTGCTGAAACCTTTGATAAAATTTGATGAGATATTTAAATGCGGTTATAAAGAAGCGTTGAAAGACGAACAGGGAAAGGGGGAAAAAAATCCTGCAAATGTGTGTTTTGCTTTTTTCCGTTCCATTAGTACACAAGCGTTCTTTCAGCACCTTGGATTCACTCGCTCTTATTAGATTACAGAGAGTGACAGACGGAGCGCAATTCTGTCCCTATATCTGCCAATAATAATGTTATCGGTTTGTGCCATTTACGTAGTTTTCTAAAAAAAAAGAAGGGCTGAAGCTTATTTGTTAGTTGCTAAAAGTGCTGAATGATTTAAGCATTGTCTGAGAGCTTAAAGCAACTCTGATTCTAAAATATAAAATGTATTGCACAATATACGAGGAGAAATTAAAAGTAGGTGTTGCGCTGTTTATTTAAATCTGATAAAGAGTGATTAGTGTATTTAGTGTAATTAATATAAATAAACCTTGTGCAATAAAACTCATAAAATGTAAAAAAAAAATATAAAAAATATATATGAGAAAAATACGTGCAAATACGCAAAAATAGTTCATAGAAAAATATGCAAATGTGCAAAAATTATTATATATCCCCAGCGTGAATGAACATATTTAAAACAAGATATAAAATCCAATAATAAAGTTCAATGATAAAGTTCGTAGTTCCAGTAATTAAAATAATGAGTGGAAGTGCTTTGTGCTGGTGAAAGAAAACCCCACACTAATCTATTCCTTCTTGAAAGGTGATCACAGCATACGTGGCTTATCCGTGCTCCTATTGTGGCTGCACTCACCAGAAGAAATGACTCTCCCTCCAGGGGTATGAGACGTTCACAGTTTTTGCCACTGTGTAGCACTCTGGAAGTTGCCCAATCCTAGGTATCTTGGCAATATTTCACTTGTACACCATATAAAAGAGAGACGGATCCCAATAGTGTAATATTGTAAAAGACCTTTTTTATTTATAAAAACATGTGGAAATGTACTCACATTTACCATGAAACATTAAGGCATATACTGCTGACACTGTCATCGACAACCAGAAATGACGCAGGAACGTCTGTTGTCTCCACTCTACTAGTTTCGTCATACTGACGTCATCTGGAACAATATACGAGGGCAGTACCAAAAGTGATGCAAAAATGGAAATAACTTTTTTATTAACTTCAATAGGTCTTTCAAATTTCACGTGTTGGTAGAATAACTCTTTCTCTATAGTAATTCTTTTTCATTGCAGGTAAATAATGGATTCTAGGCAGAAGCAACATACTGTCATTGAGTTCTTGATGAAGGAGGGTTGCATGCTGTCCAACATGGTCTTCCACTGTGTGGTTTGTCTTGAACGCTGGTTTCCCTTTCTTTATAGTGGTTCTAAAGCCATAAGGTTTTTCACCTTATGCATTAAGGTGAAAATCCTTCTGTTCTGCAGCCCCCCCTCCCCCAGACCCCCCCTTTTTTTTACCTGAGTGCAATCCGATTCAGCGATGTGCATGACAGCAGTGGCTCCCATCGCCATCTCCCTCATTGGGCAGCTTGATAGCAGCGGGAGCCATTGGCTGAATCAACTGCTGTGACATGGGAGCAGGGGGGGTCCAAGTCCCGCTGTCCAGCAACATGATTTGGGAAAGAGCAGGCAACTGTAGGCTAGGCATTTTTGTTATTTTAATAAAGAAAAAAAAGAAGGTTTACAACCACTTTAAACTTCAAATGCCATCTGTGCACATTGCTTTGTCAATGTGTCATCTCTGTAAACATTCTGCAGCCTTCTGTGAATGTTGGACAGACTGCACCCTTCCTTCATCAAGAACTCAATGATGGCATGTTGCTTCTGCTAGCAAAGAAGATCAAGGTGAGGACGAAAAAAGAAGAAGGTGAGGACAAAAGAAGAAGAAGAAGAAGGTGAGGATGAAAGAAGAAGAAGGTGAGGACGAAAGAAGAAGAAAGAAGAAGAATTACTCTATCAACATGTGAAATTTAAGCAACCAATGTAAGTAAATAAAAATGTTTGGTACAGCCCTTATATGTGCATATGGTGGATGATCATACATTTGATGTATCTGAGGACCCAGAGTGTGCACCAAAGTCTTGGGATATCCTATCTCCTTGAGGGTCATAAAAAGTTGGTAGGTGACTAAAATTAGAATTATCAAAAACTAATAAGAGATCTTAAGACTCATAATATTATTAGACAGACTTGCAGGGTATATCGAGCATGAACTGCTAAACTAACTGATAGAATAAAAGTGGAGTAAAAATTAAGTCTATGGAGTCCAAACAGGTTTCACCAAAAATGCTAACAATCTTTGTAACGACTGTAAAGTGCTTCAAAAAATTCAACTTATGCACAAAAAGTACGGTAATTATAACCCATTTCTGGCTTAGCTTTAAAGCTCTGAGATCGCTTTATTTCCTTGTTGTTAAAATTCACTTAGAGTAAATAGATGATTATGTTGAACTTATGTAGAGAAATGTTTTTAGGAGAGTTACTGCTCCTTCGCGGGCCTGTTTAGTCGGGTGTGTGTTGTATTCAAGGTGTTTTCTATGTACTGTATATGTTGAAGTATCCTTTACCTGTAAATTTAGGCAAATTTTGTGTGTCTCTTTTATGTGCCAGTCTTTAAGACTGTCATCAAGGCAATTAGCCCATAGAGTCATTCAATTGTTGATATTTTTAAAAGAAAAAGTAGGGAATCTCTTTGATTAGATCTTGAATTTTGAGTGTTGTAAGGATAGGGATGGTGTATGATGAATGTGGTCTGATAAGTTGCCTCTTTTTACCTGGACTAACGTGGAGAAGAATGTTTTATCTTTGAGACATTTGAGTCAGTTTTCAAAAATGTGGCACGTGCTTAAGGGTGGCGGTTGTAATCTTACTCTGAGGCCCCATTCACACCTAGCGTAGCGTGAGTGCGCATTTTTGGGCACGTTTTTTCATGTGACATGCATGGGCTACCCTATGTGTGACAAACACAGCAAAGTAGCTCATGGAGCTTTTTGGCTTGTTGGAGTTTGTACACTTTTTACTGCACGTTTTCACATGCACTTATCATGCATTTTTGCATGTGTCACAGCGTACATCTCCTTCCTGCATTGGGGGATTTATTAACAATGAATTATAATGCAAGCGTGATATGCATTTTTTGTAGGTTCTGGGAACACATTCAGAAATGCGTGTTTCTGCGCACATGCCTGGATTGCATAGGTGTGAGTAGAGCCGGAAGAGTGTAAGAGTCTCCAGACACCTACTGGTGAAATGTGAGACAGGAAATATTTCATGTCTGTTGTGCCAGTGCAAAGAAGCAGTGTGTTTGGTTTGGAATGACCCAGTGAGGGGTTGTTGGTGATATTGAAGTAGATCTTGTTCTTGTAATTTTGGGCTTAATTGTGTGAAGAATGGGGAGACATTAGTGTTAAATGTTACAGAAGATATGCATTGGTGCCTATGATGTCTAGTGTACCTGCTTTCCTGAGTTCTGGAGTCAATCCCCTGAGCTGCAGTAAGGCTTTTTTCTCCTATGTGAGCTATTGAGGCCTGACACATTTCAGGAGATATTTTTAAAGTCTGCTGTGGTGTAATGGAATGTGTTGAGGGAGGTTTTTGAGATGTCATGGTGAGTCTGGAAAGTACATCAATAGAAAAGGGCAGTACCTTATAGGCGGGGACAACTGTCCCAGTGAGCCGCTGTGTCCCACCAGCAAAAAAGCTTTGGTCCCTTTTTGAGTCTGTTCATTGGCTGGCCATCAGTTAATCCACAAAGAGCTGTTTTTTAAATAATAAATGAATAGAAAGTAAGTTGCAATATTAACACATTGTATAGCATGCCAGTGTCATATAGAATACCTCAATGTCCTTGGTTTGCAAATATAAAAAAAACTCATTTTGCACCCATACATGGGGGGTACCTTACTTCACTGAACTATTTAGAAGTAGAAATTATTAGAATTAGTAGCCAATAGGTGAAAGTGGTTGTGTCCAATTTGAAGTAACAAAATAGCTATTATCTAGACCAGGGGTCTTAAACTGGCAGCCCTCCAGCTGTTGCGAAACTGCAAGTCCCATGAGGCATTGCAAGGCTGACAGTTACAAGCCTGACTCCCACAGGCAGAGGCATGATGGGACTTGTAATTTCACAACTGGAGGGCCGCCAGTTTGAGACCCTGATATAGACAAAATAAGATTAAATAGATTCCATTTGGAGACCAGGATTCCAGAATTGCTGTTGAAGAAGATGCATTACATTTAAAGGTGTTGTGCAGTTGAAACTGTTTTATGATGTATTTTGGGTTATTAAACATTTTGGTATCTCTTTTCCACAGGGCTCATCATTTAGTCAGGTATAATAGGAAGAATCTGATTCCTTGTTCTGATACCTATTTGCAGATTGCAATAAATTCTTCTCTTCTTTGGGTAACTTATGCTGAGAAATCTAGTGATATAAGGAACTTTTTTACTACTCTACCCTCTCCAATTTTTCGGTTAGCTGTAAGTATGATTTTATTATCTACAAACTAGAAATACTTTACTATGACCTGTCTCGCTTGTCCATTTGTGCCTGGCCATTCTTGTCCCAAGTTTGTTCAACATTTCATGCTGGGCAAGTTTTATAGATTGATTAAGGTCATAAGATCAACTTTAGGTAAGTTGAGTAGGTAAGGCCTCTTGTATCACTCCGGTATGTCAATGAATCTCAAGTTAGAGTGCATCTTTCTGTTTTCAAGATCTTCCAGTTTTTAGAAGGGACTAAGCTGCTGTTTTGTTTTGTGGGGTTAGAAGTAGATCTTGCTTGAGTTTGGTGATTCTCTTTGAGAGGTGGGGAGGAAAGATCTATATAGTATCTTCTATGGGAAGAGGTTTTCTTTTGGTTTTGTTACACACTTTAGACAAATTTTGCTTGCCAATACAGTATATTTGTCCATGGATTGGAAGGATATTATAGCCAGAAAAGTATAATTACCAGAACAATTAGTATAGTTCTAGCTGATGGAAGCCATCAGTTTCTGGCAGTAAGTCACTGTTTCTTGTCAAGGAATGATGGGTGTAATCTAGGCTCTAGGCCAGCTGTTGATGAACAGCAATGAAATATGGAAAAACATGTAGTATAGTAAGAAGTTGTCACGGTGTTTAATGACGAAATGCTGACTCCTGGGGAGTTTGACAAGCAAAGTATATAGAACATCTATGACCTATAGCACTGTGCGATCAAATGTACAGTATTTCCAAGGTGTAGTCAGTAGTAAGACCATAGCAAGGTCATGCTTTAAAGGTCCAGATCAGTTATCTTGATGGAGTGGGCGATACCCCAATGTTGCCAATGCAATACTGTGGTATTTGGAGTGCTCACTCCTGGAGGGGTTTCTGGAAATATGCAGGTGTCCCTACCTGTCCAGATGCTGCAAGCTCAGGCACAAGTTCCAGAGCACACTGACAAAATTTTGTCTCAGTCTAGGGGAGTCTTTTTTAAGATTTAATGCAGTACTTGAAAACAGGCAGGTGGAGATAAGGGTGTAGGATACTCCAAAAAAAAAAAAAAAAAAACACATGCTGGCAGTGGTGTCACTAGGGAGGGGGGCAGAGGGGGTCATGGCCCCACCAACATTATACTGTGACCCCATGTGCCCCCCCCAATTAAAATGCCTTTTTTTGTATTTATAGCGGGTGTCCCGCACCCCCGCATCTTGCTCGGCCCGCTACTGGAATAACATAGGCTCTTCTGAGAGGGAGAGTGTCCCTGTCAGCTCCTGGTATTAGAGGACAAATTCTCAAGAAAAGACTTTCAGTAGCAGCATTAGGAATTGCTAAAGGTGGAGGGGACAGCTAGTCTGTGACTCTGTAAGATCAGTCACAGCCTTGTAGCTACTTCTGGCATCAAACCCTCAAAGCTCAAGCAGACCTGGAGCTCCAAGCGAAAAGGTTCTACTCACAATGGCCAGAAACGGCTCCCCAACCAGTTTCCCTGCAACACTCTTCAGTGAAGGGGGTCATTTTTGGGCCTAGCGTCCTCAGGTAGTGTTCTCCAGAAAATATCTTTAGTCCATGTTCCTCCATGACTTGGAGACCCCAGGAGAGAGCTCTAATCAGACACTCCCAAATATTTATCTTCTCCCCAGCCACATCTTCCAGGTCTCCCTCCTAGGGATTGGCTGGGGCCAGATAAAAATTCATAACCTCCCAAACTATTTCTGGAATATCCTTCCAGAAGCAGGCATCAGCAATAAACAACTAAGCTTAGTTTGGAAAACTGCAGCTAAGGACTGATGCTCTCTGCATGAGGACATGAGTCTGTATACCATGGTCCAATGTGCCCCAAACTTTTCAATACACACTACAATCAGTAATGCCAGCTCTTTCTTGCTTTCTGTGTACAGCAGTCTGACATGCCTACCACTTGTTATCACTCCAAAACTGCAATCAATGAGTACTGCTGATTGTAGTGCCATGGTGATGACAAGTGGTGGGCTGATGACATTTTGGACCGCTGTCCTTAGACCACTACTCTCACACAGAGAGCATCGGTCCTTAGCTGCAGTCTCTGCTTGGCATAGACTCCAATGGAAAAAAAAGGGACATCCAAGAGGCGCTGGGACTTTGATATGAGTTTAAATAAGATAGCGAGAGGGCAAAAAACATTTGAAGAGCCCACTGGCTTAAGTTAGGCTGCTCACACCAGGCAAGGCTACCCTACAGTGGGTACTCCAGCAGGTTACCAGGAAAAGACGTGCATATATGGAAGTAGCACCAGACCAAAAAATAAGAGTCCAAATTAATTTATTGATGTTGTGTTAAAAGACAACCAATGCTCAAAAGAAACTCCCCCTTCATCAGGGCTTCAGTTAAAAATGAGAACCTGGACTCAAAATAAGACTTTCCTGTTTGAATATGTGCAGGGAAGCTGATTGCTGAATTAGGATTTCCGGCCAGCAGTATCTGCATCAGCAGTCCTAATAAGACAGACTGACCACTCTGAGATGGATGTGCTCTCATGCCTAGAATGGTCAGTTTAAAATAAGAAAGTAGGGAGACTGGCAGGATTCCCACAAGGGAAGCAACACAAAGAGAACAGGATACTTTTTTAACACAAGTACATGGTATAACAGACACATATCAGGAATATGAAATGTTGGGGTAACATATTCTTTAAAAATATGAACCACTACAGGACTCATTTACACTTGCTTCAACTTCAACGCACATTCAACATGTCCTTTTGATGTGTTTTTGATGCTTTTGCAATGCTTCGGTGGTGCTTCAATGATGCTTTGGTGGTGATTTTTTGAAGCGTTAGGGCTCATTTACACTTGCTTCGACTTCAACACACATTAAAGTGCCTGTCGCTTCAACATGCTTATTTTATGTGTTTTTGATGTTTCTGTGATGCTTCAGTGGTGCTTTTTTTTTTGAAGCTTTAATGAAGCTTGGCAGATACCCTGTGTGTGTGTTCATATCTCATACCTACAATGTCTCCAAAACAAAGTAAAGCTAAAGCTGAATTAAAGCCTCTCAAAAGCCTCAGGTGCTTCAAGCGAGCTTTGCCATAGAGTTCTATGGAGGCTTTGAAGAGGCTTTGAAGCACCACTAAAGCGAGATGTTGTTTAACTTGTTGCTGACCGCCCACTGTCAAATGACGGCGGAGCGGTGCAGCTCTTGTGGCGGGCCGCTAGATTTTTGGCCACTAGGGGGCGGCCGGAAAGTCCGCCAGGCACCCACGATTGCCCGGTAACTGAGGAGGACGTGGATCTGTGTGTGTAAACACACAGATACACGTCCTGTCAAAGGAGAGGAGACCGATGGTGTGTCCCTTGTACATAGGGACACCGATCGGTCCCCTCCCCCAGTCAGTCCCCTCCCCCCACAGTTAGAATCACTTATATAGGGAACATATTAACCCCCGCAGTGCCCCCTAGTGTTAACCCCTTCCCTGCCAGTCACATTTATACAGTAATCAATGCATTTTTATAGCACGGATCGCTGTATAAATGTGAATGGTCCCAAAAATGTGTCAAAAGTGTCCGATATGTCCGCCGCAATGTCGCAGTCATGATAAGAATCGCAAATCGCCGCCATTACTAGTAAAAAAAAAAATAATAATAAAAATGCTATAAATCTAGCCCCTATTTTGTAGACGCTATAACTTTTGTGCAAACCAATCAATAAAACGCTTATTGCGATTTTTTTTTACCGAAAATATGTAGAAGAATACGTATCGGCCTAAACTGAGGAAAAAATTTGTTTAAAAAATAAAATTAAAAATTGAATATTTATTATAATAAAAAGTAAAAAATATTGCGTTTTTTCAAACTTGTCCCTCTTAATTTGTTTATAGCGCAAGAAATAAAAACCGCAGAGGTGATCAAATACCACCAAAATAAAGCTCTATTTGTGGGGAAAAAATGATAAAAATTTTATTTGGGTACAGCGTTGCATGACCGCGCAATTGTCATTCAAAATGCGGCAGCGCTGAAAGCTGAAAAATGGCTTGGTCAGGAAGGGGGTGTTCGTACCTGGTAGGCAAGTGGTTAATTTGTGAAGCGAAGCAAATACAACGTGTGAACAGGACTGTAAGCTAACCATTTTATTTAGTGACAGGGGCTTTAATTGGCTTTCAGAATGCTTTAAAAAAATGTGTCCTATGCCATGTTTTGAAGCAGGTGTAAACGAGCCCTAAAGACTATTGACACAATTGGGGAGTCTAATTAGATTTAACCACTTCAATACCGGGCCATTTTACACCCTTCCTTACCAGAGCACTTTTTGCGATTCGGCACTGCGTCGCTTTAACTGACAATTGCGCGGTCGTGCGACGTTACACCCAATCAAAATTGACGTCCTTTTTTTTCCACAAATAGAGCTTCTGGGATCACATGATCGGTCTCCTCTCCGTTGACAGGACGTGGAGCTGTGTGTTTACACACACAGCTCCACGGTCCTGCACGGTCCCGTTGTTTTAACGGGCAATCGCGGGTGCGCGGCGGACATCGTGGCACCGGGTCCCGAGCGACGCCGCGCGCGCGCCCCCCAGGCGGCCGGGAATGGGAGGACGTCATATGACACCCACCCAGGATGGGAGATCCACCTTGTGTGCGTCATATGACTATGGGCGGGATGGGAAGTGGTTAAGTGGAAAATATCTGTGAATACTGAGTAAAAACTGTATAAATCTTTTGTAAAACCTTTTTTAAAAGCACTTTTCCACCCTGCTCCCTTTTTCTTACAGCAGTGAGAACAATTTTTCTTAGCTATTGGCGATCATCTCAAGTACCATCTCTACTGCAGAATGGATTGTAGAATTGAACTTGATCATGCACCTCTAGAGTATGGTTGCTTCAGAATACAATAGGATGGATCATTACACTTTCACTTGGGCCACTTGGATGGTGTTATGAGATCTACTATCCAATTAAAACAACTCTTTTTGTCATTTTGGCTGTGGCATTGGTGGGGAGGAATTGCCCTTTCCCTCCCCATTCCTTCTAGGCTCCCCCTTTCCTTTAGCCCCCATTTTTTTTTTTTACTTTTTACTTTTTTCCCTGCTCCTTTCATTTCTGATTCTTGCTTTCTTTCTTTCTCTATCACCTTTGCTATCTTTTGTCCACCTCTTCCCCTCATTCTTATTCATATTACACCAATACCATTATGCCCACCTGTACTTCTCCCTAGCTGTTGTCTCAACACAATTGGCGGGCTACCTAACCCCCCACTTCCATTTAATACCAACTACAGTGCTGTGAAAAAGTATTTGCCCCCCTTCCTGTTTTTTTTTTTTTTTGCATATTTCTCACACTTAAATGATTCAGATCATCAAACAAATTTTAATATTACACAAAGATAACCCGAGTAAATCCAAGATGCAGTTTTTTTATTAAATTTTCATTTATTAAGAGAAAAAAGCTGTTCAAACCTGCCTGGCCCTATGTGAAAAAGTAATTGCCCCCTCCCATGCTGAATCATGAATGAACGGTGATTAACCACTATTTTTTGGAAAGCTGAGTTCAATTTCACTTGCCACACCCAGGCCTGATTACTGCCAGACCTGTTGAATCAAGAAATCACATAAATAGAAGATGTCTGACAAAGTGAAGCATGCTAACAGATCGCAAAAATCCACACATCATGCCACAATCTAAAAAAAATCCAAGAACAGATTAGAAACAAAGTAATGTACATGTATCAGTCTAGGAAGGGTTTCAAAGCCACTTCTAATGCCGCGTACACACGGTCGGAATTTCCGATGGAAACAGTCCGATGGGAGCTTTTCATTGGATTTTCCGACCGTGTGTATGTCCATCGGCCTTTTTCTGTCGGCATTTCCGACGGACTTTGGATTGAGAACCTGTTCTTAATTTTTCAGAGGGAAAACCTTTCTATCGGATTATCCGATCGTGTGTATGCAATTCCTACATGCAAAATTCCGACGCATGCTCATAAACAATTCAACGTATGCTCGGAAGCATTAAACTTCCCATTTATAGTGCCGTCGAACGCGTTGTATGTCGCAGCGTTATTGACTGTCGGAATTTGGTGTGACCGTGTGTAGGCCAGTTTGAGCGAAATTCTGTCAGAAATTCCGACAGGACAACCATCAGAGCTTTTTCCGATGAGAATTCCGATTGTGTGTATGCGGCAAAAGGCTTTGGAAATCCAGTGAACCATGGGGAGAGCCATTATCCACAAATGGAGATAACTTGGAACAGTGGTGAACCTTCCCAGGAGTGGCCGGCCTACAAAAATTACTCCAAGAGCATGACAACGACTCATCCAGGAGGTCATAAAAGAACCCAGAACAACATCTAAAGAACTGCAGGCCTCACTTGCCCCAGGTAAGATCAGTGTTCATGATTCAACAATAAGAAAGTGACTGGGTAAAAATGGCATCCATGGGAGAGTTCTAAGGCCAAAGCCACTACTGACCAAAAAGAACACAAAGGCTCATTTCACATTTACTAAAAAACATCTTGATTATCCCCAAGACTTTTAGGCAAACATTCTGTGGACTGATGAGACAAAAAATTTACTTTTTGGAAGGTGTGCGTCCCGTTACATCTGCCATAATGCTAATACATTTCATATCAAGAACATCATACCAACAGTCAAACATGGTGGTGCTAGCGTGATAGTCTGGGGCTGCTTAGCAGCCTCAGGACCTCGACGACTTACTGTAATTGATGGAACCATGAATGCTGAGCTCTACCAGAAAATCCTAAAGGAGAATTTGCAGCCATCAGTTTGTGACCTCAGGCTCATGAGCACTTGGGTTATGCAGCAGAACAATGATCCGAAACACAACAGCAAGTCCACCTCCAAATGGTTCAAACAAAGCAAAATATGGAGTGGCCTAGTCAAAGCATATAGATGCTGTATCATGACCTTACACAGGCCATTCATGCTGGAAAACTCTCCAATGTGGCTGAATTAAAACTATTTTGTAAAGAGTGGGCCAAAATTGCTCCACAGCAATGTGAAAGACTCATTGTCAGTTATTGTAAGTGCTTGAATGCAGCTGTTGCCGCCAAGGGTGGCACAACCAGTTATTAGGTTTAGGGGGCAATTACTTTTTATTTTTTGCCTTAATAAATGAAACCATCATTTAAAAAACTGCATTTTGTATTTACTCGGATTATGTTTGTGTAATAATAAAACTTGTTTGATCTGAGTCATTTAAGTGTGACAAATATGCAAAAAAATAAATAAAAAATCAGAAAGGGGGCAAATATTTTTTCACGGCATTGTTTGTATTACTAGCGATATTACTTTCGACCTTCAATGTTCCAAACCTTGATGTAATCTTGTATCCTCAAATATGACATGACACTGTTGTAGCGGCTTCTACATCAGGATTATGGCGCCAAGCTGGCCAGGACTCTCATTGAACAGAGACACGGCTTGTCAGTTCTGCAAGAGTGATTTCACCCCTCCCTTTTTTTTTCTCATAGACATGACACAGGGGAGACAGCCTACTCTGCCCATTCCCCTCATTATTCATTGGCAGAATTAACTCAGCCAATCAAGGGAGGACTGTAGGAGCAGAAAGGAACTCTGGGAAATGGAGTCTTTAACACAGGCTGTTTCATTGTGCGCTATTGGAGTTAATGTTACAATGTTTTGACTTGTTTATCCTTGTGTGTTTACCTCTGCTCTTGGGGCCATTTCATTTAAAGGAGTCCCCTGAAAGCAGAAGAACCTGATCTTGTTCATTCTTCTTGTAACTTTTTGTACTTTGTTATACTTTATTATACCTGCTTACTGCCTTATATTACCGTGACTGTTTGTTTCATTCTCTTTAATCAAGCGCACAGTAAAAGTTACTTTCTGATTTCACCATAGCATGTGTCCTTTACTGCGGTATTTACACTACACTACTGCCAGGTGTGCCAGTGGGGTTGAGCCCGTTCTTGGGGTTGAGGAAGCAGAGTAAGGAACCAATAATATACAAGTGGCTCCTGCTGGGGTACACTGTAATATCTTTTCATGCTCAAGGTTCAACTGTAAAAACTGGATTTTATATTACCTGTAAACTGTATTTTTCTCCTGTTAAATCCATAAAAATGTAATTAAATGAAATACACCCCTTTTGATCCAGAAAGTAGATTTCTATCATTTAAAAAAAAAAAATCAATTGGGCTTTAAAAATGATCTCTATACTGAATGATGTTCAGCCCTGCACCGTGCATCCTGAGGTCTGCCATCTGTTATCCCTTTAAAGCTGAACTCCAGCTTTTGTTACACTTTACATAGCTTGTGTGGGCCAAGCTGGCTCACATGAACTATGTCCTTCACTAACAAATAAGGTCTCTTGATGTGTGGTAAAAAACTGTACATAGCTGAGGCTCCATACAGCATACAGCACTGTGTTCTGGGTACAAATCGAGACTTCCAGTCTCATATCCGGAACACAAGAGAGTCTATCTGATTGGCGCTCAGCCATTCATAGAAGTCGTTGTATTCTAGCAATGAATACAAAGTTTCCTCTGATTGGCTGAGTCAGAGGTTGTGACATCATCAGCCCGCCTCTCTGCCAATAAGAGGAAGCTTTATTTTATTGCTAGATTTCATTGCTTTCTATGAATGGTTGAGCGCATCTGTGATAGACTATATTGTTGCGAGCATGAGACGAGAAGGTCTCGGTTTGCATCCGGAACGTAGTGCTGTATGCCTCAGCTACATACAGTTTATGCGGTCTCACATTTTAGTGAGGTACATAATTAGTTTGGGTCATGTAAAGTGTAAAGTGTACTAAATGCTGGAGTTCAGCTTTAAAGACTCTGCAAGTACAGACAAGTACCAATTGACCTATTAGAAATGCTCCAAAATCCCGTCGGACCATGTCCGTCATACTTTGTCTGATGTTGGTGTTGAAACGTTTGTTGCCTACGACGGGACTACGTAGAGGCTAGTAGCCAATAGCTTTGGTTGCATAGCACTTTGTCCGGTCGGACAACCGTACACACGATCGGATTTGTTTTTTTTTGTAGACTTAGTATTTGTCAGCCCAGTTTTCTCTTGGCAAACTACTCAGACCTACCTACTCTCTCATCTCCACAACATCAAGTCTAATCATTCTGTCGTTTTGTTTGATGAGAAAGAATCATATTCGTTTGCTCGATCATTCGATGGAGCTTTCCTGGACTTAAGTGATTTTGAGTGACTTTTCATACAAGCACCATGTCTTGATTTTCATGGTAAAGAGACCGTTCTACTTCTAGATTAACTTTGACAAATGCATGCACATAACACAAGTTATCATTTATCTTGGCCAGGAGCCAGTTTCATGAAAAATAATTTGTATTCTTCCATTAGATTCGCTAATAATTTTCCATCCTTTGGTTTTTCTGCTCACTCTGCTCAAAAGCGATTGTTGAATCAGACCCTTTATCTCTTAGCTAATCGAATGAATGTTCTGAAAATTAGTTTTCAAATGAAAATCTACAGGTGTAAAGCCAGCTTAACTCTCCTTGAGACATATTTATAAATAATATAGGCTCTGGGATGAAAAGTACAATTTCAGTGTTTGCAAATGACACCAAGCTATGCAGTGGAATAACATCTTTACAGGATGTCTCCAACGTACAAGCCAACCTCAAAGCACTGTTTAATTGGGCATCTGTGTGGCAAAATGAGGTTTAATGTTGATACATGTAGAGTTATAAACTTGGGGGGGGGGGGGGGGGGGCTAAGAATGTGCATGAATCATACATACTAGGGGGAGTACAACTGGGGGAATCAATGGTGGAGAAGGATCTGGGGGGTTTTGGTAGATCATAAGCCTAATAACAGCATGCAATGCCAAGCGAGCAAAATCCTAGGAAACACACAGTTCCCAGAACACAGCGCGCGCCATTACCCAGAAGACAGCGCGAGGAGGAGAGAAAACCAAAGATCACCGCGGAGTAGGAAGAGGCAGATTAGGAAGACTGCCTAGCAACAGGGGTTTTTTTTTTTTTTTTTTCAAATGTTTTTTTTTTTTTAAGAATATTAATGCTTTTTTTTTTTTTTTTTAGGGTGGCCCTCCACTTTAAGAGATGTATGGACTGCAGAGAAAGAGATATAATTCTGCCCCTGTACAAACCATTAGTAAGACCAGTTTTGGGCACCAGCTCACAAAAAGGATATCAGGGAACTGGAGAAAGTGCAGAGAAGGGCAACCAAACTGATAAGAGGCATGGAGAAGTTCAGCTGAGGAAACATTAGAGGAACTGAATTAAGACCCCTTTCACACTGAGGCAGATTTCAGGCGTTTTAGCACCAGAAATAGCGCCTGTAAAGCGCCTGAAAACTGCCTCCCATGCTGCCTGAATGTGAAAGCCTGAGTGCTTTCACACTGGGGCAGTGCGCTTGTGGGACATTAGAAAAAGTCCTGCAAGCAGCATCTTTGGGGCAATTTGGGAGCGCTGTATACAGCGCTCCCAAAACGCCCTGCCCATTAAAAAGAATGGGCAGCACTTCCGAAGTGCCTGAAAAGTGCTTTGCAAGCCCCGCAAAACTGGCAATTTTAACCCCTTCTTTGGCTGCTTTGGCTAAAGCGCCGCTAAATCGAGCCCCAGTGTGAAAGTAGCCTAAGGGGGGGATATGATCAACATGTACAAATACAGTGCCTTGAAAAAGTATTCATACCCCTTGAAATTTTCCACATTTCGTCATGTTACAACCAAAAACGTAAATGTATTTTATTGGGCTTTTATGTGATAGGCCAAACAAAGTGACACATAATTGTGAAGTGGAAGGAAAATGATAAATGTTTTTCAAAATTTTTTACAAATAAATATCTGAAAAGTGTGGCATGCATTTGTTTTCAGCCCCCTTTACTCTGATACCCCTAACTAAAATCTAGTGGAACCAATTGCCTTTAGAAGTCGCCTGATTAGTAAATTGAGTCCACCTGTGTGTAATTTAATCTCAGTATAAATACAGCCGTTCTGTGAAGCTCTCAGAGGTTTGTTGGAGAACCTTAGGGAACAAACAGCATCATGGAGGTCAAGGAACACACCAGACAGGTCAGGAATAAAGTTGTGGAGAAGTTTAAAGCAGGGTTAGGTTATAAAAATATATCCCAACCTTTGAACATCTCACGGAGTTCTGTTCAATCCATCATCCAAAAATGGAAAGAGTATGGCACAACTGCAAACCTACCAAGACATGACCGTCCACCTAAACTGACAGGCCGGGCAAGGAGAGCATTAATCAGAGAAGCAGCCAAGAGGCCCATAGTAACTATGGAGGAGCTGCAGAGATCCACAGCTCAGGTGGGAGAATCTGTCCACAGGACAACTATTAGTCGTGCCCTCCACAAATCTGGCCTTTATGGAAAAGTGGGAAGAAGAAAGACATTGTTGAAAGAAAGCCATAAGAAGTCCTGTTTGCAGTTTGCAAGAAGCCATGTGGGGGACACAGCAAACATAGAAGAAGGTGCTCTGGTCAAATGAGACCAAAATTGAACTTTTTGGCCTAAAAGCAAAACACTATGTGTGGTGTAAAACTAACACTGCACATCACCCAGAACACACCATCCCCACTGTAAAACATGGTGGTGGCAGCATCATGTTGTGGGGATGATTTTCTTCAGCAGGGACAGGGAAGCTGGTCAGAGTTGATGGGAAGATGGATGGAGCCAAATACAGAGCAATCTTAGAAGAAAACCTGTTAGAGTCTGCAAGAGACTTGAGACTGGGGAGGAGGTTCACCATCCAGCACGACCCTAAACATACAGCCAGAGCTACAATGGAATGGTTTAGATCAAAGGATATTCATGTGTTAAAATGGCCCAGGCAAAGTCCAGACCTAAATCCAATTGAGAATCTGTGGCAAGACTTGAAAATTGCTGTTCACAGACGCTCTCCATCCAATCTGACAGAGTTTGAGCTATTTTGCAAAGAAGAATGGGCAAAAATGTCCTCTCTAGATGTGCAAAGCTGGTAGAGACATCCCCAAAAAGACTCGCAGCTGTAATTGCAGTGAAAGGTGGTTCTACAAAATATTGACTCAGGGGGGCTGAATACAATGCATGCCACACTTTTTAGATATTTATTTGGAAAAAAAATTGAAAACCATTTATAATTATTCCTTCCACTTCACAATTATGTGCCACTTTGTGTTGGTCTATCACATAAAATCCCAATAAAATACGTTTACATTTTTTGTAACATGACAAAATGTTTCAAGGGCACTATTTCTCCCACTGTGCCAATGATGGGGCACTATTCCTCCCACTGACGCCAATGAAGGGGCACTATTCCTCCCACTGATGCCAATGATGGGGCACTATTCCTCCCACTGACACAAATGAAGGGACACTATTCCTTCCACTGAAACCAACGAAGGGGCACTATTACCCCTCCTTATAAAAATGATGGGGCATTGCCACTGACGTCAGGACATTTTCTTCTTTCACTGGCTACAGTCCGGCCCCCCTAAAGTTTAAAGGACAGTAATCTGACCCTTTGTTTAAAAACTTTGGAGACCCCTGATCTAAGTCCTCTCTCTTTTCGATCTTTGCTGCCAAATAAATACCTTTTGTTTGTCAAAGTGGCTGGTACGCAATGTCTTACAACCCCCACCACTCGCCATAGACTTGGGATAAAATGCTAGCCCCCATCTTGAAGGGGTCCCTAATATGCCTCTGGGGGTCAGTGGGGTGCTACATCTGTTATCACAATTCTCAAGCAAAATATCCTCCAGTCACCAAAGGTTTAAAAATATTTTATAATCCTACTGTAAGATGCAGATTTAGTTTAACACAAAGACCAGGGATAAGAAAGGAGCTACACGGAGAAACGCTTGATACATGGTAGACATAATCTTAACATTAGCATAATAGAAGAGAGCAGTATTGTCCGTGCATATGTGCAAATGGTGCAGCAGCTGCTAGATGGAACTTGTCGTTTGATCATCTCCAAGGCAGATCCAACAGGCGTAAAAGTAAAACAAAAAAATAAAAATCGCCACTGTAATAACAGTCATTGTGTGTGCTCGCTAATGAATGCTTCTCCGTGCCCATTCAGTCATGGCAAAGGACTTTAATCATAAATATTGTTATTATTTGAAAACACAAACACACATAAATGTGCTTTATGACTCCGGTTTCCGAGAGTCGGGCAACGACAGCTTGGAAGTCACTGGCGTGGTGGAAATGGTATTTTTTATGTTGATGTTTAATGGTTTTCTTTATGCATACTTGACTAGGGCAGAGTGAGTTTTGTGAAATACTACGAAAGGCAACTCCAAGCATATTTATAGGAAAAATATGGCATCTACAGTATATACTGTTCAGTGGCAGCCGGTTGATTTTTTTTTTTGGGGGGGTGGCAAACAAATCCATTATTCATAAAGGGGGTGGCGAGGATAGAGGGGGCGGCGCCTGTGTGCCCCTAATGGATGGGCCACCACTGATACTGTTACCATACATCTCCAGTGGACAGTAAACAGTGGCGGCCCATCCATACGGGGGCGCACAGGGCCCCCCCAACCATGCGTCTGGCCCCCCAATATACATGTACGCTGGACACATGGATTCCAATGTTTTTTTTTATAAACATGTGATTAGAGCCAGAGGCTCCAATAGGCTGCAAAAAAGGGTGGGCTCAAGGCGTAGAGCACTGCGCCCTGAGCTCACCCAGTTGTGTGACAATAACAAATACATTTTTACTATTGTCTTCCTGATTCTCCTCCTGGCCAATCAGGAAGCATGTCCTGAGACCCGTCACCCGATTGGCCGAGAGGAGGAGGAGGGAGGAGACACAGGGGAAGCCGCCGTGAAGCACCAGGAGGAGGAGACGCAGGGTAAAGCCACCACCCGGAGGAAGTGCTGCCCAAGACCTAGATGGGATAAGTGCGGGGACCGTCCAATCGACTGTTTGCTGCCCCCCACCCCAAAAAATATATTTAGCTAGCTGCCACTGCACAACAGCTCATTCACTAGAGCGCAATACCACATATTCATTTTTATATATATTTAAAAAGCACTTTATCTATCAATTTTTTCTGGATACCTATGTGCACTGTGGACTCTATTTCTATATTGTGGCAGCATTAGCACTTTGATCTTATTATTCTTTATGTCATTTTTTCTATTTTCTGTGCACGTTTAATTCTATGCGATTATGTAGCGTTTAGTATGCAATTTTTTTAATGAAATTTTGCACATGGGATGTAGACTTTATTTAGCACTTTATTCATGGTAATGAGCCATCATTCACTAGAGTGCAACACCACATATTGATTTTTATATATTTATTGTTGGTACGGATTGACCAATCCGGTGTCTGTTGCAACTAGTTATCCATTATTTATTATTATCCAGGTAGCACAGGAATATTCTCTTTATTTATTCACCCGGAGGAAGCGCTGCCCAAGACCTAGATGGGATAAGTGCGGGGACCGTCCAATCGATTGTTTGCTGCCCCCCACCCCAAAAAATATATATTTCACAAGCCGCCACTGGCAGGAACGATACCTAGAATAAAGATGATGGAAAGAATATGGAAGTGGGCTGTGATGGGCAATGGAAGAGAAAGAGGAGGGCAGCACTGGCACTGGCAAAGTAATGCAAAAAAACCTTTTTTTATTTTTTTAATAGCAAAGCACAGAGTGTTTGAATAAAAAATGAAAAGGAAAACATTTAGAGAGTTTTGCTTTAAAGGACCAATTTCCAGTACACAACTGAGCATTGCAACAGCAGACCTCCATTCCTATACAGGACTGCTGTTGGAAAGCACAGTGCCCCGTACAGCCCAATTGACAAGGCCCCCCCCTCAAAAAAAATATCAAAACCATATTTTTGCTAAAAATACACTAAAATAATTTCTAGCAGACACACACACAACATAACTTACAAAATTCCTGCTAAATCTAAAAGATAAAACTATATTGAGTCTTGGGGCTCATTCACATGGGCATGGTGGCAGTGCTGGGACAAGGTCATCTAGAGAAGCCTTTTTCAACCAGGTTGCCTTGAGGTTTTTTCAGGGGTGCCTTGGCAAAATGCCTAAAAATTTACCAAAAATTGTATACAAGAAGATGTGTGGATGAAGGCTGCCTTTGTAGTAACACTTAGCCCCCATACACACGGTTGGAAATTCCGACCACAAAATCTGTTTTTTTCATACGGATTTTGTCTGACACTGGTGACACACGGTTGGACAAAGTTGTGGGAAAATCCGATCATTCTGAACGTGGTGACGTTCGTTGCGTACGACGGAACTACGTAGAGGCTAGAAGCCAATAGCTTTGGTCTCGTAATTTGATCTGAGCATGCGTGGCACTTTGTCCGTCGGAATTCTCTAAACACGATCAGAAAAAAGTCAGATCGTATTTTGTTGTCGGAAAATTTGAGAGCAGGATCTCAAATTTTTTCGATTCCGACGGAAAAAGTCAGATGGAGCCCACACACGGGTGGATTTTCGGACAACATGGTCCGATCGGACATTTTCCGTCGGAATTTCCGACCATGTGTACGGGGGCTTATGCCGCGTACACATGACCGGTTTTCCCGTTGGAATAAACTCTGAAGGTTTTTCCGGCGGAGTTTCGCTGAAACTATCTTGCCTACACACAATCACACCAAAGTCCGACCGTCAAGAACGCGGTGACGTACAACACGTATGACGGGACTAGAAACAGGAAGTTCAATAGCCAGTAGCCAATAGCTTCCGTCTCTTATTTGCTTCAAAGCATGCATCGTTTTTGGTCCGTCGGAACAGCATACAGACGAAAACGGAATTGGTTCCGTCGGAAATATTTAAAACATGTTCCATTTCTAGGTCCGTCAGAATTTTCTTAAAAAAAAGTTTGATCAGTTATACACACGATCAGAATATCCGATGAAAAGATTCCGTCTGACTTTTTCTGTCGGACATTCCGCTCGTGTGCGGCATAAGTCACAGGTTTTCATTGCGCACCATTACATCCTAGCTGTTGGCGTCCTAACGACCAGTGACATCATCAGTTGATAAGAAGGATGTCAGCCGCCTGCATAGCATGTTTGTTTGACCCTCCCCTGCCCCTCTCCATCAGCCTTGGGGTCACATTAGGTAAGTGGAGAAAAATTACAAACTAGTCAGTACCAGTTTGCAAAAGTATATTTGCTTTGGAAGAATAAATCCCCTCTAACATTGGGTGTCCTACTTGGACTTGTGGATGTTGCTGCATTATGTAGAACTATTAGAATCGTTTTTTACATTTTAGAATGGGGCACCTCCAGATTGTCCATCATTTTTAAAGGGTGCCTTGACTGAAAAAAGGTTGAGAAACACTGATCTAGAGCCCAGGATGAACATGCCAAACTGCACCCCCCCCCCCCCCAGACCCCAAATCATCTACCCCTAAATCTTCCCCTCCTAGTACACATCCCCCCACTCCCAGAACAAATTCCCCCCAAATACCCCCTTCCAACACAAATCCCCCTAAATCATCACTCTTGGCACCCCCCCCCCCTCAAATTTCTCCTATTAGAACAATACTTACCCCTTGCCACCCCCCACATTTTTAAAGAGCAACTGTCATCTCTGTCCCGCAGTGGCTCCTTCTCTGACCCGCTGTTGACTCACCGACAGTCCCATTCACTTTAATGGGACGGCTGGTGATGCGGCAGTGACACAACAAGGGGAGGGACTTGGTGGCAGCAGGTGAGTGGATGCCCGCTAACAGGCGCTGCCATGATGGATCTGAAGTGACAGGTGCTCTTTAAATCTAAGGACTTATTCTTGCTGGTAGTTAGAATCTTTAATAGTTGCAATAAAAATGAAGGTTTCCTATTTAGAATAATAAGCTGTCAGGTTAGTAATACAGCGATATCAGAACCGATTCAATCATACAGTTTGTAGTGTACATAGATTTGCAAAACAATAGGATAAAGGAATATTCCTGAACTTTGGTTTATCTCGTGGTTACTGTGAAATTCTGTGGATGCATCAATGCAGTGCATGTTATCTCAGCTTGCAGAGCTTGGATTCATTGAATGAGTTTACCAAAAAAATTAAATATTGCAGAATATACAGCCTCATGCACCATAACTAAGCTCCATTTCATGCTGAATAAACTAAATTATTAATGTATCTTAAATATAAAACTATCTTTAGAAAGATTTTGACTCCAAAAACACTTTATTAAAATAAATTTGATAAAAATCTAAAAATTTGGATTTCAATAAAAAAAAATCTGATTAAAAAAAAAAAATATGTAAATCACCCTGCCCACAAATCTCCTTGTGGCGCCCCCTCATCTCACATGGTGCCACAGTGACCAGGGCAGCCGCCCCCTTCTGCCCACCCCTTGTCCCGGCCCTGCACTGTGGTCTGTACAGTGTGAATCAGCATGTTATGTGATGGGAACGCAGTGGCTTTAAAAACACAGGTTCTAATTTGACAGGGGTATGGATACAGGTGTACAGCCCCATATACAAACATTGTCCATTCTGGGCCACTCACCCACACCTGTCAAATTAGGACCCGCTGCACAAACAAAACGCTCATTCACACAATATGGGCCAGAAAGACTGTGTGTATATAAGCACATCATTTTATTTATTTTTTTAAATTTTTAACCACTTCAATACCGGGCACTTTCGCACCTTCCTGCCCAGGCCAATTTTCAGCTTTCAGCGCTGTCACGTTTTAAATGACAATTGCGCGGTCATGCTACATTGTACCCAAACTAAATTTGTATCATTTTGTTCCCACAAATCGAGCTTTCTTTTGGTGGTATATGATCTCCTCTGCGGTTTTTATTTTTTGCTAAACGAATAAAAAAATACCGGAAATTTTAAAGAAAAAAAAAAGTTTTTCTTTGTTTTTGTTATAAAATTGTGTAAATAAATACGTTTAATCCTTCACTGATGGGCACTGATAAGCTGCACTGATGGGCACTGATAAGGCGGCACTGATGAGGTGGCACCAATGAGATGGCAGTGATGAGATGGCACTGATGTGCACTGACGATGGGCACTGATAGGCAGCACTGATAGGTGGCACTGATATGCGGCACTGATGGGCATTGATAGGCGGCCCTGATGGGCACTCATAGGTAGCACTGGTGGGCATTGATAGGCAACACTGATGGGCACTGAAAGGCTGCACTGATGGGTACTTATGGGTGACACTGATAGACGGCACTGATAGGCGGCACTGATGGGCACTGAAAGGCAGCACTGATGGGCATTGATGGGCACTGATGGCTGGCACTGATATATTTTACTGATAGGCATCACTGGTGGCACTGGCAGGCATTTTTCATTGGCACTGATTGGCAGCTGCCTGTGCACTGATTGGCATTTCCCTGGTGGTCTAGGGTGGCATACCTGGTGGTCCAGTGTAGTGGAGGCATCCTGGTGGGCATCCGAGGGGGGGCTGCGCTAATAAATAGTCAGCACAGACCCCTCCTGTCAGGAGAGCAGCCAATCGGCTCTCCTCTACTTGTGTCTGTCAGACGTGAGTGAGGAAAAGCCGATCAGCGGCTCTTCCTGTTTACATCGTGATCAGCCGTGATTGGACACGGCTGATCACGTGGTAACGAGTCTCTGTCAGAGACTCTTTACCTAGATCGGAGTTGCGGTGTGTCAGACTGACACGCCGCAACAACGATCCCCGCGATGTGCGCCCCCAGGGGCGTTCAGCGGCTTGATATCCTGACAACATCATATGATGTCCGGTCAGAATATCGCAACCAATTTGCTGATGTAATTTTGCTATATGGCGGGCCATATATGGGAAGTCAAGTGGTTAAATAATTTAATTTTTTTTTTTTTTTTACAACCCTGTTGGGGATCTTTGGTGAGATATCAGGGGTCTAAACAGACTCCTGATGTCTTTCTTTTGAGACAGAGAAAGGGACTGAGGATTTAAATTTCTCAAACCTTTTTTCTACAGCATCAGCTGTACTACAGATGAATGACTAGAATGAATAAGAGGTTCTGTACATAGTCTCCTGTACATTCACAAACTGATGCATAGTAAGCAAAGTTCAGTTATGAATAAACACAGTGAGTGATCTGTACCGATAACTCACTGAAATTAATCTGCTTTACACTCATTAAATCAACATAAATATTAGCATCCAGCTGAATGATAGGCCATATTGGGAACATCCTATGCCCACTTAGTTGGCAGTGTTGGTATAAACTAAGGGATGGGAATCAGTCACTTTAAGACACATGGAGAAAAAAAATCTAAGCTATCTACATCCCACAGCTTGCTACAGATCACACAAAAAGAAAAAAAGCGTGTAAAATTTCCACATCCCTAAACCAAAGTTTTATGGTAAAGTTCAGCTTTAATGACCAGTTATACAGAAATGTAATCTGTCCAGAAGTCCTTTCTGCTTTTTTAAATGGCTATTTGCATATATTTTTCAGGAAATGTCACCCGAACCTCCCTGCATCATACTCGTAAAGTTTTTAATAAAGCAATTTTATGACTGTCCAAAAAAATACAAAGCCTGGCTTCTACAACAGAAACCTGTATAGCAATTTACAGTGGGACTAAATGCGCCCATTGCAGTGTGGCCCCATTAACTTGAATGGCCAAGCCTATCAATTTGATTGTGTTGCCTGCCAACTCGACATGCAACATTAAATTTGCCACAGACATGATCCAAAGCATAGTGCCCGCATCATGTGAACTGCCCCTTCGGCTGTATTGTGGACTTTGGGTGGGTGGTCAGTAGGGATGAGCTGAACACCCCCGGGTTCGGTTCACACCAGAACCTTCGAACGGACCGAAAGTTTGCGCAAATTTTCGAACCCTATTTGTTATAATGGACGCGAACGTTCGAAATCAAAATTGCTAATTACAACGGCCAATATGCATGTTAATGTCATAAAACAGGTTTGGGGACCCGGGTCCTGCCCCAGGGGACATATATCAATGCAAAAAGAACTTTTAAAAACTAACGTTTTTTCGGGAGCAGTCATTTTAATGATGCATAAAGTGAAAAAAAAAAAAGTGTGAAATATTCCTTTAAATATGGTACCTGGGGGGTGTCTAAAGTATGCCTGTGAAGTGGCATGTGTTTCCCGTGTTTAGAACTGTCCCTGCACAAAATGACATTTGTAAAGGAAAAAAAGAAGCCATTTAAAACCACTTGCGGCTTTAATGTCATGTCTTGTCCAGGCCGCCATATGGCTGAAAATCCATGTGAAAAATGGCATGGCTACCACACCACCCCCCCCCCCCCCCCCCCAGCCCCTTTGGGTCTTGTATGGATATTAAGGGGGACCCCGCACCCAAAATAAAACCCTATACCTACAACCCTATATACTCTGAACAGCAGTATATAGGTGGTGCAAACAAGACACGGACTGTAGGTTTGTTCTTAAGTAGAATCTGAACAGGTACATTATGAAGTGTAGCTCCATCCCAAAAAAATCAATTTTTAAGCTTTTTGGAGAACATAGGGAGGGGTTATCACCCCTGTAACATTTGCTGTCTTTGCACATCTGTTCAGAACATTTCACCTCACTTTCCGTCCCAATGACAAATGTTTTTGGAAAAGTGGGGTTTTAATTGAAACAAGGATTGGTGATAAAGCATCAGTAGAGAGGAGATACCTTTTTCCCAAATTAAATCTAACAGGATAGAATTTCCCTTCCTAGGGGTAGATTTCCTCTCACTTCCTGTTTTCTCTTTCCGTTTGCAAGTAGGAGTCGTTTGTAAGTTGGATGTTTGAAAGTAGGGGCCTGCCGTATATACTCTGCAGAAATTTGCCCTATTAGATGTTGGTGTAGCCACAACACTGTAAGCCCTCACAGTTACTCTTGGTGGGCACAGGAATGGGCCCTGCTGTGAGTTATTAGATCAAGATTTGTAATTGCATGCACCTGTTGAACAGGGCAGAAAAATTGGGCCTTTGGTGGTGGTGGTGGTGGTGGACGGTGTTGCCACAAGACTGTAAGCCCTCACAGTTACTCTTGGTGGGCACAGGAATGGGCCCTGCTGTGAGTTATTAGATCAAGATTTGTAATTGCATGCACCTGTTGAACAGGGCAGAAAAATTGGGCCTTTGGTGGTGGTGGTGGTGGTGGACGGTGTTGCCACAAGACTGTAAGCCCTCACAGTTACTCTTGGTGGGCACAGGAATGGGCCCTGCTGTGAGTTATTAGATCAAGATTTGTAATTGCATGCACCTGTTGAACAGGGCAGAAAAATTGGGCCTTTGGTGGTGGTGGTGGATGGTGTTGCCACAAGACTGTAAGCCCTCACAGTTACTCTTGGTGGGCACAGGAATGGGCCCTGCTGTGAGTTATTAGATCAAGATTTGTAATTGCATGCACCTGTTGAACAGGGCAGAAAAATTGGGCCTTTGGTGGTGGTGGTGGTGGTGGACGGTGTTGCCACAAGACTGTAAGCCCTCACAGTTACTCTTGGTGGGCGCAGGAATGGGCCCTGCTGTGAACTATTAGATCAAGATTTGTCATTACACGCCCCTGTTAAACAGGGGCTGAAAAATTGTGCCTTAGGCATTGGTGCTGGTGCCACAACACTGCAACCCCTCACAGGTACTGTACTCTGAGCACAGCAATGAGATCTGTTGCAAAGCATTGCCTAAAAATTGTAATTACACGCCCCAGCAGGGGCTGAAAAATTGTGCCTTAGGCACTGGTGCTGGTGCCACAACACTGCAACCCCTCACAGATACTGTACTTGGAGCACACCAGTCACACCTGTTGCAAAGCATTTTTTTTTTAAAAATTGTAATTACACGCCCCTGTTATACAGGGGCTGAAAAATTGTGCCTTAGGCATTGGTGCTGGTGCCACAACACTGCAACCCCTCACAGATACTGTACTCTGAGCACAGCAATGAGACCTGTTGCAAAGCATTGCCTAAAAATTGTAATTACACGCCCCAACAGGGGCTGAAAAATTGTGCCTTAGGCACTGGTGCTGGTGCCACAACACTGCAACCCCTCACAGATACTGTACTTGGAGCACAGCAGTCACACCTGTTGCGAAGCATTTTTTTTAAAAAGTGTAATTACACGCCCCTGTTATACAGGGGCTGAAAAATTGTGCCTTAGGCATTGGTGCTGGTGCCACAACACTGCAACCCCTCACAGATACTGTACTCTGAGCACAGCAATGAGACCTGTTGCAAAGCATTGCCTAAAAATTGTAATTACACGCCCCAACAGGGGCTGAAAAATTGTGCCTTAGGCACTGGTGCTGGTGCCACAACACTGCAACCCCTCACAGATACTGTACTTGGAGCACAGCAGTCACACCTGTTGCAAAGCATTTTTTAAAAAAATTGTAATTACACGCCCCTGTTATACAGGGGCTGAAAAATTGTGCCTTAGGCACTGGTGTGGTGGCATGGATCATTGAGGAGGAGGAAGAGGATAGTCAGTGAACATAACAGGACAGTCACTCAGCATCAGCATAGGCAGTCTTGAAGGGATGTGACATTATAAATTATTCAGTTATATCCGCTTCAGGTGACGGGTAGCTGGTGGTGATCTAAGACTGATTCATTTTTATGAAGGTCAGTCGATCAACCGAGTCGGTGGACAGGCGCACCCTGTGATCGGTGACAAATCCTCCAGCAGCACTGAATGTGCGTTCGGAAAGAACGCTGGATGCAGGACAGGCCAGTAGCTCAATTGCATACTGTGCAAGCTCTGGCCAGTGATCCATCCTCAGGACCCAGTAAGCCAGAGGATTTTCGGTGGGAAAGGTGTCCAAGTCTGACCTTGCCCCTAGGTATTCCTGCACCATGTATATCAGACGCTGGCGATGGTTGCTGGAACCGATCATACCTTGGGGCTGCGGACTAAAAAAGTGTCTGAACGCATCGGTCAGACGTCCACCTTCCCCACCGCTCCTTCTGCTACTGACCGAAGCCTCAGCAACTCGTCGTCCAGGACCAGGAGTTTGTAACCTCACAGTTTCTGGGAACGCGTTGCACAGACCTTTCTGCAAGGCCTCCCTGAGATGTCTCATCCTCTGCTCCCTCTGCGACGGCAAGATAAGGTCCGCAACCTTACCCTTGTACCGTGGATCAAGGAGAGTGGCCAGCCAGTAATGGTCCCTCTCCTTGATCCGAAGAACACGAGGATCCTTCCGCAGGCTTTGCAGGATCAGGGAGGCCATGCTACGTAGGTTAGCTGAGGCATTCGGTCCGGAGTCTTCTGGGTCACTGAGGATGACATGATCGGTTTGTTGGTTTGTTGGGACTGTACATCATCCCTAAAAGACTGCTGCTGCTGATGCTGAGTGCCAGGCTCCACCTCCATGCTCACACAATCCTCCTCCTCCTCCTCCTCATCCTCTTCCTGTGTGATGGGTGGGACAGAAGGAACACTGTCTGGATAAAGGGGGCCTTGAGAGGCAAGGAAGTCCTCCTCTTCCTGCCTCTGTTCTGCCTCAAGTGCCCTGTCCATTATCCCAAGCAGCGTATGCTCCAACAGGTGGACAAGAGGTACAGTGTCACTGATGCATGCACTGTCACTGCTCACCATCCTCGTGGCCTCCTCAAACGGTGAGAGGACAGTGCATGCATCCCTGATCATGCTCCACTGGCGTGGGGAAAAAAAATCCAAGCTCCCCTGACCCTGTCCTGGTGCCGTAGTCGCAAAGGTACTCATTGATGGCCCTCTGCTGCGTGTGCAGTCACTGCAGCATGGCCAACGTTGAGTTCCACCTGGTGGGCATGTCACATATTAGGCGGTTCTTGGGCAGGTTCAGCTCCTTTTGCAGCTCAGTTAGCCGAGCACTGGCATTATAAGATCGGCGGAAATGCACACAGACTTTCCTGGCCTGCCTCAGGACATCCTGTAAGCCTGGGTACCTGCCCAAGAACCGCTGCACCACCAGGTTGAGGACGTGAGCCATACAGGGCACATGGGTGAGCTGCCCCTGTCGCAGGGCGGAGAGGAGGTTGGTGCCATTGTCAGAAACGACCATTCCTGGCTTAAGCTGGCGTGGCGTCAACCACCTCTCGGCCTGCCCCTGCAGAGCTGCCAGAACCTCTGCCCCAGTGTGGCTCCTGTCCCCCAAACACACCAGCGCAAGCACGGCATGGCATCTTTTTGCCTGCGTACTCGCATAGCCCCTTGTACGCCTACAGAGCACCGCTGGTTCCGAGGACAGAGCCCTGGAGGAAGAAGAAGAGGAGGGGGTGGAGGAGAGAGGTGTGTCACAACCAGTAGTAGCATTTTGGAGGCGTGGTGGCGGAACAACCTCCAACACTACTGCACCTTGTCCTGCATCCCTCCCAGCTGCCAATAGAGTGACCCAATGGGCCGTAAAAGAAAGATAACGTCCCTGTCCATGCCTGCTGGACCATGAGTCAGCGGTAATATGCACCTTACCGCTGACCGCCCTGTCCAGCGAGGCATGGACATTGCCTTCCACATGCCGGTAGAGAGACGGAATCGCCTTCCGTGAGAAAAAGTGGCGTTTGGGAACCTGCCACTGAGGAACCGCACATTGAACAAACTCACGGAAGGGGGCCGAGTCTACCAACTGAAAAGGCAGCAGTTGAAGTGCTAGCAATTTAGCCAAGCTAGCATTCAACCGCTGGGCATGTGGATGGCTGGGAGTATACTTCTTTCGACGGTTCAGCAGCTGGGGCAGGGAAATTTGCCTGCTACAATCGGACGTCGGTGTACTGCAAGTACTTGGTTGTGACACACCTAATTCTACACCTTCAGTCCTCTCAGAGCAGCTTTCAGAGAGGACTGAAGATATAGTGGGGATGGAGATCCCAGCTGATGAGGAGCAAGGAGAGGTCCGCTTTGTTCTTTGGTGTGGGTCTTTTATCTGTGCTTGCCAACGAGCTGCATGGCAGGTCGACATATGTCTGCTCATGCTTGTGGTGCCCAAGCGGCTGATGTTTTGGCCACGCGAGATACGCTTGAGACAAATATTGCAAATAGCAGTGGTGCGATCTGATGCACTCGTCTCAATAAAAAAGGCCCACCCCAAAGAACTTTTGTGATAACGTGCAGAGGCAGCGCCCTGCACAGGCGGAGCTCTGCGGTGTGATACAGTTGCTGTGCTGGCCTCTAGCTGGCCTCCAGGGGAAATCCTGCCTCGTTGGACATGTGACGCCGCATCCTCCTCCTCCTCCTCCTCCTCTCTCCCTTCAGGCACCCACGTGGAGTCAGTGACCTCATCATCCCCTCCCTCTTCACCACTAGAGCAAACCTGTCAGTAAGCTGCAGCTGGTGGAACAGTACTGCCAGATTGCTGTCCTTCAGCATCCCCTCTCTCTGCGCGCACACTACTGCCTTCCTCAAGCTGGGTATCATCATCCGAGCCTTCGAATCGTTGGGCATCCTCCTGGAGCATGTACCCAACACTGTGCTCAAACAGTTCGGGGGACTCCTCAGGAGGACATGGTGGGTCTAGGGAAGGGGTGGCTGATGATGCCATTGAGTACGCGTTGGCAGCTGCTCTGCCAGTACCCTGAGCCTGGGTGAGAGAGGATGAGGAGGATGAGGAGGGCTTGGTCATCCATTCTACCAAGCCTTCGGCATGATGCGGCTCCACATGTCCAGCTGACGAAAACAAAGACAAGCGTGTCCCATGGCCACGTACTGATGACGATGCACGACCACGTCCATGGCCAGCACTGTTGTCCCTAGAAACAGAGCCTGCTTGCCCTGTGTTCTTGCCTCGGCACGGTCTGCCTCTCCTTGGCGGTCTTCCAGCCATTGTAGTCGGTAGTGTATATAGTATAAAAAATAGAGCTCCTATGTGTGCTCACAACACACTGTAGGTCCTATGGGTGCTGACACTAACACACTATAGGTACTATGTGTGCTGCTGACAAGAAAATATAGGAGCGATGTGTGCTGCCACAAACACACTAGAAGTCCTATGGGTGCTGCTGACACAAAGACACTATAGGTACTATTGGTGTGCTGCTGACAAGAAAATATAGGAGCTCTGTGTGCTGCCACTAACACACTAAAAGTCCTATGGGTGCTGCTGACACAAAGACACTATAGGTACTATTGGTGTGCTGCTGACAAGAAAATATAGGAGCTCTGTGTGCTGCCACTAACACACTAGAAGTCCTATGGGTGCTGCTGACACAAATACACTATAGGTACTATATGTGTGCTGCTGACAAAGAAAATATAGGAGCTCTGTGTGCTGCCACTAACACACTAGAAGTCCTATGGGTGCTGCTGACACAAAGACACTATAGGTACTATTGGTGTGCTGCTGACAAGAAAATATAGGAGCTCTGTGTGCTGCCACTAACACACTAGAAGTCCTATGGGTGCTGCTGACACAAAGACACTATAGGTACTATTGGTGTGCTGCTGACAAGAAAATATAGGAGCTCTGTGTGCTGCCACTAACACACTAGAAGTCCTATGGGTGCTGCTGACTCAAAGACACTATAGGTACTATTGGTGTGCTGCTGACAAGAAAATATAGGAGCTCTGTGTGCTGCCAATAACATAATAGAAGTCCTATGGGTGCTGCTGACACAAAGACACTATAGGTACTATATGTGTGCTGCTGACAAGAAAATATAGGAGCTCTGTGTGCTGCCACTAACACACTAGAAGTCCTATGGGTGCTGCTGACACAAAAACACTATAGGTACTATATGTGTGCTGCTAACAAGAAAATATAGGAGCTCTGTGTGCTGCCACTAACACACTAGAAGTCCTATGGGTGCTGCTGACACAAAGACACTATAGGTACTATTGGTGTGCTGCTGACAAGAAAATATAGGAGCTCTGTGTGCTGCCACTAACACACTAAAAGTCCTATGGGTGCTGCTGACACAAAGACACTATAGGTACTATTGGTGTGCTGCTGACAAGAAAATATAGGAGCTCTGTGTGCTGCCACTAACACACTAGAAGTCCTATGGGTGCTGCTGACACAAAGACACTATAGGTACTATATGTGTGCTGCTGACAAAGAAAATATAGGAGCTCTGTGTGCTGCCACTAACACACTAGAAGTCCTATGGGTGCTGCTGACACAAAGACACTATAGGTACTATTGGTGTGCTGCTGACAAGAAAATATAGGAGCTCTGTGTGCTGCCACTAACACACTAGAAGTCCTATGGGTGCTGCTGACACAAAGACACTATAGGTACTATTGGTGTGCTGCTGACAAGAAAATATAGGAGCTCTGTGTGCTGCCACTAACACACTAGAAGTCCTATGGGTGCTGCTGACACAAAGACACTATAGGTACTATTGGTGTGCTGCTGACAAGAAAATATAGGAGCTCTGTGTGCTGCTACTAACACACTAGAAGTCCTATGGGTGCTGCTGACACAAAGACACTATAGGTACTATTGGTGTGCTGCTGACAAGAAAATATAGGAGCTCTGTGTGCTGCCAATAACATAATAGAAGTCCTATGGGTGCTGCTGACACAAAGACACTATAGGTACTATATGTGTGCTGCTGACAAGAAAATATAGGACCTCTGTGTGCTGCCACTGACACACTAGAAGTCCTATGGGTGCTGCTGACACAAAGACACTATAGGTACTATATGTGTGCTGCTGACAAGAAAATATAGGAGCTCTGTGTGCTGCCACTAACACACTAGAAGTCCTATGGGTGCTGCTGACACAAAGACACTATAGGTACTATTGGTGTGCTGCTGACAAGAAAATATAGGAGCTCTGTGTGCTGCCACTAACACACTAGAAGTCCTATGGGTGCTGCTGACACAAAGACACTATAGGTACTATATGTGTGCTGCTGACAAGAAAATATAGGAGCTCTGTGTGCTGCCACTAACACACTAGAAGTCCTATGGGTGCTGCTGACACAAAGACACTATAGGTACTATTGGTGTGCTGCTGACAAGAAAATATAGGAGCTCTGTGTGCTGCCACTAACACACTAGAAGTCCTATGGGTGCTGCTGACACAAAGACACTATAGGTACTATGTGTGCTGCTGACTAGAAAATATAGGAGCTCTGTGTGCTGCCACTAACACACTAGAAGTCCTATGGGTGCTGTTGACACAAAGACACTATAGGTACTATATGTGTGCTGCTGACAAGAAAATATAGGAGCTCTGTGTGCTGCCACTAACACACTAGAAGTCCTATGGGTGCTGCTGACACAAAGACACTATAGGTACTATTGGTGTGCTGCTGACAAGAAAATATAGGAGCTCTGTGTGCTGCCACTAACACACTAGAAGTCCTATGGGTGCTGCTGACACAAAGACACTATAGGTACTATGTGTGCTGCTGACTAGAAAATATAGGAGCTCTGTGTGCTGCCACTAACACACTAGAAGTCCTATGGGTGCTGTTGACACAAAGACACTATAGGTACTATTGGTGTGCTGCTGAGAAGAAAATATAGGAGCTCTGTGTGCTGCCACTAACACACTAGAAGTCCTATGGGTGCTGCTGACACAAAGACACTATAGGTACTATATGTGTGCTGCTGACAAGAAAATATAGGAGCTCTGTGTGCTGCCACTAACACACTAGAAGTCCTATGGGTGCTGCTGACACAAAGACACTATAGGTACTATTGGTGTGCTGCTGACAAGAAAATATAGGAGCTCTGTGTGCTGCCACTAACACACTAGAAGTCCTATGGGTGCTGCTGACACAAAGACACTATAGGTACTATATGTGTGCTGCTGACAAGAAAATATAGGAGCTCTGTGTGCTGCCACTAACACACTAGAAGTCCTATGGGTGCTGCTGACACAAAGACACTATAGGTACTATGTGTGCTGCTGACAAGAAAATATAGGAGCTCTGTGTGCTGCCACTAACACACTAGAAGTCCTATGGGTGCTGCTGACACAAAGACACTATAGGTACTATTGGTGTGCTGCTGACAAGAAAATATAGGAGCTCTGTGTGCTGCCACTAACACACTAGAAGTCCTATGGGTGCTGCTGACACAAAGACACTATAGGTACTATTGGTGTGCTGCTGACAAGAAAATATAGGAGCTCTGTGTGTTGCCAATAACATAATAGAAGTCCTATGGTTGCTGCTGACACAAAGACACTATAGGTACTATATGTGTGCTGCTGACAAGAAAATATAGGAGCTCTGTGTGCTGCCACTAACACACTAGAAGTCCTATGGGTGCTGCTGACACAAAGACACTATAGGTACTATATGTGTGCTGCTGACAAGAAAATATAGGAGCTCTGTGTGCTGCCACTAACACACTAGAAGTCCTATGGGTGCTGCTGACACAAAGACACTATAGGTACTATTGGTGTGCTGCTGACAAGAAAATATAGGAGCTCTGTGTGCTGCCACTAACACACTAGAAGTCCTATGGGTGCTGCTGACACAAAGACACTATAGGTACTATATGTGTGCTGCTGACAAGAAAATATAGGAGCTCTGTGTGCTGCCACTAACACACTAGAAGTCCTATGGGTGCTGCTGACACAAAGACACTATAGGTACTATTGGTGTGCTGCTGACAAGAAAATATAGGAGCTCTGTGTGCTGCCACTAACACACTAGAAGTCCTATGGGTGCTGCTGACACAAAGACACTATAGGTACTATTGGTGTGCTGCTGACAAGAAAATATAGGAGCTCTGTGTGCTGCCACTAACACACTAGAAGTCCTATGGGTGCTGCTGACACAAAGACACTATAGGTACTATTGGTGTGCTGCTGACAAGAAAATATAGGAGCTCTGTGTGTTGCCAATAACATAATAGAAGTCCTATGGTTGCTGCTGACACAAAGACACTATAGGTACTATATGTGTGCTGCTGACAAGAAAATATAGGACCTCTGTGTGCTGCCACTGACACACTAGAAGTCCTATGGGTGCTGCTGACACAAAGACACTATAGGTACTATATGTGTGCTGCTGACAAGAAAATATAGGAGCTCTGTGTGCTGCCACTAACACACTAGAAGTCCTATGGGTGCTGCTGACACAAAGACACTATAGGTACTATTGGTGTGCTGCTGACAAGAAAATATAGGAGCTCTGTGTGCTGCCACTAACACACTAGAAGTCCTATGGGTGCTGCTGACACAAAGACACTATAGGTACTATATGTGTGCTGCTGACAAGAAAATATAGGAGCTCTGTGTGCTGCCACTAACACACTAGAAGTCCTATGGGTGCTGCTGACACAAAGACACTATAGGTACTATTGGTGTGCTGCTGACAAGAAAATATAGGAGCTCTGTGTGCTGCCACTAACACACTAGAAGTCCTATGGGTGCTGCTGACACAAAGACACTATAGGTACTATGTGTGCTGCTGACTAGAAAATATAGGAGCTCTGTGTGCTGCCACTAACACACTAGAAGTCCTATGGGTGCTGTTGACACAAAGACACTATAGGTACTATTGGTGTGCTGCTGAGAAGAAAATATAGGAGCTCTGTGTGCTGCCACTAACACACTAGAAGTCATATGGGTGCTGCTGACACAAAGACACTATAGGTACTATATGTGTGCTGCTGACAAGAAAATATAGGAGCTCTGTGTGCTGCCACTAACACACTAGAAGTCCTATGGGTGCTGCTGACACAAAGACACTATAGGTACTATTGGTGTGCTGCTGACAAGAAAATATAGGAGCTCTGTGTGCTGCCACTAACACACTAGAAGTCCTATGGGTGCTGCTGACACAAAGACACTATAGGTACTATTGGTGTGCTGCTGACAAGAAAATATAGGAGCTCTGTGTGCTGCCACTAACACACTAGAAGTCCTATGGGTGCTGCTGACACAAAGACACTATAGGTACTATTGGTGTGCTGCTGACAAGAAAATATAGGAGCTCTGTGTGCTGCCACTAACACACTAGAAGTCCTATGGGTGCTGCTGACACAAAGACACTATAGGTACTATATGGATGGGACAGAAGGTTGGGACAGAAGTTGGGGTGCAATGCTGTGCTAACAGCACTGCGATTGGTGCTACTGCAATACTGTACTAACAGTACGCACACACCAGACTAATCCCCAGCAGCAGCTAATAACACACTAACTGTGCAATCAGCAGCAATGAATGATCACTAATGATGAATGACTCAGGTAGCAATGGTTTAGCAAAGAAATAGCAATCAAGCAAAGACAGAATCAGCAGACTGCTCTCTCCTAAAGCCGGAACACATGTGACCGGGGCCGACGGCGTGGCGGCCTTTTAAATGGTGGGGCGTGTACTAAAGCCCCTGAGCTTTAATTGGCTACAGGCGTCCTGCCTGTAGCCAATTATTGCTCTCCTAGTTTCCGGCGCTGTGATTGGCCAAGCATGCGGGGTCACAGTGCATGCTTGGCCAATCATCAGCCAGCAATGCACTGCGCCGGCCGCAATGCATTGCGGGGCCGCTCGCATCACACGAATGTGATGCGAACGGCCCAAATAGTTCTGGGCTCGCCTAGCGAGCGAACGCCCGGTGCTCGATTCGAACGTGGGTTCGCATCGAGCACCGGGCCCATCCCTAGTGGTCAGGGAATAGCTCCCAACTGTCCCTGATTTCGAGGGACTGTACCTGATTTGGAGCAATGTCCCTCTGTCCCTCATTCCTCCTCATTTGTCCCTCATTTTGGTCTTATCTATATAGATGTATATAAAATGCACTTTTTATCTATCAAAAAGTGTTTTCCAGCACTAAACCTTTCATCAGAATTCTAAATTGCTGCATTTGTAAATTCCAAAAGCCAATATAAAGGAATAGTAGTGGTAAAAAAAAAAAGCACTTTTGGGTTTAACTGGTTAAGGACCGCCTCCTGCACATTTATTTTGGCAGAATGGCACGGCTGGGCACATCAACATACAGGTAAGTTGCTCTTTAAGTGCCCAGTCGTGGGTCGCACACGCGCTGCTGGGGGCGCGCTCGCGACCCGGTCCTGAGCTCCGTGACCATGGCCGCGGGACCCGTGGACCTGTTCGCCGCTGGTGTCCCGCGATCGGGTCACAGATCTGAAGAACGGGGAGAGGTATGTGTAAACAAACTTCTCCCCGTGCTTCCTAGTGAGACTGTCACTGATCGTCTGTTCCCTGTCATCGGGAAAGCCGATCAGTGATGTTGAATGTCAAGCCACGCCCCCGACAGTAAAAAAAACACACACATACACACATCACACTTAACCCCTCCCCGCCCCCTAGTGGTTAACCCCTTCACTGCCAGTGTCATTTACAAAGGAATCAGTGCATTTAAATAGCACTGATTGCTGTATAAATGTCAATGGTCCCAAAAATGTGTCAAAAATGCCCGACGTGTCCGCCATAATAGAACAAACATATTACAGCGCACACATGCAAAACTGACATTTACCTCCAGCAAGGCTATTTAAAAGCACCTAGACAGACATTTTCAAAAAACATTATCAAAAAAATATGGGGATTTGGTCACACCATATTGCTATATGGTGCTTAAGCCCACTTACTGCGACAAAGTACTTTGTCGCAGTAAGTGGGCTTAAGCACCATATAGCAATATGGTGTGACCAAATCCCCATATTTTTTTGATAATGTTTTTTGAAAATGTCTGTCTAGGTGCTTTTAACCACTTCAGCCCTGGACCAATTTGCAGCTAAAGGACCAGGCCCCTTTTTGCAATTCGGCACTGCGTCGCTTTAACTAACAATTGCGCGGTCATGCGACGTGGCTCCAAAACAAAATTGGCGTCCTTTTTTTCCCACAAATAGAGCTTTCTTTTGGTGGTATTTGATCGCCCCTGCGGTTTTTATTTTTTGCGCTATAAACAAAAATAGAGCGACAATTTTGAAAAAAATGCAATATTTTTTACTTTTTGCTATAATAAATATCCCCAAAAAATATATAAAAAAACATTTTTTTTCCTCAGTTTAGGCCGATACGTATTCTTCTACATATTTTTGGTAAAAAAAATCGCAATTAGCGATTATTGATTAGTTTGCGCAAAAGTTATAGCGTTTACAAAATAGGGGATAGTTTTATAGCATTTTTATTAATATTTTTTTTTTTTATTAGTAATGGCGGCGATCAGCGATTTTTATTGTGACTGCGACATTTTGGCGGACACATCGGACATTTTTGGGACATTTGTCATTTATACAGAAATCAGTGCTATTTAAATAGCACTGATTCCTATGTAAATGACAGTTGTAGTTAGGGGGTTAACCACAAGGGGGCGGGGAGGAGTCAGTGTGACGTGTTGTGTTGTGTTTACTGTAGGGGGGCGTGGCTGTACGTCTGACGTCATTGATCGGCGTTCCCGATGACAGGGAACCGCCGATCACTGACAGTCAGTGTAGGAAGCGCGGGGAGAGGTTTGTTTACATAGACCTCTCCCCGTTCTTCCGCTCCGTAACCCGATCGCGGGATACCAGCGGCGATCGGGTCCGCTGGTCCCGCGGCCGGGGTCACGGAGCTCCCGACCGGGTCGCGAGCACGCCGCTAGCGGCGCGCGCGCGACCCACGGGCAGGCACATGCACGATCACGTACAGGTACGTGATTCTGCCTGCCCGTGCCATTCTGCTGACGTATATCTGCAGTGGCCGGTCGGGAAGCGGTTAAATAGCCTTGCTGGAGGTAAATGTCAGTTTTGCATGTGTGCGCTGTAATATGTTTGTTCTGTTGTATGGTCTTATGGCAGCACCATCTTTATGCATTTTTTAGGGTGTGCCCCCCAAATATCTCTTGTGTCCGCCATAATGTCGCAGTCACAATAAAAATCACTGATCACCGCCATTACTAGTAAAAAAAAAAATATTAATAAAAATGCTATAAAACTATCCCCTATTTTGTAAATGCTATAACTTTTGCGCAAACCAATCAATAATCGCTAATTGCGATTTTTTTTTACCAAAAATATGTAGAAGAATAGGTATCGACCTCAACTGAGGAAAAAAATAGTTTTTTTTAAATATTTTTGGGGGATATTTATTATCGCAAAAAGTAAAAAATATATAGAATTTTTTTCAAAATTTTCGCTCTATTTTTGTTTATAGCGCAAAAAATAAAAAACGCAGAGGCGATCAAATACCACCAAAAGAAAGCTCTATTTGTGGCAAAAAAAGGACGCCAATTTTGTTTGGGAGCCACGTCGCACGACCACAAAATTGTCAGTTAAAGCGACGCAGTGCCGAATCACAAAAAGGGCCCTGGTCCTTTGGCTGCAAATTGGTTCGGGGCTTAAGTAGTTAAGCAATCTTGTTTTTTTTTGTACAATTCTCCTTTAAGGGGGTGTGATCAGGGGTGTGTCCTATGCCTGCATACTTTTGCTGATAGGTGTCCCTCATTCCCATCTTAAAAAAGTTGGAAGGTATGGGTCAGGGCCACCTCTTAGGTGGACAGTCAAACTCCACTGTCTTCAGACTGCAACATCTGAGAGAGCTGATTCATCTTTGGAAAGGGGCGACGTCACTTTAACCTGAAAAACAAAGTGACTGGAAATAAATTTCGTGCATTTGTAGAAATTGACAGTTTTTATGTTTTATTTGCAGGGTCTTCTCTCCATAGCTCTTTAAAATGTATACATTCATTTTCAGAAGCTTCATCAGATACAGACATTTTCTGTTATTATTACTTGTATTTCTCTCTTGTTGATTAAAATGTAGACGTAGCTTATCGATGTAATAGCGATTCGCTGTGTTTGATGTTGTCAGCTTGTAAGATGTGACAGAACAAGGGATGAACAAATTAATTTGTCTGAGCATTGCTGTTCTGGGTTTTAATTTAATTCAAAAGCAGAAAGTGAAATGACCTTCCTTTTTTTTTGTTAAAGGCTAAGTTTTAAAGCTAAACTCTAGACAGATATAAAATACACAAATGAATACAGTTCTGCATTAATAAAGACGTTGTTAAATTAAAGTATTACTAAATCAATGTAGCACCCTGGTTGTAAGCAGGTGTTGATAACAAATTTAGTTTGCTAGGTGGTAACTAGACTGGCTAAATGTTAGGGGAATTCCGTGACTTTTCCCTAACTCTGGATTTGATGCACCTCTCCCTTTTCTGTCACTAGGTGGCACTGTTGCCTGGGGCATTAGAATGATAAGGGCATAGTGAATCTACACTAGAGGTGGATGAGTTGTCTCAGCCAATAGGCAGGGGTTTCTTTAGTCCATTGGCCTGCTGGGAGAGCCTATTTATTCGGGAGGAATCAGGTGATCGGGGTTCTATGCCACCTGGATGGCTGTCTGGGTGGATGTGTGTTACAAGGCTCCGGGTTGCTAGGCCAGAAGCCTGAGGCCTATCCTGGAAGCACCTGGCTGCTAGGCTGTTTGAGGCATATCCAGGTTTGACAGAAGCAGCATGGGGTTGGGGCTTTCGGCCGGAAGCCCAACCAAGTTGCAGAGGTTCTACCAGATGGGGAACCGCATCATTGCCAGCGGGGAGGGAGAAGCAGTTGCCACATGGAACGACCACTCCTGTTACCAGAGGCAAGTGAGGATCAAGGTCAGAGATAAAGGAGACACAGTCACCATTAAAGGATAACCACTCCGGCTATCAGAGGCCAGTTATGAAAGTCTGAAGAAGTACCAGCGCAGCCTTATTCACATGCCAGGGACCGTGAACAAGTGGGAAAGCTTCAGCAGAGTGCCAAGCCAGGGACCCAGTAGGTTAGCAGGGGTGCTGCTGGAGGCGAATACAGTGGGTTTGCTGTGGAAGAGCCCTGGGGATCCAGTGATGACTGGGATCTTGAAGTCTAGTGAGAGACCGGGAGCTCAGTGAGTGAAGATCTACAGTAGGATACTGTGAGAAGTGAGGGAAGATCTACAACGGGTTACTGTGAGTTACTTGTATGGATCTCTATTGACTGTTCCAAGTTCAGTTGCCATAGGAGACAGCAGTTCTACAAATACAGTTGCTGCATTCAGCTTAAAGGCCATCTACCTGTATAGCTGTCTGCCTATTATTTTTGGTCTCGGAGTCTGCTAATTAATATTGCATCTGCCTAAGGGTGTCCTGGCCCTAAACCTCTCTCCAGCTGTTCTGTTGAGACAATAAATCTCTTTTTCTTGCATTGAAATAATGACTAGCGCCCAATCATTCAACTTGCAATACACCCACCATGCCTAATAACCCACACTACAATGAAGGATGTCAGATCTCCCTGACTCTGGAGGTCACCATTAGGCTTTTGGAGGTCAGGGATGCCGCTACACCCACAACAGTGAAATCAGTCTGTATATGCAGTAAAGCATGCCTGGTACACTCACTGTGGAACCTAAGGGGTTAATCCTCGGCATTGTGTAAAAAGGCTGTTTGATCCTGTCTTGTCTGATCTTTCCCTTCTTCCACTGTCACCAATGCCTCTCCTGATAAGACAGAGCCTTTGGAGTCACTCTGCACATGCTCAGTGTGGTGTGTATTGCTAGAGAATTTTTTTAATCTTGGGAGGGTGCAAGTGATCAGCACTGGGCCAATCAGCACTGTCCAGACAGAGGGTCAGGGGTCCTGCAGCCTCATAGGACAATTAGAGTAGAATGAAAGCTCCTCCTACCAGATTTAACCAGACACTGATAGAAGTCACAAGACTGCTATATACAGCTGATAATAAAAGGTATTTAGCAGTTTATATATACAAAAATGATTGCATTTCCATGTTCTGTGTACTGTGGGAGACCAGATATAGTGGATTCTGGGTTTAGTAACACTTTAATTTTTTTTAAATGAAAGCAGTGCATGCACCTGGATTTTACTAGGTATCAATCCCTTGTAATGCAGAATAGTAAATGGAGAAGCAGCACATAAAGCACCCATGATGAGCATATAAGCAGGGCCATTTGAAGGAATTTGGGGGCCCCAAGCAAAATGGACATGGAGGCCACTCACCCCCCCAACCGCACGCACGCACGCAAAGCCTTGAGATTACCAGAGACTGCGGACATACTGTATGAGATTACCAGAGACTGCGGACATACTGCATGAGATTACTAGACTGCGGACATACTGCATGAGATTACCAGAGACTGCGGACATACTGCATGAGATTACTAGACTGCGGACATACTGCATGAGATTACCAGAGACTGCGGACATACTGCATGAGATTACCAGAGACTGCGGACATACTGCATGAGATTACCAGAGACTGCGGACATACTGCATGAGATTACCAGACTGTGGACATACTGCATGAGATTACCAGACTGCGGACATACTGCATGAGATTACCAGACTGTGGACATACTGCATGAGATTACCAGACTGCGGACATACTGCATGAGATTTCCAGACTGCGGACATACTGCATGAGATTACCAGACTGCGGACATACTACATGAGATTACCAGACTGCGGACATACTACATGAGATTACCAGAGACTGCGGACATACTGCATGAGATTACCAGAGACTGCGGACATACTGCATGATATTACCAGACTGCGGACATACTGCATGAGATTACCAGACTGCTGACATACTGCATGATATTCTGATTACCTGTGAATTGGACCCTGAAGACAGCTTTGCAGAGTGCACAGAGGACACAGGAGGCTGTATTCGCGTGCTAGCGAGTAGAGAGGGGGGCGGGGCCGAGAGCTCCACTCGGAACAGAATGGCTGTAGTTAGAGCAGTGATCGGAGTGGGCGCATCAGTGGAGCTCCCGGCCCCCGCAGACCTCTGTATTCCCCAGCCAGTAAAGAGGGGGCGGGCCAGGAGCTCCACTGATGCGACCACTCCGATCACTGCTCTAACCGAGCATACAGGCTACATGGGGCGGTGTCAGTGGAGCTCCCAGCCCCCGCCCCCTCTCTGCTGGCTAGATCGGGAATACAGCCTCCCGTGTCCTCTGTGCACTCTGCAAAGCCGGGCCCCAATTCACGGGTAGCACGGGCCCCCCTACAAAGATTGGGCCCAGGGCATGTTCCCCGTTTGCCCTGCGCTAAAGACGGCCCTGCTTATAGGAAGCGGCGACCAGCGGCGCAGCTGGGACCCCAGGCCAGCTCGGGGGCCCCAAGCAATTGCTTGGTTTGCCTGTCCTGTCGTGACGGGCCTGCGTATCTGTCACTGCTTCTCTTGGTGCCCAGTCAGAGGCTGGAGGTGGTGTAATGGTCATGAGTATCGGGCACACAAAAAGCTGTATGGGACGGCCAGGTTGTTAAGGTCTTGGGTCCCCCATGCCATCTTTTCAGAAAAAGAGACATAGCTGCAGTGACCTTTCCCCCTCCTCTCTCCAGTTTATACAATCAGCAACTCTTGTTGCATACCAGAACATTCTTATCAGTTCCTTGAGAGGACACATGTAGAGTCTCTCATGCCTATTAGCTGCATCCACACTTCAGTCTAATGCCCTGTACACACGTTAGGATTTTCCGATGGAAAATGTGTGATAGGACCTTGTTGTCGGAAATTCCGACCGTGTGTAGGCTCCATCACACATTTTCCATAGGAATTTCCGTCACACAAAATTTGAGATCTGGTTCTCAAATTTTCTGACAACAAAATCCGTTGTCGGAAATTCCGATCGTGTGTACACAATTCCGATGCACAAAGTGCCACGCATGCTCGGAATCAAGAAGAGCAGCACTGGCTATTGAACTTCATTTTTCTCGGCTCGTCATAGGCGTTGTACGTGTGTATGCAAGACAAGTTTGAGCCAACATCCGTCGGAAAAAATCCCATGGACTTTGTTGTCGGAAAATCCTATCATGTGTACAGGGCATAAGTGCCCTCGTAAAACCTTCCTATTTGAAAGCTTGAGCAACCTGGAAGACAAACAGATCTTTGCTGAAGTCTTTAGCAATACACATTTCTGCCTTGGTAGAATCAAGAACTTTAGTGTATTTCATAAACTCATGAAATAATAACTGTACAGTCAGAATAAAGACATATATAACTCCAGCAGTAAATTAGTAATGTTTTAAGTCCAAACACCCAAATCTTAGACGATATGGGGAGCCAATGACACACATTACCCATCCTAAGTTTTGTAATTTCATAGTAGGTAAGGTTGAATAAAGAAAATAGTCCAGTTCAACCTGTGAAGGTGTATGTGTGTCAATGTCGATAATCATTTCCCATATCCCTGTATGTTGTGTTCACTAATGCCCCGTACACACGATCGAAGTATCTCGCCCGTGGGTGGGCTCCGGCGGACTTTTTCTTCCCAAAAGTCCGGCGGACTTAGTAAGAAGTTTTGACTCAAAATTGTCCGCCGGACTCGGCAGTCCAGCGGACAATCAGGCGGTCTGTGTGCTAGTCCGCGGGACTTTTGAAATGAATGGACTTGCCAACACAAGGAGTAAAGTCCGTTCATTTATAACGTGACTCCAGGTAGATGGGACTAGCGAAGGAAGTCAATGTCGCCACCTCGATCGGCGAGATTGACACCTCGCTAGCCCCATCACCTGGTATGGATTTAAAGGGGAATCCCTACGCTGAAAAAACGGCGTGGGGGTCCCCCCAAATACAGATCAGACCCTTATCCAAGCACGTAGCCCGGCCGGTCAGGAAAGGGGGTGGGGACGAGCGAGCGCCCCCCCCACTGAGCTGTACCAGGCCGCGTGCCCTCAACATGGGGGTATGCCTTGGGGAAAGGGGGGCCCTGTGGTGCCCCCACCCCAAAGCACCTTGTCCCCATATTGATGAGGACAAGGGCCTCTTCCCGACAACCCTGGCTGTTGGTTGTCGGGGTCTGCGGGCGGGGGGCTAATCGGAATTCGGGAGCCCCCTTTAATAAGGGGGCCCACAGATACCGGCCCCCCACCCTATGTGAATGGGTATGGGGTACGATGTACCCCTACCCATTCACCTAAGGGAAATAAGTGTAAATAAAAAAAAACAACACAAGTTTTTTAAAATACTTTATTACACAGCTCGGGGGTCTTCTTCCGTCTTGGGGGGTCTTCTCACCGGACTCCTCCGCTATCATCTGCTAGCTCTTTTACTAGCAGAGCAGCCCGGCTTTCTCCTTCATCATCGCCGCCGCCGTCTGGGGGTCTTGTTCCGACTTCGGGGGTCTTGTCCCGCTCTTCTGTTCTTCTTGCCGGGCCTCCGCTTTCTTCTTGAAGCTTTTACTAGCGGTGGACCGATCTGTCACCGTCGCCGCCTTCTGCTTCTTCTGCTTCTGCTTCTTCTTCTTATTCTTCTTCTCCGGGCGTGTGTGGGCAAGTCCACACATTCAGAAAGTCCGGCGGACCTCCGCTGGAAAGTCCGGCGGATTGTCCGGTGGCCTGAGTCCGCTGGATAGTCCGGCCGAAAAGTCAGATCGTGTATACGTGGCATAACATGCACATCCAGGAGTATTTTAATAATATCAATATTCCCTCAAAGGTTACATAATATTTATCCCTCACACTCCTCTCAATGCTGGCACTGTATGGCAGATCCTGCCACGTTTTTACATGTGTTTTGGGAGTGTCTGGGTATAAAACTATTCTGGTCTGAAATCTCTGTGTACAGTATCTGCGGTTACTACCATTTCTGTACTACAGGCATACCCCACTTTTAAATAAACCCCATTGTGTACTTAAAAGTGGGGTATGCCTGTATTATCTATTGACGTTTGTATTTTTGGTCTAGTTCATTTATTTGCTACCTCTTTATAGGCCTCTTATTGTTTTATGCACGCAAGTCTATACTCCTTAAATGGAAATCTTCGCAGGCCCCTGCTTTAGACTATTGGAAGTCTGTTAACAAAATTAACCCATTATATAAATTCACATACTAATACTAATCTAGGGGATTCCCCAAAAAATTGGGATATTTGGACAGAGTCCAAGGATACTGTTGTATTATCGGTAATGCCTCAATAATGTGCACTGATTTGCTTCTGAGTACCTGTTTTTGCTTTGTCCTGGGCACTGTGGGAAAGTAATTTCTTTTTTCTTTTTTTTTTCTTTTCCTCTGACATCTGCTTTGCACCTTCCAGTAGATTTGAGTGAGGTTACCTTAGGCATTGGTTACCAACTTTTACGTTTTATGTGTTTTTTTTTATTGTTACTTTTGTACTTGTTTTCCACGCCTAGGTAAGCTCAATTGACTTTGTTTTGTAAACCTCCCCCCTTTTTGAATTCAATAAAAAGTATTTGTAAAAAAAAAAAAAGTAATAATCAATACTCCCCAATGACACCACCAATTGTGGAAGAGAGTTCCACATCCTCATCACCCTGACAGTGAAAAAACCCCTACGCAGCTTAAAGTGGAGTTCCACCCATAAATGGAACATCCACTTTAAGCACTCCTGGCCCCCTTACATGCCACATGGCATGTAATTTTTTTTTTGGGGGGGGGGTGGGGGCTTTGTTAGGAGGGGGACTTCCTGTCCCACTTCCTCTTTCCGCTCAGGGACCGCCAAGGCGATTCCTTCTTTTGCCTTAGGCAGCCCCTCCCTCTAGGCAATCTCCTGGGACATGAAACAGGTCCCAGGAGATCGCCTGTCCACTCCAGGAGCACAGCGCCACTCGTGCATGCGCTGTGCATGCCCGGCCATGAAGCCGAAAGCTGTCACGGCTGTGTGCCCAGAGTGGCAATGTAGGCGCCGGCGAAGAGGAGGGGGAGAGGAGCGACACCCCGTTCCGCTGCATCGCTGGACCGTGGAACAGGTAAGTGTCTGTTTATTAAAAGTCAGAAACTACACTTTTTGTAGCTGCTGACTTTTAATAAACATAAAAAGCCTGGAACTCCACTTTAGGGGTAAACCGTTTCTCCTCCAATCTCATTGTGTGGCCCCCTGTCATCTTATGCCGCGTACACACGATCGGATGTTGGATGTGAGCTTGTTGGCTGAAAGTCTGACCGTGTGTATGCTCCATCGAACATTTGTTGTCAGACTTCACGCCAACAAATATTTGCTAGCAGGTTCTCAAGTTTTCCGCCAACAAAACTTTGTTGTCGGACTTTCCGATTGTGTGTACACAAGTCCATCGCACAAAAGTTCACGTATTGCTCGGAATCAAGTATGAGCTGGAAGCGCTCGGCCTTGTAAAACTAGCGTTCGTAATGGAGATATCACATGACTATATAACTTCCTTTTTATCGGCTCGTCGCATGTCTTGTACGTCACTATGCTTGTAATTGTTGGCCAACATTTGTGTGACCGTGTGTATGCAAGACAAGTTGGAGCCAACAACCTTCGAACAAAATTCCACGGTTTTGTTGTCGGAAAGACTGATCGTGTGTACGGGGCATTACACTCCCTGAGGCTGAAAAGTTGTCTTCCTACGCTGGGATCACCATTGAGCTATTTGTATATCGCTATTATATCTCCTCTCAAGCGTCTCTTCTCCAGGGAGAATTAGTGCTTGTAGTCATTCCTCATAATTGAGGTCAAGTAGACATAAAAAGTGGTCTGACCCGCGTTTGTCACAGGTGGGTCTATGACAGCCTGGACTCAGAAAAGTGGGTTGGCTGATGCTGACCGTCATTCAACCTGGAAGACTAAGGACATCTACTGGTGGAAAAAAGGTACAGCTGGAGACAGCGCAAGATTGAGGATGAATATTGCAGCAAATGTCGCAGTTGTTAATTTTTTGGTTTTGTTTTTTAACCCTTTTGCTGCCAGGACTGAACCAGGAACACCATCCCTAGTGATGTATCCTCTGGTATGGGCTGCCTACATCATGTATGTAATTTTATAGTTTTACCATAGTGAATTTTGTGATTTTAGTACATCTACTGTATCGGTAGCTTTATCACTAGCTTCACTTGTTGCATGAAATTCCTTGTTAATATTCTCAGTATTTCTGGCTAGACATAACAATACAATGACAAACATCTTCTCACGCAGGCGGAAATTACAGAGTTTCATAGCAATAACATTTGTGTTAATTGCAGGCTGTTTTGCTTTGTGCCTGATGCAGAGTGCTCCGTCTGCCCCAGTCACACAGCCATTTAATTACATGTGTAAAATACTCAAATTACCATTTTTATAAATGGCCTTCTCAAGACCTTATCAAAACAACAATGCACTCTGCCCCCTGAAAGCGTAGAAAAGTTTAAATAAAGCCAAAATATCTTTTCATATTACTGGAAGGGGTTGCAGGCCTTAAAGTGGGATCATCAAATATAAGTCTATATACAGTGCCTTGAAAAAGTATTCATACCCCTTGAGATTATCCACATTTTGTCATTATACAAACAATTACATAAATGTATTTTATTGGGATTTTATTTGATAGACCAACACAAATTGGCACATAATTGTGAAGTGGAAGGAAAATAATAAATGGTTCTCCAAATTTTTTAAAAGTGTGGGGTACATTTGTATTCAGCCCCCCGGAGTCAATATTTTGTAGAACCTCCTTTCACTGCAATTACAGCTGCAAGTCTTTTTGGGGATGTCTCTACCAGCTTTGCACATCTAGAGAGTGACATTTTTGCCCATTCTTCTTTGCAAAATAGCTCAAGCTCTGTCAGATTGGATGGATAGCGTCTGTGAGGAACAATTTTCAAGTCTTGCGACAGATTCTCAATTGGATTTAGGTCTGGACTTTGACTGGGCCATTCTAATACATGAATATGCTTTGATCTAAACCATTACATTGTAGCTCTGGCTGTATGTTTAGGGTTGTTTTCCTGCTGGAAGGTGAACCACTGCCCCAGTCTCAGGTCGTTTGCAGACTCAAACAGGTTTTCTTCTAAGATTGCCCTGTATTTCGCTCCATCCATCTTCCCATCAACTCTGTCCAGCTTTCCTGTCCCTGCTGAAGAAAAGCATTCCTACAAAATGATGCTGCCACCACCATGTTTCACGGTGGGGATGGTGTATTCAGTGCCATGTGCAGTCTTAGTTTTCTGCCACACATTGCATTTTGCTTTTAAGACAAAAAATTGAATTTTGGTCTCATCTGACCAGAGCAGCTTCTTCCACATGTTTGCTGTGTCCCCCACATGGCTTCTTACAAACTGCAAACAGGATGTCTTATGGCTTTCTTTCAGTAAATGGCTTTCTTCTTGCCACTCTTCCATAAAGACCAGATTTGTGGAGAGCACGACTAATAGTTGTCCTGTGGACAGATTCTCCCACCAGAGCTGTGGATCTCTGCAGCTCCTCCAGAGTTCCCATGGGCCTCTTGGCTGCTTCTCTGATTAATGCTCTCCTTGCCCGGCCTGTCAGTTTAGGTGGACGGCCATGTCTTGGTAGGTTTGCAGTTGTACCATACTCTTTCCATTTTCGGACAATGGATTGATCAGAGCTCCGTGAGATGTTTAAAGCTTGGGATATTTTTTTATAACCTAACCCTGCATTAAACTTTTACACAACTTCATCCCTGACCTGTCTGGTGTGTTCCTTGGCCTTCATGATGCTGTTTGTTCACTAAGGTTCTCTGACAAACCTCTGAGGGCTTCACAGAACAGCTGTATTTATACTGAGATTAAATTATACACAGGTGGACTCTATTTACTAATTAGGTGACTTCTAAAGGCACTTGGTTCCACTAGATTTTAGTTAGGGGTATCAGGAATACAAATGCGCACCACACTTTTCAGATATTTATTTGCAAAAAAATGTGGAAAACCATTTATCATTTTCCTTCCACTTCACAATTATGTGCCACATTGTATTGGTCTATCACATAAAATCCCAATAAAATACATTTATGTTTTTGGTTGTAACATGACAAAATGTGGTAAATTTCAAGGGGTATGACTACTTTTTCAAGGCACTGTACAAGAGGTACGTGTATTGGTACTTGAATTCTTCTGTGCTTTGTGCATTTCTTCCAGATCTGTGCAATAATCCAGTGTAAGACATTACCCCTGTGCAGGAACTTCCTGTAATAAAGACCGGTCATTTCTGCTATCTCTCCTTGTGCAGGGTGGCTGGTCTTGTCTCCGCCCCCCTCCTGTAGTTTTCTGCAGGCAGCCTGTAATAGGTGGTTTCTGCCACAGCTCTGCTCTCAGGCTATGTACAGTACAGTCAGTGGTGTAACTAGAACCTTCAGGGCCCTGGTGCAAGAAACCATGAAGGGCCCCCCTGAACCCCAGCCGAGGCCCTTCCCTCCGAGTCCGGCGGTGGAACTCCAGGGCTCGGTCACAGGTACGACTTTTGTGAGCCCTGTAGTTCCACCACTGGTATCAGCAGTTTTTTTTATTATTTTTTACAATTTTTTAGGGGTCCCGTTGGGGGACTTTGGTGAGATATCAGAGGTCTAAACAGACCTATGATGTTACACCTTTGAGACAAAGAGGAAGAAGGGAAAGGGAAATTGTGTCCCTGTCTTCTGGGGTGAAGTGGGCCCTGTCCCCAGGAGAGATTGGGCCCTTGTCCTTAGGGGAGATGGGGTCCCTGTCCCCATGTAAGTAGGAGTCCCTGTCCCTAAGGTAAATGGGGTCCCTGTCCTCTGGGGAGAAGTGGGCCCTGTCTCCAGGGGAGATGGGGTCCCTGTCCCCAGGGGAGAGATGGGGTCCTTGTAGTCGAGCATGGAGCTCTGCTAGTCACCCCCCACCTCCAGCCACCCATGCGCCCGGTGCCTAACCGCCTATGCTGCCACCGGCCATATGTAGAGGGGGCCGCACGGGCCCCTTGCAGCACAGGGCCCGGTTGCGCTCGCGACTGCTGCACCCCCTATAGTTACGCCCCTGAGTACAGTGATGATGTCATTGCAACTTGGTTTATGAAGACTTTGGGCGCACACAAAGTGAATTTATTTCCTTTGTAACTATTGAGGAATACATTTGTGTGAGAATATCTGGAGTTCGTCATTAAAGAAGTACTCCAAAACAAAAGAAAATCATCAGGTTACACTAAAGGTATCTTTCATGAGGTCAACCCCTTCTTTTGAATCATACCGAAATTCTTCATATACTACTATTAGTCTCCTTATACAAAATACTTTTCTCTTCTTCGCACTGTGCATTATTCACCAGTACTTTCTACATGGATTTGACCCAAAACCTCCATATCTTTTTTTTTATGCAAGCCCTTTGGGTCTACCATCGTCAGCTCTTTTTAATGGAAGGAGTAGTTACTTCATAGCAGAGGTTTCAAAGGAAGAAGGAAACACAATGTGCCTTTAAAGATAGCTTTTATCACATAAAATGGAAAATACAGTAACACTCTACGGTTCTTTGGGGCTATGGTTCTTCATTTCCACTTCTGAAACAGTAAAGTAAATTTAGCAGTAGACCTAAATTTAGAATAAGCACCTGAAAATAATGTCTCTCTTTGAAAATGGAAGGCGATACTGGTTGTGAGATAAGAGGTTGCTTCACGCTCCCTGATTAAGATGCAAATAGGAAAGGTTTCCCCATGGGGTTTTGTATTGCAGCAAAAAAATCAAAGTATAAATTTATTACAAAAAATAATACCATACAAAACCATTGATTTATGTTAAAACATGAGCTCTGAATGAGGCTAATGCAAGTACATCATGATACAGCTGTTGAGTATACATAGAAAACATAGCATGATATAGGTATATATAATTATACTAGAAAAAAACCCAGACGCGTTTCGACCATTAACAGTAGAGGTCTTCTTCTGGGGGAAAGAGTGAAAAAACTCTAAAGAGAAATACAATGTATAAATGGACACATTTAGAAGTCAAACAATGATATATATTAGAACTGATCCATTAAATTATGATTTTATAATTATATTTACCACTGATGGCTATGGAAAGTATTTGGCTTTCCATTTGGCCTCCCAAATATTGTGCCTAAAAATTGCTTGAAGGATCCAGGCGATGCGGCAAGAACTCACACTCACACCCCCCGCACGGAAGAAGGGGCAGATGCCAAAAAGGCCAGGAACAGGACCTACAAGAGGCCCCGCTTAAACCCACACCAGGGAAGTGGGGCGAGGGGGGAACGGGGAAAGAACACTGGACGAAATCTTCCCTAAGTCACTGTAGAAGTTAATAACGATAATATATTAGATTAAGTACTATTATTATTAGGTGAAAACCTTGTAGTTGTTTAAAGGCTGTTAGTGTGTGGGTGATTAAGGGTGTGTGGTCATTCAAGTGTCACAATAAGTGAAGCGAAGAAAAGAAGTGAAAATGTGGGAACGAACAAGGATGGTGACAAGCAAGAGTGACGGGTGTGAGAAAAAGTGAGTGTGAAAACAGAGTGAAAGAGAAAGGGGGCAAGATGAAAGTAAAAGGAAGAGTGAACTATAAGCATAACAACACCGGCAAAGAGGGGAACGAGAAAAAAAGAGAAGAAAAGAAAAAAAACGAAAGAAAAAAAGAGAAAGAAGTTGAAAGGTGACAAGAAAGAAATAAAACGTGAGGAAGTGTAGAGGTGGACAAGTGTAGGTGAAATAATGTGAAGGGGGAGGGGAAATGTGACAGAAAAAAGAGAAATTAACTAAGGTGAGTGGAACCAAAACAGAGAGCAATGCAATGACAAAAAACAAACAATAAACAACCAACTAGGACAGAACTGGAGCCACCCAGAACTGAAGACAAGAAAAAGGGGGAGGGGGAAGAGTAGCCAATGCCATGAAGAGTGGAAGTGAAAGGTGGCGCAATGACCACAATGACAACAAAAAGCCATATGTTAAAGAAAGGTGGCTAAAGTGAGAATAGTGCATGAGGATATAATGTGAAAAGAGGTAAAAGTGAAAATGGTGAAGTGGAGGTAAAGTGTGGAGAAAGGTGAATATTTACCTAGGAAATTGGATTTGAAGTTCGGTTCATCAAAGGGGGGATGGAAAAGGTGTAGCCAGGCATAAGAGCCGCACATCAAACATAGGTTTGAATAAAAGGCAATTTAAGGGACCTAAAAGCCAAATAGTGTATAGATGAAAATGATTGAGTTTGGGGTCAATACAGTGGACATAGAATAAAGTCCAGTGAATACCCATGAGTACAAGAAACATTACTTACTTTAAAGATGGACAAGATTTAGGTCTGTTCAAGGTGATGGCTGCCTGGAATCTAAAATAGATTCTCATTCCCCATGCTATATATGCATCAGCCTAATAGGGTAAAGGATCAGATTGGTCTTGAGCCCAATAGCGCCCCCCACCTCTCTCTCCCAAACCCTCCCCGGTGATGGGAAGAGGACCGCCAAAGGTGGGCGTCCTCCACGCAGTCTCCCTGGCGTCCGGAAAAGGGAGAACCCGCCGATGCGTGATGTCATGGCATCGCACATGCGCAGTGCACCAAAATAACGGGATAACCGACGGCAGGAGGATGCTCCCACCAGCAGTCGACGTGAAGAAGGCCGCCTTTGGAAACATAATAGAGGGGGACAAAGCGGCAACTGATGCCGCCATACCCCCCGCCTGCTGCGAGGCCCCTGGCTGGCCGATGAAGGCACCACCCCCAAGTGTGCAGGGGCTGGGAGTGCAAGCCGCCCGACCGGAACCTATAATGGCAAAAGAAAGAGGCACAGTTAAACGTAAAATTTGTACATACATGTATCAAAAAATTAGTAAAATTCATCAACAATTTTTAATAAACAAACAATAATCATGAACACATGATAAATTCTACGTTCAACAGGTAAGAGGAAAAAGCCTTAGCTAATACTGAGATATTAAAGAAACAACAAAGTAAATATGGCCTTCCTGTTTTTGAGGCTCACCAATGGTTTACATCTTGTGGTGAACCCTCTGTATTCACCTCCTGGAGAGTGTTCTTGCTCTGGCCAACTTTTGTGAAGGGTGTTTTCTTCACCAGGGAAAGAATTATTCGGTCATCCACCACAGTTGTTTTCCATGGTCCTCCCGGGTCTTTTGGTGTTGCTGAGCTCACCAGTGCGTTCTTTCTTTTAAGGATGTTCCAAACAGTTAATTTGGCCACATCTAATGTTTTTGCTATCTCTCTGATGGGTTTATTTTGTTTTTTCAGCCTAATGATGGCTTGCTTCACTGATAGTGACAGCTCTTTGGATCTCATATTGAGAGTTGACAGCAACAGATTCCAAATGCAAATAGCACACTTGAAATGAACTCTGGACCTTTTATCTGCTCCTTGTAAATGGGATAATGAGGGAATAACACACACCTGGCCATAGAACAGCTGAGCAGCCAAGTGTCCCATTACTTTTGGTCCCTTAAAAAGTGGGAGGCACATATACAAACTGTTGTAATTCCTACACCGTTCACCTGATTTGGATGTAAATACCTTCAAATTGAAAAGTCTGAAAGTCTGCATTTCAAATACATTGTGGTGGTGTATAGAGCCAAAAAGATTAGAATTGTGTCGATGTCCCAATATTTATGGACCTGACTGTATGTATTTGTTTTGTTTCTTTGCCAGATTATTATTATTATACAGGATTTAATTTAGCGCCAACATTTTACGCAGCGCTGTACAACATAAGGGCAGCTATTATTGGGCTCCATACAAAATCCTGCCTGCTGCCTTACGACACCTCTACCCCAACAATGATTCTCTGCTGCCTGAACTGACCGTGGATTGTGAGCATGACCCATGACCCTGATTCTGTACCTTGGGATCTGGACAGTGAAAATTCTCTTCCTAAGAACTGTGCCCAGCCTCAAAATTTTCCACTCGCTACAAGTACATTCCTAACACTACACTTCTTCAATACAGTGCCTCTCTCTAGTACAGAATGTGCTATTTACAACACATCCGCACCCAAAATGGCCACCAAAATCTCATAGGAATCTTTTGTCTAAATCTGACATAGGCTTCCCCAAGATTGTGTCTGGAGCCCAGACCTCCAAAATGCATGGAGGTCTGGTCAGTAAAATCTTCTTCCAGCAGAGGTCTGCATCGCATGTTTGTGCTATGACTCCGATCTTTCACATCACATTTCTCCCTCTTTACATCACAGTCCCCATTTATATCAGTGTCCTCAGTCCTCTCTTTACATCACAGCCCCGTCCTTCACAGTGGAGTCCCCCTTTACCTTATGATCACCCCTTACATCAATGTTCTTAGCCCCCCTTACATCACAGCCCCCCTTTATATCACAGACTCCTTCCCATGACAGTCCTCCTTTTACAGTAATGTCCTCAGTCCTCCTTCACATCACAGTCTTCTACTTTTACATCTCAGTTCCGCCCCCCCCCCCCCCCCCCCTGCATCACACATATTCTTCACATCCCCCCTCCCCCCCTGCATCACACATATTCTTCACATCCCCCCTCCCCCCTTGCATCACACATATTCTTCACATCCCCCTCCCCCTTTACAGCAGTCCTCAGCCCCTTCACATAACAGTCCCACCCCCTTTCCCTTTAAATCAAACCTCCCCCTTACATCCAAGTCCCCTTCACATCACAGTCTCTCCCTTTTACATCACATTCCCCCTTCACATCACAGCCCCCTTTACAATCGCAGTCCCTCTTCAACCTTTCTAGCCCTACTTCACACAGCAGGCAGAGGGCAGGAGGTGTGGCAGGTCTATATAGAAAGTGGAAGCTAACAGGTGGGTGATTTTTTTGCCAGGACCCCCCCTCTTCCTTGTAACCAATCACTTGCTAACGAAAAGTTGGGCAGCTCCCACCACCCCCCTGCCTGCTGTAGGGATGACTGCTGTGGTGGCAGCAGGGGAAGGAGGACATCACTCAGGAGAGGACACTCAAGCTAAGTTGCATGGCCTCGCTCCAGATAGTACTGTCACTCGGTTCAAGTTCAAACGGCGGTCCAAATATTGATGCCTGCCATACCAGATTACACATTGATCACATGTTGGGCTATGTTGCAGTATCACTCCCTGAGCAGAGGTAAACATCAACCTAGTGTTGCCCCTTCTTGCTAATGGAGGCGGCCCCCCATAGGGATATTATACTTACCTCTTTGGCCTGTGTCTACTACCTTTCCTCTGCTCCCGTGCTGCCTGTATCCATAAAAATGCAATGTAGTTCCTTTCTTTGACCCCCCTACCAGTGGCGGCTGTTTTTTTTTGTTTGGGGGGGGGGTGGAAAACAACTGAACCCTCCCCCCCTGTGGCAACTCAACCCCTCATGTCTGCCGGTCGGTCCACCGGCACTTACCCCAACTAGGCAACGTGCATTGGAGGAGCAGTGGTGGGGATCGGGCATCCGAGGAGCGGCGGCAGGGATCGGGCATCCAGGCATCGGTGGGGACCGGGCATCGGATGAGTGGTGGCGGGGATTGGGCATTAGACATGTGCACAACAAAAAAATTTGTTTATTTTCGTTTCGTTTTTTTCGTTTCCGAAAAAAAAACGTTTTTTTTCGTTTCGTTTTTTTCGTTTCCATTGATTCGAAACGATTCGTACATTCGTAAGTCGTTGGTGTTCGTATTCGTAACGATTCGTACATTCGTAAGAGTTATTTTTTCGTTGATTCGTTTTTTCGTTAGTTAAATTTTCGGACGCATTCGTATTTATTCGTACATTCGTAACATTCGTAACATTCGTAGATTCGTAATCGGAGCATAATTCATAATTTGATGTAATGTGTATGCTATTATTACATTTTAATAATTTACGAATCGAAAAAAAAAGTTACGAATCGAAAAAAAAAAAGTTACGAATCGAAAAAAAAGTTACGAATGTACGAATTTTTTTGTTCAATAGAGACACGGAAAATTACAAATCGAAAAAAACAAAAAAAATAAAAGTTACGAATTGAAAAAAAAGTTACGAATCGAAAAAAAAAAAGTTACGAATCGAAAAAAAAAAAGTTACGAATCGAAAAAAAAGTTACGAATGTACGAATTTTTTGGTTCAATAGAGACACGGAAAATTACAAATCGAAAAAAAAAAAAAAAAAAAAAAAAAAAAGTTACGAATCGGAAAAAAAAAAAAAAGTTACGAATCGAAAAAAAAAAGTTACGAATGTACGAATTTTTTTGTTCAATCCATTCGAAGCATGTTTAGCAGCACCATTGTAAGGGACACGGAAAATTACCAATTCAACTAAAAAAAAAGTTACGAATGTACGAATTTTTTCGTTCGTTTTTGTTTTTCGGATTTTATTCATTAGTACATTCGTTGTTTCTAACTTGTTTTTTTTCGGATTTTCGTTGTTTTTCGGATTCGTTCGATTCGAATGATTCGTTAATCGGATTCGTACGATTCGAACGATTCGTTACGATTCGTTATTCGGATTCGTACGATTCGAATGATTTGTTCATTCGTACGAAAACGAACGAAACGAAAATAACGAAAAAAAAACGAAAAACGAAACGAATTGCACATGTCTATTGGGCATATTCATCAGCTGTTGCAACACACCTGGGTGGGCTCCGTACACATCCTCTGCGACCGAGCCCACCCTATTTTGAAGCATATTAGGGTCTAATCAGGTGCTTTAAAAAAAAACTGCCCGCTGTAATTCATGCGCCCGGTGCCCTGAAAAGGGCCAGACGCATGAATAGGGGGTGGCCGCGGTGGCCATGGATGCATGAATCTATTCATTGCATATAGGGGGTGCGAGGAGAGAGGGGGCGGCGTCTGGGCGCCCCTATTGGACGAGCCGCCCCTGCCCCCTACATCACTGCTGTGTCCTGTAGTGACATTGGGGTCAGGGGTATGGAGCCAGGGCATGTGTTGTAGCGCATAGACATTTGAATACACTCCAGACAGATTTACTGCAAGGTCTGCGAACCAGTACATGCATTCCTATTTACAAGGAACAGGAAAAGCGGGTTGCAAATAGCGGCTAAACACTGCATAACACAAAGAGAGAAAAGAAAAGACTTTCATTTTTTTTGGTTGCGGTTTTCATTAAAGTTGTATAATAGTCCATCAAATTCCAACTCCAGCAATAATATGAGGAGTTCCATTTACTTTCCACTCCAGTGCTTTGTAACTGTATTAATAAACTATGAGATAATGAAAGGAGATGATGTTTTAATATGTAAATATTTCACTTGCATAATTTTGCATGTATAATTTGGACACGTCGCTCCAGAAGTGAAACAAATGAAGTATGTTGGCGTTTACAAAGAAATAAAAAAAAAAGAGAGATTAAAACCGTTCTCTCCCATCCCTCTATTTCCCCTGGTGGCGTCTGTTTCCGACTTTACGGAGTACCTGGCAAATACTTCATTCAGAGGACTGATTCATTTGCATAGATCGGAGAATTTCAAAGAGCCGACAATATGAAAGCCTCAGTAACACTTTCTGTAGCATCCCAAGCAGTCTAATGAATTTCAGAGAAGACACAACTTATTACCACTATAATAATGTATTCCTGAACATTGCTACAGACAACTACAGACCAAGACCAGACTTTTTTTCATCTCCCGTCCACACGTGTGCAGCAATCTTCTGCTTTCCCTTATGCAATTGTTTTTTTTTTTTTTTTTAAAGAGGCCCTCTGTTACCAACTTAAAAAAAGCAGATAAAAATAGAAAAGATAAAAAACATACTTGCATTGCATATATGTCTATACAGTGGAACCTAGGTTTACGAGTAACGCGGTTAACGAGCATTTTGAAAGACAAGCACCTTTTTTTTTTTTTTTCAATTCTGACTCAGTTTGCGAATGTTGTCTCGCAAAACGAGCAGAATTCAAGCTAATGGGCGGTGCAGTACCACATTTGGCCAGAGGTGCGGGGGCGCCGGGACACTCGAAACGCTTCGGAGCCATTCGGAATGACTTGGAAATACTCCGTTCCCTGAATGTTTCCGTGCCTTTTCCGAGGCTTTCCGAGTTCAGCCGAGCTGTCCCCGAGTATTTCCAATGCTCTCCGGCGCCCCCCCCACCTATGGTCACATGCTGTATTGCATGTAATAGAAGTCAATGCGGAAATAATTACCGTATTTATCAGCATATAACACGCACCCCACATTTAGGAGGGAATTTTAAGGAAAAAAACGTTTAGGAGGGAAGTTTAAGGAAAACAAATGACATTTAAATTCCCATCAATGCAGCCTTATCAGTGTCCATCTGCAGCCTTGTCCATCATTGCAGCCTTGCCCCAGTGTCCATCTGCAGCCTTGCCCAGTGTATTTGCAGCCTTGCCCAGTGCCTTTTCAGCCTTGTGTCATTGCAGCCTTGCCCAGTGTCTTTGCAGTCTTGTGTCATTGCAGCCTTGCCCAGTGTCTTTGCAGCCTTGTGTCACGGCAGCCTTGCCCAGTGTCTTTGCAGCCTTGTGTCATTGCAGCCTTGCCCTGTGTCTTTGCAGCCTTGCTCTGTGTCTTTGCAGCCTTGCCCAGTGCCTTTGCAGCCTTGTGTCATTGCAGCCTTGCCCAGTGTCTTTGCAGCCTTGTGTCACTGCAGCCTTGCCCAGTGTCTTTGCAGCTTTGTGTCATTGCAGCCTTGCCCTGTGTCTTTGCAGCATTGCCCAGCGTCTTTGAAGCCTTGTGTCACTGCAGCCTTGCCCAGTGTCTTTGCAGTCTTGTGTCATTGCAGCCTTGCCCAGTGTCTTTGCAGCCTTGTGTCACTGCAGCCTTGCCCAGTGTCTTTGCAGCTCTGTGTCTTTGCAGCCTTGCCCAGTGCCTTTGCAGCCTTGTGTCATTGCAGCCTTGCCCAGTGTCTTTGCAGCCTTGTGTCACTGCAGCCTTGCCCAGTGTCTTTGCAGCTTTGTGTCATTGCAGCCTTGCCCTGTGTCTTTGCAGCATTGCCCAGCGTCTTTGAAGCCTTGTGTCATTGCAGCCTTGCCCAGCCTCATTGCAGGCTGATTATTTAAAATTGGCGCCGATCTCTGCTGATTGTGAAAGGAGAGGAGCGAGCATCGCCGACATACACAAAGCCGAGTGTACTCAGCTAGGCTCAGCTCCTCTCGGCTCCTCTCACAGTCCCACCCAGTCCCGCCTCTATGATGGACATAACACAGGTCCAATGGTGAGACTGGGCGTGACTGTGAGTGGAGCCGAGAGGAGCCAAGCCTAGCCAAGTACACTCGGCTATGTGTATATCGGCGGTGCTCACTCCTCTCCCATCACAATCAGCGGAGATCGCCAGGGATCAGCGTATAACACGCACCCACGATTTTCCCCTGATTTTAAGGGGAAAAAAGCGCATGTTATACGCCGATAAATACGGTATCTTCGTTTCCATTGACTTCTATGGGGAAACTCGCTTTGATATGCGAGTGCTTTGGATTACAAGCATTCTCCTGGAACGGATTATGCTCGTAATCCAAGGTTCCACTGTACACTATATTACAAAAAGTATTGGGACACTGCCTTTACACACACATGAACTTTAATGGCATCCCAGTCTTAGTCCCGTAGGGTTCAATATTGAGTTGGCCCACCCTTTTCAGCTATAACAGCTTCAACTCTTCTAGGAAGGCTGTCCACAAGGTTTAGGAGTGTGTCTATGGGTGTTTGACCATTCTTCCAGAAGTGCATTTGTGAGGTCAGGCACTGATAATGGACGAAAAGGCCTGGCTCGCAGTCTCCACTCAAATTCATCCAAAGGTGTTCTATCGGGTTGAGGTCAGGACTCTGTGCAGACCATTCAAGTTTCTCCACCCCAAACTTGCTTATACATGTCTTTATAGACCTTGCTTTGTGCACTAGTCCAAATCATTTGGTGGAGGGGGATTATGGTGTGGGGTCGTTTTTCAGGGGTTGGGCTCGGCCCCACTAGTTCCAGTGAAGGGAACTCTTAAGGTGTCAGCATACCAAGATATTTTGGACAATTTCACAAAGCAAGGTCCATAAAGACCAAGGAGGCTAACTTCTTAAAGTGGTATTAAACCCAAAAGCAAAAATATCATATATTGCAGCTTACCAATTATTAGATGTGGTGGCTGCATCGGTTTCCTTTTCTTAGGCTTTCTCCCTCTGTTTTCATCTAGTGATCTGGCCATTAACAAATTTTAGAGTGCCTAAACTCTGGATGAAAGAGCATATAATCCACGATAAAGAGCCCACTCAACACACAACACAGAGTCACAGGGAAAGGATGGAAGAGCAGCCACAGTGCCCCGATCACTGTGTGGCCAGCTGACAGGTGAAGAGCTGGGCTGGATGCCAGAAGTCTCTGCTGCCCTTGCTCAGATCGCTCAATCCCATGAACAACACTTATGCCCCGTACACACGGTCTGAAAATCCGACCACAAAATCCATCGGATTTTTTCCGACGGATTTTTGTCCGACACTGGTGTTGCATACACACGGTCGGACAAAGTTGTCGGAAAATCCGATCATTCTGAACGTGGTGACGTTCGTTGCGTACGACGGGACTACGTAGAGGCTGGTAGCCAATAGCTGTGGTCTTGTAATGTGATCTGAGCATGCGTGGCACTTTGTCCGTCGGAATTCGCTACACACGATCGGAAAAAGTCCGATAGGACTTTGTTGTCGGAAAATTTGAGAGCAGGAGATAAAACTTTGTCCGTCGGAAAATCCGACGGAGAAAGTCTGATGGAGCCTACAAACGGTCGGAATTTCCGACAACATTGTCCGATAGGACATTTTCCATCGGAAAATCCGACCGTGTGTACGGGGCATTAGACCGTGGTCTCCTGTAAAAGTTTGGACACAGTAGACATGTGCACTGACAAAAAAATTATTCAATTTAGTTTTCGTTTCATTTGTTTATTTGCTTTTTTTGGAAATTCGAAAATTCAGAAATTTGAAAAATTTGAAAATCCGAAAATTTGAAAATCTGAAAAAAAAATAAGAAAATCGAAAAATTATAGGTATTGGAATTTCCTTCCTTTTTGGCTGTTTGTGACCGTAACGAATACAAATTTATCTTTAGTTACGAATCATCCGAAATAACGAATGCCGCATCTAAACAAATGGAATGGAACAAATGGAATGGAACAACTTTGGAATTTACAAATTTGGAATTTACAAATTTGGAATTTACAAATTTCTGAATTTCTTAAATTTAGAATTTCCTATATTTTGAATTTCCGAAACTTCAGAATTTCAGAAAATTCTGAATCTCAGAAATTTGCAAATTCGACATTTCGGAAATTTGGGAATAAACAAATTTGTCAAAATTCGTTAAAAAATGTATTCATAAATAAACGAATTGCACATGTCTAGGACACGTTTAGAGGAGAGTGTAGTGCTGTTAGTCAAACACCCTCCTGGCGTGATTTTTGTGTTTTTTGGCATTGTCTTCATCCCGCCTCTATGATGGACATAACACAGGTCCAATGGTGAGACTGGGCGTGACTGTGAGTGGAGCCGAGAGGAGCCAAGCCTAGCCAAGTACACTCGGCTATGTGTATATCGGCGGTGCTCACTCCTCTCCCATCACAATCAGCGGAGATCGCCAGGGATCAGCGTATAACACGCACCCACGATTTTCCCCTGATTTTAAGGGGGAAAAAAGCGCATGTTATACGCCGATAAATACGGTATCTTCGTTTCCATTGACTTCTATGGGGAAACTCGCTTTGATATGCGAGTGCTTTGGATTACAAGCATTCTCCTGGAACAGATTATGCTCGTAATCCAAGGTTCCACTGTACACTATATTACAAAAAGTATTGGGACACCTGCCTTTACACACACATGAACTTTAATGGCATCCCAGTCTTAGTCCGTAGGGTTCAATATTGAGTTGGCCCACCCTTTTCAGCTATAACAGCTTCAACTCTTCTAGGAAGGCTGTCCACAAGGTTTAGGAGTGTGTCTATGGGTGTTTGACCATTCTTCCAGAAGTGCATTTGTGCGGTCAGGCACTGATAATGGACGAAAAGGCCTGGCTCGCAGTCTCCACTCAAATTCATCCCAAAGGTGTTTCTATCGGGTTGAGGTCAGGACTCTGTGCAGACCATTCAAGTTCCTCCACCCCAAACTTGCTTATCCATGTCTTTATAGACCTTGCTTTGTGCACTGGTCCAAATCATTTGGTGGAGGGGGGATTATAAGGTGTGGGGTCGTTTTTCAGGGGTTGGGCTCGGCCCCACTAGTTCCAGTGAAGGGAACTCTTAAGGCGTCAGCATACCAAGACATTTTGGACAATTTCACAAAGCAAGGTCCATAAAGACCAAGGAGGCTAACTTCTTAAAGTGGTATTAAACCCAAAAGCAAAAATATCATATATTGCAGCTTACCAATCATTAGATGTGGTGGCTGCATTGGTTTCCTTTTCTTAGGCTTTCTCCCTCTGTTTTCATCTGGTGATCTGGCCATTAACAAATTTTAGAGTGCCTAAACTCTGAATGAAAGAGCATATAATCCACAATAAAGAGCACACTCAACACACAACACAGAGTCACAGGGAAAGGATGGAAGAGCAGCCACAGTGCCCCGATCACTGTGTGGCCAGCTGACAGGTGAAGAGCTGGGCTGGATGCCAGAAGTCTCTGCTGCTCTTGCTCAGATCGCTCAATCCCATGAACAACACTTATGCCCCGTACACACGGTCTGAAAATCCGACCACAAAATCCATCGGATTTTTTCAGACGGATTTTGTCCGACACTGGTGTTGCATACACACGGTCGGACAAAGTTGTCGGAAAATCCGATCATTCTGAACGTGGTGACGTTCGTTGCGTACGACGGGACTACGTAGAGGCTGGTAGCCAATAGCTTTGGTCTTGTAATGTGATCTGAGCATGCGTGGCACTTTGTCCGTCGGAATTCGCTACACACGATCGGAAAAAGTCCGATAGGACTTTGTTGTCGGAAAATTTGAGAGCAGGAGATAAAACTTTGTCCGTCGGGAAATCCGACGGAGAAAGTCCGATGGAGCCTACAAACGGTCGGAATTTCCGACAACATTGTCCGATAGGACATTTTCCATCGGAAAATCCGACCGTGTGTATGGGGCATTAGACCGTGGTCTCCTGTAAAAGTTTGGACACAGTAGACATGTGCACTGACAAAAAAATATTCAATTTAGTTTTCGTTTCATTTGTTTATTTGCTTTTTTTGGAAATTCGAAAATTCAGAAATTTGAAAAATTTGAAAATCCGAAAATTTGAAAATCTGAAAAAAAAATAAGAAAATCGAAAAATTATAGGTATTGGAATTTCCTTTCAAATTTGGCTGTTTGTGACCGTAACGAATACAAATTTATCTTTAGTTACGAATCATCCGAAATAACGAATGCCGCATCTAAACAAATGGAATGGAACAAATTAATAATAAAATAATAAAAAGGTTTTATTATTATTAATGTTATTTATTATTATTAGATCGTTAAGTTCCATTCGTTTAGATACGGCATTTGTTATTTCAGATAATTCTTAAATTCATACTCGTTACGTTCACTAACAGCCAAATTTTCAGCTTTCCATTCTTTAGAATTTTCAGATTTTCATTTTTATATTTGGATTTTCAAATTTCAAAATTTTTGAATCTTCAAATTTATGAATTCCGTGACTTTTCCCTAACTCTGGATTTGACGCACCTCTCCCTTTTCTGTCACTAGGTGGCACTGTTGCCTGGGGCATTCGAATGATAAGGGCATAGTGAATCTACACTAGAGGTGGATGAGTTGTCTCAGCCAATTGGCAGGGGTTTCTTTAGTCCATTGGCCTGCTGGGAGAGCCTATTTATTCGGGAGGAGTCAGGTGATCGGGGTTCTATGCCACCTGGATGGCTGTCTGGGTGAATGTGTGCTACAAGGCTTCGGGTTGCTAGGCCAGAAGCCTGAGGCCTATCCTGGAAGCACCTGACTGCTAGGCTGTTTGAGGCCTAACCAGGTTTGAGAGAAGCAGCATGGGGTTGGGGCTTTCGGCCGGAAGCCCAACCAAGTTGCAGAGGTTCTACCAAACGGGGAACCGCATCATTGCCAGCGGTGAGGGAGAAGCAGTTGCCACATGGAACGACCACTCCTGTTACCAGAGGCAAGTGAGGATCAAGGTCAGAGATAAAGGAGACACAGTCACCATTAAAGGACAACCACTCCGGTTATCAGAGGCCAGTTATGAAAGTCTGAAGAGGTACCAGAGCAGCCTTATTCACTAGCCGGGAATGGTGAACAAGTGGGAAAGCTTCAGCAGAGTGCTAAGCCAGGGACCCCTGTGGAAGAGCTCTGGGGATCCAGTGATGACTGGGATCTTGAAGTCTAGTGAGAGACCGGGAGCTCAGTGAGTGAAGATCTACAGCCGGTTACTGTGAGTTACGTGTATGGATCTCTATTGACTGTTCCAAGTTCAGTTGCCATAGGAGACAGCAGTTTTACAAATACAGTTGCTGCATTCAGCTTAAAGGCTCTCTACCTGTATAGCTGTCTGCCTATTATTTTTGGTCTTGGAGTCTGCTAATTAATATTGCATCTGCCTAAGGGTGTCCTGGCCCTAAACCTCTCTCCAGCTGTTCTGTTGAGACAATAAATCTCTTTTTCTTGCATTCAAATAATGACTAGCGCCCAATCATTCAACTTGCAATACACCCACCATGCCTAATAACCCACACTACAATGAAGGATGTCAGCTCTCCCTGACTCTGGAGGTCACCATTAGGCTTTTGGAGGTCAGGGATGCCGCTACACCCACAACAGTGAAATCAGTCTGTATATGCAGTAAAGCATGCCTGTTACACTCACTGTGGAACCTAAGGGGTTAATCCTCGGCATTGTGTAAAAAGGCTGTTTGATCCTGTCTTGTCTGATCCTTCCCTTCTTCCACTGTCACCAATGCATCTCTTGATAAGACAGAGCCTTTGGAGTCACTCTGCACATGCTCAGTGTGGTGTGTATTGCTAGAGAATTTTTTTAATCTTGGGAGGGTGCAAGTCATTAGCACAGGGCCAATCAGCACTGTCCAGACAGAGGGTCCTGCAGCCTAATAGGACAATTAGAGTAGAATGAAAGCTCCTCCTACCAGCTTTAACCAGACACTGATAGAAGTCACAAGACTGCTATATACAGCGGTTGATAAAAGGTATTTAGCAGTTTATATATACAAAAATTATTGCATTTCCATGTTCTGTGTACTGTGGGAGACCAGATATAGTGGATGCAGGGTCCTGGGTTTAGTAACACTTTCATTTTTTTTAAATGAAAGCAGTGCATGCACCTGGATTTTACTAGGTATCAGTCCCTTGTAATGCAGAATAGTAAATGGAGAAGCAGCACATAATGCACCCATGATGAGCATATCAGCAGGGCCGTTTGAAGGAATTTGGGGCCCCAAGCAAAATGGACATGAAGGCCACTCACCTTCCCAACCGCACGCACGCACGCAAAGCCTTGAGATTACCAGAGACTGCGGACATACTATATGAGATTACCAGAGACTGCGGACATACTGCATGAGATTACCAGACTGCGGACATACTGCATGAGATTACCAGAGACTGCGGACATACTGCATGAGATTACCAGAGACTGCGGACATACTGCATGAGATTACCAGAGACTGCGGACATACTGCATGAGATTGCCAGAGACTGCGGACATACTGCATGAGATTACCAGACTGCGGACATACTGCATGAGATTACCAGACTGCTGACATACTGCATGAGATTCTGATTACCTGTGAATTGGACCCTGAAGACAGCTTTGCAGAGTGCACAGAGGACACAGGAGGCCCCCCTACAAAGATTGGGCCCAGGGCATGTTCCCCGTTTGCCCTGCGCTAAAGACGGCCCTGCTTATAGGAAGCCGCGACCGGCGGCGCAGCTGGGACCCCAGGCCAGCTCGGGGCCCCAAGCAATTGCTTGGTTTGCCTGTCCTGTCGTGACGGGCCTGCGTATCAGTCACTGCTTCTCTTGGTGCCCAGTCAGAGGCTGGAGGTGGTGTAATGGTCATGTGTATCGGGCACACAAAAAGCTGTATGGCACGGCCAGGTTGTTAAGGTCTTGGGTCCCCCATGCCATCTTTTCAGAAAAAGAGACATAGCTGCAGTGACCTTTCCCCCTCCTCTCTCCAGTTTATACAATCAGCAACTCTGCAGACCAGAACATTCTTATCAGTTCCTTGAGAGGACACATGTAGAGTCTCTCATGCCTATTAGCTGCATCCACACTTCATTCTAATGCCCTGTACACACGTTAGGATTTTCCGATGGAAAATGTGTAATAGGACCTTGTTGTCGGAAATTCCGACCGTGTGTAGGCTCCATCACACATTTCCCATAGGCATTGGTTACCAACTTTTAAGTTTTATGTGTTTTTTTTTATTGTTGCTTTTGTACTTGTTTTCCACGCCTAGGTAAGCTCAATTGACTTTGTTTTGTAAACCTCCCCCCTTTTTGAATTCAATAAAAAGTATCTGTAAAAAAAAAAAAGTAATAATTAATACTCCCCGCTGACACCACCAATTGTGGAAGAGAGTTCCACATCCTCATCACCCTGACAGTGAAAAAACCCCTACGCAGCTTAAAGTGGAGTTCCACCCATAAATGGAACATCCGCTTTAAGCACTCCTGGTCCCCTTGCATGTCATTTTTTTTTTGGGGGGGGGGGTGGGGGCTTCGTTAGGAGGGAGACTTCCTGTCCCACTTCCTCTTTCCGCTCAGGGACCACCAAGGCGATTCCTTCTTTTTCCTTAGGCAGCCCCTCCCTTTAGGCAATCTCTTGGGACATGAAACAGATTGTGTGTACACAAGTCCATCGCACAAAAGTTCACACATGCTTGGAATTAAGTATGAGCCGGAAGCGCTCGGCCTTGTAAAACTAGCGTTCGTAATGGAGATATCACATGACTATATAACTTCCTTTTTATCGACTCGTCGTATGTCTTGTACGTCACTATGCTTGTAATTGTTGGCCAACATTTGTGTGACCGTGTGTGTGCAAGACAAGTTGGAGCCAACAACCTTCGAACAAAAATCCAAGGTTTTGTTGTTGGAAAGACCGATCGTGTGTACGGGCATTACACTCCCTGAGGCTGAAAAGTTGTCTTCCTACGCTGGGATCACCATTGAGCTATTTGTGTATCGCTATCATATCTCCTCTCAATCGTCTCTTCTCCAGGGAGAATTAGTGCTTGTAGTCATTCCTCATAATTGAGATCAAGTAGACATAAAAAAAACCCGTTGAATGTATATCCATTCTAAAGATAACTGCACGCTGAACCATAGCAGACTATAACATGTAGGTATTGAAAAATATTAACATCTATAGAAAACTGGATCTGTGGCATGATCGTAAACACAGAGACATCCCATGGCCACCCCTCAGTCTCTTGATTGGTCAGATAATTTCTGACAACACCCCTTTCACGGACAAGAAAGGGTGTGAGGTTGACCAGCCATTTGTCACAAGTCTGTGAAAAGGTCAGTGGTGTGACCCGCGTTTGTCACAGGTGGGTCTATGACAGCCTGGACTCAGAGGAAGTGGGTTGGCTGATGCTGACCGTCATTCAACAGTGCCTTGCAAAAAGTATTCATACCCCTTGAAATTTTCCACATTTTGTCATGTTACAACCAAAAACGTAAATGTATTTTATTGGGATTTTATGTGATAGACCAACACAAAGTGGCACATAATTGTGAAGTGGAAGGAAAATGATAAATGGTTTTCAAAATTTTAATTTACAAACACAAAGTGGCACATAATTGTGAAGTGGAAGGAAACTGATAAATGGTTCTCCAAATTTTTTACAAATAAATATGTGAAAAGTGGGGGGTATATTTCTATTCAGCCCCCCAGAGTCAATACTTTGTAGAACCACCTTTCACTGCAATTACAGCTGCAAGTCTTTTTGGGGATGTCTCTACCAGCTTTGCACATCTAGAGAGTGACATTTTTGCCCATTCTTCTTTGCAAAATAGCTCAAGCTCTGTCAGATTGGATGGAGAGTGTCTGTGAACAGCAATTTTCAAGTCTTACGACAGATTCTCAATTGGATTTAGGTCTGGACTTTGACTGGGCCAGTCTAACACATGAATATGCTTTGATCTAAACCATTCCATTGTAGCTCTGGCTGTATGTTTAGGGTCGTTGTCCTGTTGGAAGGTGAACCTCCGCCCCAGTCTCAGGTCTTTTGCAGACTCTAACAGGTTTTCTTCTAAGATTGCCCTGTATTTGGCTCCATCCATCTTCCCATCAACTCTGACCAGCTTCCCTGTCCCTGCTGAAGAAAAGCATCCCCACAACATGATGCTGCCACCACCATGTTTCACGGTGGGGATTGTGTGTTCAGGGCGATGTGCAGTCTTCATTTTCTGCCACACATAGCGTTTTGCTTTTAGGCCAAAAAGTTCAATTTTGGTCTCATCTGACCAGAGCACCTTCTTCCACATGTTTGTTGTGTCCCCCACATGGCTTCTCGCAGACTGCAAACAGGACGTCCTATGGCTTTCGTTCAGCAATGGCTTTCTTCTTGCCACTCTTCCATAAAGTCCAGATTTGTGGAGTGCACGACTAATGCCGCGTACACACGGTCGGAATTTCCGATGGAAACAGTCCGATGGGAGCTTTTCAACGGATTTTCCGACTGTGTGTATGCACATCGGTCTTTTTCTGTCGGAAATTTCCGACGGATTTTGGATTGAGAACCTGTTCTTAATTTTTCCGACGGAAAACCTTTCTATCGCATTTTCCGATCGTGTGTATGCAATTCCGACACGCAAAATTCCGATGCATGCTCGGAAACAATTTGACGCATGCTCAGAAGCATTAAACTTCCCTTTTATAGTGCAGTCGAACATTTTTTATCCGTGGTGTTATTGACCGTCGGAATTTGGTGTGGCCGTGTGTAGGCAAGACAGTTTGATCAAGCTTTTTCCGACGAGAATTCCGACCGCGTGTACGCGGCATAATAGTTGTCCTGTGATCAGATTCTCCCACCAGAGCTGTGGATCTCTGCAGCTCCTCCAGAGTTACCATGGGCCTCTTGGCTGCATCTCTGATGAATGCTCTCCTTGTCCAGCTTGTCAGTTTAGGTGGACGGCCATGTCTTGGTAGGTTTGCAGTTGTGCCATACTCTTTCCATTTTCGGATGATGGATTGAACAGTGCTCCGTGAGATGTTCAAAGCTTGGGATATTTTTTTATAACCTAAACCTGCTTTAAACTTCTCCACAACTTTATCCCTGACCTGTCTGGTGTGTTCCTTGGCCTTCATGATGCTGTTTGTTCACTAAGGTTCTCTGACAAACCTCTGAGGGCTTCACAGAACAGCTGTATTTATACTGAGATTAAATTACACACAGGTGGACTCTATTTACTAATTAGGTGACTTCTGAAGGCACTTGGTTCCACTAGATTTTAGTTAGGGGTATCAGAGTAAAGGCTGCAGAATACAAATGCACACCACACTTTTCAGATATTTATTTGTAAAAAAAAATGTGAAAACCATTTATCATTTTCCTTCCACTTCACAATTATGTGCCACTTTGTTTTGGTCTATCAAATAAAAAATCCCAATAAAATACATTTACGTTTTTGTGGTTGTAACATGACAAAATGTGGAAAATTTCAAGGGGTATGAATACAGTACAGTCAGTGGTGTAACTAGAACCTTCAGGGCCCTGGTGCTAGAAAACATGAAGGGCCCCCCTGAACCCCAGCCGAGGCCCTTCCCTCCGAGTCCGGTGGTGGAACTCCAGGGCTCGGTCACAGGTACGACTTTTGTGAGCCCTGTAGTTCCACCACTGGTAACAGCAGTTTTTTTTATTATTTTTTACAATTTTTTTAGGGGTCCCGTTGGGGGACTTTGGTGAGATATAAGAGGTCTAAACAGACCTATGATGTTACACCTTTGAGACAAAGAGGAAGAAGGGAAAGGGAAATTGGGTCCCTGTCTTCTGGGGAGAAGTGGGCCCTGTCCCCAGGAGAGATTGGGCCCTTGTCCTTAGGGGAGATGGGGTCCCTGTCCCCACGTAAGTAGGAGTCCCTGTCCCTAAGGTAAATGGGGTCCCTGTCCTCTGGGAGAAGTGGGCCCTGTCTCCAGGGGAGATGGGGGTCCCTGTCCCCAGGGGAGAGATGGGGGTCACTGACCTTAGGGGAGATGGGGTCCTTGTAGTCGAGCATGGAGCTCTGCTAGTCAACCCCCACCTCCAGTATAAATAAGTGTAGCGGGGTTCTACCCCTTTTTCTGGAGGCTTAGAGACTACATCTCCCATGATTCCCCAGGCCCCCTCTTTCCCCAGGCCCCCGGGCTGCTGACTTCCGCCCGGGAGGCTGCTGGGGGAGGCTATAAAAGGGAAGAGCGGAGACCGCCTCTTCCTCTTGGGACACTTCCTCTTCTGAGGCCTGACAGAACTGGCCTGCCTCTGCTGACAGAGCGTGTGACGCGGAGACTGCAGCCAGCAGAGACACCTGTGCGGACCGGAGCTGAAGGCCTGAAGCCTGGGGCTTGCAGCCGATGGAGTGAGACTCTCACCCCTCAGAGTCCACAGCAGCGGAGCGGAGACTTCCCCTTACTGTCGGTCGGACGGAGCTGATGACCGGAGTGCAGGGCTGTGACTGAGGAGACCGGACGCCGCCATTGAAGAGACCAGAGCCACCATTAGAGGGACCGGATCGGAGGACGGTACCCCAAGGATTGGTGAGAGAGCCGGAAGGCTCATCCTGTATTGACACACACGTTTTATGCCTACTGAACTGCCTAGGCGCAATTTATCTCAGAGCAGCAATGTTACTTTTGTGGATTACAAATGACACCATTTAAAGCTACATGTGCACCACCTCTACAGATTTATTGCCGGTGAAGAACACTGTACTAGTACAAGGACTGAGCTCTATTGCTAGGGATCAGGCCTGGTCCATTAGGTAGGCGCAGATAGATTTATTGCACCTCAGGGGTGTATAGCAGACGGTCGCCACACTTGGCGCTCCGTTCCCCATTGTCAGATTGATATACCTGTGTACATGTTAAAGTGCATATTGCAGGGACCTGCTAAAGTATTGTAAGATATATGTTTAAATGCATGTTGCTATTCTTTTTCCTTACTGACAAAAGTAAAGCCAGTTATTCTTATCTCAGCAGTCTGCTTGTGAGTTCATACCAATTACACTTAGAGTATAAGCTAAGTTTTATGTGCGTAGGGACGTACCCCTTTACTAACTGTGCCAGAGTGGGTAGAGCCAAATTGCCGGGGGTTGGTGGAGCTGTACTCAGGGACCCAAAACAAACCAGCGGCTCTCTTAACTGGGGGTAGCGCTACACGTGGGGGCTCGTATTCCGGGATCCTGAGTCAGCGGGAAAAGCCGCCAGAAGGTACCGGCATGGACCCAATAGAAGTGGGACGGTGGTCCGCAACATGGGCCGCTGACCCAGCCGCAGCAGCAGTTATTGAACTGCCAGGGATATGGCAGAGAGAGGCAGTGAAGCAGCTCATAATGTCATTATCCCCATGCCAGAAGTCATGGATAATGGACATGAGAAATGATGCTGGGTACACATACGCCCTAATAGAATGGAAGGAAGAGACTCCAGAGCAGTTCAGGAGCCACAGCATACAGGCACCCAATGGTCAGGCCTACCAAGTGCTGCATGCGCTGCCACGGAAGGGAGACTACTCTCCTATGAAAGCCATTCTATCCCCAAAGAAGGAGGAGCAGAAGGGCGCGGAAAGTCCCGCACCCGCACACACTACTCTTAGTGCAGAACTGTGTGCTGTCCTAGGGGAAATTGTGACCCAGTGCAGAAGAGACCCCGGGGATTACCCAATGTCGGGATACAGGAAACTCCGGATGTTTTCAGGGAGGACACCTGTACCTTCGGGAGAAGAGGGATTTGAAGAGTGGTTAGATGGTGCCACGCAGGCCCTAGAAGAATGGGAGGTCTCTGAGGGCCGAAAGAAGCAAAGGATTGTTGAAAGCCTAAAAGGACCTGCCTTAGAGGCCATACGCAATCTGAAGACGAGTAAAAAGGATTGCACTGCCCAGGACTACATAGACATCCTGGAGGGTGTGTTTGGTGGGACAGAAAAAGTCACAGAACTTACCTATCAACTGGAACACTGTTACCAGAAGACAGGGGAGAAGCTGTCAGAGTACATGGGACGCATAGACAAGATCCTGCATAGGATTATCCTGAAGAAGGGGATAGATCCAGGGAAGGTAGATGAAGCCCGTGCCCAGCAGGTGATGAGGGGAGCCCAACCCTTGGACCCTGTCGCACTAATTCTACGCACCCGGCAGGATGGGAAGAGCCTGGACTACCCTGACCTCATCCGAATGGTCAGAGAAGAAGAGGCCATGTTGGAAGAGAAAAGGGAGAAGCAGGTGATGGGGTCTACAAAGTCTACAGTGGCCACGGTCAGGTCGGCCTTAACCCCTGAAAGAGACACAGAGGTAGATGCCCTGAAGTTGCAGATGTCCCAGATGATGGAGATACTGACGTCTCTAGTGGCGAAGGAGACGCCCAGTCCCAAGAAGGAAACAAGCAGGAGGGAATTGTTTCCAGCTGTTTCAGCACCAGCATCCCCACCTGACTACGGTGAGATGATTTGCTTTAATTGTGGAGGAATTGGTCATATTGCAGCTGTATGTTCCAGTCCCAAGAAGAAGAAGGCAGAAAGCCGCCAGCCGGCGGGAAACGCCAAAGGGCCCCGGTGAAGGAGTCAACCGGGTGCCCATCACCTTCAGTGAGCTCCAAGAAGCACAACAAAAAGAGAAAGCGAGGAGACCAAACCCCTCAGAAGGGGCCCAGGGATCCTCAACCAAGGTGCACTCCAGAGAAAGGGGGCAAGACCCCTCCGGAGAGACACAGCACCCCCAAGCGTGAGCTCTTCAAAGTGAGAGATAACAATATCCCTCAACGGGTGCACACTCCCACTAAGAGGGAGAAAATCAATGCATACCAGGCTCAAGAAAGGAGCAAGTGCAAATCAAGTGCTGGAAAAGCGAAGAGTCCAAAGAAGAGGACAGCATCAACTAGGCCCTACCCAGAGGAGCTAGTTGGTCCATCTCCTACTGTACCCATCCAAGTGGAAGGAGTGTACACAAAGGCCCTTTTAGACACTGGAGCACAAGTGACCCTGTTGTACAGGGACTTCTATGACAGATACCTGAGTCATCTGCCAATACAGAAGATAGAAGAGTTGGAGATAAGGGGATTGGGAACCCAGAGTTTCCCCTATGATGGATACTTACCCATCAGATTGACGTTTGACCCATCCGTAGCTGGGAAGTCTGAAGTGTTCGACACCTTAGCAGTGGTGTGTCCCCGCCCACCAGGAACCAGCAAGACGTCCCTGATCATAGGGACGAACACGGACCTAGTCAGAAGGCTTCTGACCCCCCTGGTGAAGAAAGAGAATCTTTCACCTCCCAAGATCCATCCCATGCTGAAGGCAGCCTACCAGCGGTTGGTCCTAGAGCAGAAGACCCCAAGTGAGGGGATAGGAAGGGTATGGAGGCTTGGAAAAGAAGGAGCAGTGTTACAGCCTGGAGAGGTGACCTGCATGAGAGCCACGGTGAAACTTACTTGGGAGCAGCCTGGCCCCTTTGTAATGCTGGAACCCGACCCAATGGAGGGTCACTCAGGTCTGGAGGTGATACCAGAAGTAATTTCACTGAAGGACCTGAAGAAGGCTAAAGGAAGAGTCCCTGTCAGTGTGAGGAACCCCACGGAGCAGCCCGTGGAGATCCCTGCCAGGATGCTTCTGGGACAGGTGAGTCCTGCTGTCCCAGTTGGCTGGTCAGAAGTGAAGGGGACGGGTGAAAGAGAAGATGTTTGGAAGAAACTCTCCATGGAAAACCCTAACCTACCTGGAGCTTGGAAAGAGAGAGCCAAGGCCCAGCTGACCAGATGGGAGAAGATTTTCTCCAAAGATGAGTTTGATGTGGGGTGTGCGAGGAGTGCCACCCATCGAATCCGCATGCAAGAGGACAAGCCATTCAGAGAGAGAGTGAGGCGAGTCCCGCTAGCAGATCTGGAGGATCTGAGGGAGCAGCTTGCGGAATTGAAGAAGACGGGAGTGATTAGGGAGTCCAGAAGCCCCTACGCCTCCCCAATTGTGGTAGTCAGGAAGAAGAATGGGTCATTGAGGCTCTGCATTGACTACAGAACTCTCAACAGGAGGACCATTCCTGACCAGTACACCACGCCAAGGATAGAAGATGCCTTGCAGAGTTTATCTGGAGCTAAGTGGTTCAGTGTGATGGACCTCAAGAGTGGGTATTATCAAATCCCCATGCATCCAGAAGATAGAGAAAAGACTGCCTTCATAACCCCAGTGGGATTCTTTGAGTTCAACAGGATGCCCCAGGGCCTATCTGGAGCTCCTGCTACGTTTCAACGCCTAATGGAAAGGACTGTTGGAGACATGAACCTCATTGAAGTCCTTGTGTATCTGGACGATGTCATTGTCTTTGGAAAGACTTTGGAGGAACATGAAGCCAGGCTGGAGAAAGTACTGAAGAGGCTCAGTGAAGAGGGACTTAAACTTTCTCCAGAGAAGTGTCGGTTCTATCAGTCTTCTGTGAACTATCTGGGACACATAGTGTCTGAAAAAGGAGTGTCTACAGACCCTGAGAAGCTGGAGGCAGTTACTTCGTGGCCAAGGCCCACAACAGTTACAGAACTTCGGTCTTTCTTGGGGTTCTGCTCCTACTACCGCAGGTTTGTGGATGGATTTGCCCGCATTGCCAAACCCCTCAACGAGCTGCTGAAGACAGAAGGAGAGGAGGATGGAATGGGGCCTAGGAGGTCCAGTGAGTCGGTCCAAGACCAGTGGAACTCAAGGTGTGAAGAGGCTTTCAGAACCTTGAAGAGAAGTCTCACCACAGCCCCAGTTTTGGCCTACGCTGATCCCACTAGACCATATGAGCTACACGTTGATGCCAGCCATGAGGGCCTAGGTGGAGTACTCTACCAGGAGTATGAAGACCAGCTACGACCAGTGGCTTATGTGAGCCGGAGCCTGACCCCCTCCGAGAAGAACTATCCCACCCACAAGTTGGAGTTCTTAGCCCTCAAATGGGCAGTTGTTGACAAGTTGAGAGACTATTTGTATGGGGCCGAGTTTACTGTAAAGACAGATAACAACCCCTTGACCTATCTATTCACCACCGCCAAGCTGGATGCAACTGGACACAGATGGTTGGCGGCGTTGTCTGGATTCAATTTCAGTCTCAAGTACAGACCAGGGGCTGGAAATAGGGATGCAGATGCCCTGTCCCGAAGATCCCATGTCATGGTCGATGACTGGGAAGACTGGACCCAAGTGGCACCAGATGGAGTGCGAGCCCTTTGTCAAGGGGCTGAACTCCAAGCCAGAGGAGGATCCAGAGCTGAAGAAATAGGAGTTACCACAGTGGGAGTCCCAAAGTGTTACTGTGGGGTAACTCAGCTGGCAGAAGAGTGTCTGCCGAAGCTGTCCAAGAAGGAGCTGAGGTGTGACCAATTGGAAGATCCCATGGGGAGATTGGTCCTGGAAGCCCTGGAAGACAAGAGTCCAGAGGGACTCCGCCTTCACCCTTCTAAAGAAGCTCGCCTGTTGAGGAGAGAGTTGGACAAGCTACAGGTGCATCAGGGGGTAGTCTACCGAAGGGGCCCCTCTGATGGACCAGAAGACAAGTGGCAGTTGTTTCTCCCTGAGAAGCATCGAGAGACTGTGCTGATTGCCTTACATGACCAGCATGGTCACTTGGGAGCAGAGAGAACCTTCCAACTTGTCAGAGACCGGTTTTATTGGCCCTGCATGAGGGCCGAAGTGGAGGAGTATTGCCATTCCTGTGCAAGATGCATTCAGCGAAAGACTTTACCCCATCAAGCTGCCCCAATGGGCCACCTACAGAGTGAAGGCCCAATGGATCTGGTATGCATTGATTTTCTCTGCCTTGAACCCGATTTGAGCGGATTGGGAAATGTTCTGGTGGTAACCGACCATTTCACTCGTTATGCTCAGGCTTTCCCAACCAAGGACCAGAAGGCCTCTACAGTAGCCAAGGTACTATTGGAGAAGTACTTTGTTCACTATGGACTGCCACAGAGAATCCACTCAGACCAAGGAAGGGACTTTGAGAGTCGCCTGATCAGGAAGCTACTAGATTCTCTGGGAGTAGAGAAGACTAGAACCACACCATATCACCCTCAAGGTGATGCCCAGCCTGAAAGGTTCAACAGGACCCTATTGAACATGTTGGGAACTTTGGAAACAGAGAAGAAGCAACATTGGAGTCAACACATATCAGCTCTGGTGCATGCCTACAACTGCACCACAAGTGATGTGACAGGTTTTTCCCCTTACCGACTTATGTTTGGGAGAGAAGCAAGATTGCCAGTGGATTTGGCCTTCGGCATTTCCTTAGACCATGCCTCTGCTGCCTCCCACAAAGGATATGTGGACAGACTGAGGCGCAGTCTGAAGATAGCGTATGAGAAAGCTCAAGCGGCCTCTGACCAGAGGGGGGCTCGAAATAAGAGGAACTTTGATCTGAAAGTTAGAGTACAGGACCTACAGCCTGGGGACCGTGTACTGTTACGAAACCTAGGGATCCCTGGGAAACACAAGATTGCTGATAGATGGAGATCAGAGCCATATATCATCTGTAGAAAACTTCCAGGATTGCCTGTCTACAAGTTGAAGCCAGAAGGAAGATTGGGGCCTTTGAAGACCTGGCATAGGAATCATTTGCTCCCACTCACTGAAGCAGTCAGAATGCCTCCAGCAAGAGACTTACCTGAATCTGTTTCCATTCTGGATACCCCCAGGCCTAATACTAGGTCTCAGACATCCCAAGTTAGGGGTGGACAGGACCCCCAACCTGAGGAAGAAAGAGGAGAACTTGAATGGCTATGGCCTCCCTCAACTCCAGGAAGTTCTGCCATAGATCTTCCACCTACTGAAGATGTGGAAGATAACACATTGAACCCAGAAGCCACAGAGTTTGTGCCATTCAGTGATGTGCCTGAGTGCTGGGAAGATATCCCTGGTCTCTACCCAGAACAAGAAGAAGATGTTCCAGAACCAGAGATGTTGCCAGAATGTGTTCCTGAAGAAGTTCCAAGAGAACAGAGAGCTCGCAGAGTTGTGAAGCCTCCCAAGAAGTTAACTTACCCCAAGATGGGAGAAAGTTCAGAGGACTCTGTTACTACAGCAAGGAGAAGTGCTGAAAGCCCTGACCCTTCCGCTGTTCATTTAGTGGAGGGCAACCCTAGCTCACTCTCTGGCACAGTTAAGCAGGTTGCACACACTGAAGTGACCTGTAGACAGGACAGCTCCCCATCTCATGCCAATTGGTGGGAAGCTCCTCTGTCCAAATTATGTGAAAATGTTGTTCCCGAGAAAGTTTGTAGTTTGAACACTATCTTTGGGGACCAAAGATTCAAAGTGGGGGGAGTGTGTAGCGGGGTTTTACCCCTTTTAGGCTTAGAGACTACATCTCCCACAATTCCCCAGGCCCCAGGGCTGCTGACTTCCGCCCGGGAGGCTGCTGGGGGAGGCTATAAAAGGGAAGAGCGGAGACCGCCTCTTCCTCTTGGGACACTTCCTCTTCTGAGGCCTGACAGAACTGGCCTGCCTCTGCTGACAGAGCGTGTGACGCGGAGACTGCAGCCAGCAGAGACACCTGTGCGGACCGGAGCTGAAGGCCTGAAGCCTGGGGCTTGCAGCCGATGGAGTGAGACTCTCACCCCTCAGAGTCCACAGCAGCGGAGCGGAGACTTCCCCTTACTGTCGGTCGGACGGAGCTGATGACCGGAGTGCAGGGCTGTGACTGAGGAGACCGGACGCCGCCATTGAAGAGACCAGAGCCACCATTAGAGGGACCGGATCGGAGGACGGTACCCCAAGGATTGGTGAGAGAGCCGGAAGGCTCATCCTGTATTGACACACACGTTTTATGCCTACTGAACTGCCTAGGCGCAATTTATCTCAGAGCAGCAATGTTACTTTTGTGGATTACAAATGACACCATTTAAAGCTACATGTGCACCACCTCTACAGATTTATTGCCGGTGAAGAACACTGTACTAGTACAAGGACTGAGCTCTATTGCTAGGGATCAGGCCTGGTCCATTAGGTAGGCGCAGATAGATTTATTGCACCTCAGGGGTGTATAGCAGACGGTCGCCACACTTGGCGCTCCGTTCCCCATTGTCAGATTGATATACCTGTGTACATGTTAAAGTGCATATTGCAGGGACCTGCTAAAGTATTGTAAGATATATGTTCAAATGCATGTTGCTATTCTTTTTCCTTACTGACAAAAGTAAAGCCAGTTATTCTTATCTCAGCAGTCTGCTTGTGAGTTCATACCAATTACACTTAGAGTATAAGCTAAGTTTTATGTGCATAGGGACGTACCCCTTTACTAACTGTGCCAGAGCGGGTAGAGCCAAATGTGCCGGGGGTTGGTGGAGCTGTACTCAGGGACCCAAAACAAACCAGCGGCTCTCTTAACTGGGGGTAGCGCTACAGGGATTTGACCCAAAACAAAAAAATAATACCATACAAAAACATTGATGTATGTTAAAACATGAGCTCTGAATGAGGCTAATGCAAGTACATCATGATACAGCCGTTGAGTATACATAGAAAACATAGCATGATATAGGTATATATAATCATACTAGAAAAAATCCAGACGCGTTTCGACCATTAAACGTAGAGGTCTTCTTCTGGGGAAAAGAGTGAAAAAACTCTAAAGAGAAATACAATTTATAAATGGACACATTTAGAAGTCAAACAATGATATATATTAGTATTGACACATTAGATTATGATTTTATTATTATATTTACCACTGTTGCTTGAAGGATCCAGGCGATGCGGCAAGAAAGTGTATAGATGAAAATTATTGAGTTTGGGGTCAATACAGTGGACATAGAATAAAGTCCAGTGAATACCCATGAGTATAAGAAACATTACTTACTTTAAAGATGGACAAGATTTAGGTCTGTTCAAGGTGATGGCTGCCTGGAATCTAAAATAGATTCTCATTCCCCATGCTATATATGCATCAGCCTAATAGGGTAAAGGATCAGATTGGTCTTGAGCCCAATAGCGCCCCCACCTCTCTCTCCCAAACCCTCCCCGGTGATGGGAAGAGGACCGCCAAAGGTGGGCGTCCTCCACGCAGTCTCCCTGGCGTCGGGAAAAGGGAGAACCCACCGACCGCTGTTGTCAGTTACGCCGCAAAATGCTCCTGATGAAGTCACGTGACCTTGTGACGAACACGCGTCGGGACACGTGATCTACCGGAAGTGACGCCACCGAGCTCGAACGCTCGTTTATACCCTGCTCTTGTACTCACTACCTAAATGTGAGTACCCATTTTTACTTGTTAATTGTTTTAAATGTAATAAACATCTATTTTACCACTTGCATACTACACTATGAGGCAATTTTATTTTATGTGCCACTGAGGTGAAAATCCACCCCCCACCCCCCTGCCATACCCCCCGCTTGGACAAGCTGAAGGGCCCCACATTGAATATACAGACAGAGATTACCCGGGACCGCCATCTGAAAACCCAGGAGGACACCCCCGAGAGGACGGTCACCTAAGACCCACATTATACTGCTGTAACCTTACAGCTGTAAGGTAAGGGGCCACCCTTATCCCCTTTTAGGATTGCACGAGATAAATATACGGATCACCGCACAGGATTTATTTGCCTGCTTATTGGATAGAAGATACCCAGATTCACCCATGATATATATGGACTTCCCATTTTGGATTATTTCACTCTGCGATTTTTTAATCGCTATTCACCGTTTCTAGCATTTGCAGTTTCACTTTAATCTGCCAATTGGCACAGACCGGTTATTGTTTTTTCCCTCACTTGGCATTTAGCCTCGCCAGTCCCCTTTGCTCTGCTGCACTTTATACCACTTTAGTCTGTATCACTTCTATGATATATTGTTTTATCTTGGATCACCCCCCTCTCATTATTTATTGGACACACACCATATACTGTGAAGGAAGCTTTCACCTTTCTTTTCACCACATCACTGACTGTATATACACTTGGATGCACTATTATTTTATTCAGTCACATCATGCGTTTTTTATGATGCATTTTTAACAAGGATTGTTTTTATCACATGTTCTGGTTTTTACCACACCAATTTTACGCACTATTTCTGGTCTATATTGTCTTATCATACTTATATTACTTACCCGGAGTTTTTTATGTCTATTTATCTGTCTTGTCTTTTAAATATTTAGTTTTATCTTTGCGCGCCACTACCTCCCTTTTTTACTTTCACTTGGGTTCAGACATTTCCTCTAAGTGTGCGCAGCATTCCTTTAGTCATTGTTCGTTGTGCTGGCGCAGGATTAACTCTTTTAACTTCATACAAAAACATTGATGTATGTTAAAACATGAGCTCTGAATGAGGCTAATGCAAGTACATCATGATACAGCCGTTGAGTATACATAGAAAACATAGCATGATATAGGTATATATAATTATACTAGAAAAATCCAGACGCGTTTCGACCATTAAACGTAGAGGTCTTCTTCTGGGGAAAAGAGTGAAAAAACTCTAAAGAGAAATACAATTTATAAATGGACACATTTAGAAGTCAAACAATGATATATATTAGTATTGACACATTAGATTATGATTTTATTATTATATTTACCACTGTTGCTTGAAGGATCCAGGCGATGCGGCAAGAAAGTGTATAGATGAAAATTATTGAGTTTGGGGTCAATACAGTGGACATAGAATAAAGTCCAGTGAATACCCATGAGTATAAGAAACATTACTTACTTTAAAGATGGACAAGATTTAGGTCTGTTCAAGGTGATGGCTGCCTGGAATCTAAAATAGATTCTCATTCCCCATGCTATATATGCATCAGCCTAATAGGGTAAAGGATCAGATTGGTCTTGAGCCCAATAGCGCCCCCACCTCTCTCTCCCAAACCCTCCCCGGTGATGGGAAGAGGACCGCCAAAGGTGGGCGTCCTCCACGCAGTCTCCCTGGCGTCGGGAAAAGGGAGAACCCACCGACCGCTGTTGTCAGTTACGCCGCAAAATGCGTGACGTCATGGAACGCCATCAGAGGGCTCGCACATGCGCGGTGCACCAAAATAACAGGATAACCACCGGCAGGAGGATGCTCCCACCAGTGGTCGACGCGAAGAAGGCCACCTTCGGAAACATAATAGAGGGGGACAAAGCGGAAACTGGTGCAGCCAAAACCCCCCGCCTGCCGCGAGGCCCCTGGCTGGCCGATGAAGACACCACCCCCAAGTGTGCAGGGGCTGGGAGTGCAAGCCGCGTGACTGGAACCTATAATGGCAAAAGCAAGAGGCACAGTTAAACGATCAGACAAGTCAAATTTGTACATACATGTATCAAAAAATTTGTAAAATTCATCAACAATTTTTAATAAACAAACAATAATCATGAACACATGATAAATTCTGTTCAACAGGTAAGAGGAAAAAGCCTTAGCTAATACTGGGATATTCAAGAAACAACAAAGTAAATCAACCTATAGGGTTAAATTACTGTGTTTTGCCCAATGCAAAACCCAAAAGAGGGCAAAGGAGATGGACTCATTGAGGCCAGAGTATACTGTTGCCTCGCCACTCCCTGTGCATGGTTCACCAGTACTTTCTACATCATGGATATCTTCTTTGTAAGCAAGCCTGTTGGGTCTTGAAGAAAACACCATTGTCAGCTCTCTTTAATGGAAGGAGTAGTGACTTTATAGCAGAGGAAAGGAAGAAGGAAACACAATGTGCCTTTAAATATAGCTTTTATCACAGAAAATGGAAAATACAGTGACCTTCTATAGTTTTTCAGGGCTATGGTTCTTCAATTCCACTTCTGAAACATTAAAGTAAATTTAGCAGTAGAACTAAATTTAGAATAAGCACCTGAAAATAATGTCTCTCTTTGCAGAGGCAACTCCTATAATTACTGGACAGCTTTTTCCCTAGGAAATCCAAAAACTGAGCTCCCCAGGTCTTCTTCAAACCACACTTGACTGATGGGGTGAAAACTTGTACAAAGTCTAACTGCTTCTACCAGATGGGTTCCTGTTTCTACCTACATGTCTGGAGTCTGCCAGGTCTTGAACTTGTGTTTCCCGCAGACTGGAGCAAGACTTATCTGTTCTGCCACTACAATCTTTTCTTTGACAAACAGAATTGTCATAGTTCTGCAGAATGGATTTGGAGTTGCAATGAGTCTCACCTGCATCCTGCATCTGATCTTGTGGCCAACTATTAAAGTACACCCTGCTTTTTTTTCTTTTAAACAATATGTTAATTTAAACATTATTGGGATAAACTGAGAAAAAAAAGGTAGCAAGAAATAATATATATACTGTATATATATATATATATATATATACACATATGAAGCACTAACCCCGGAAGGAGCTGCTGGTTTTGTTTTGGGCTTACCGTTACCTCACCTGCTCGCTTCTCCATCTCAGAGGTCCCGTTGGAAAGTGGCACAAAGAATGTTAGTTCCGACACTTAGTCCTTTTTTTCTCTTTTATTTAGAATTAACACAAAGTCCTTCAATAGAGGGTCAGAGGGTTAAGAGGAGTTCAGGCACCTGATGATTGCGGGTTAGAGATATACTTCAGATCCAGAGGACAAACAGCTCCACTGACTGGATCCAGCAGCCACCGGATAGGCCCCTCTCACTTGACCTAGCAGCCGGTGCAATGCTCAACAAAGTCTCTGCCACAGACTTGTACATTAGACTAAAACACTCTTAGATCTTGAGAACTGCCATACAGTACCAGTTTCTTGCAGCCGATCCGGCGATACTGTATGGGTGTTGATCCGGGTTGCATCCTCCAACTGAGCTTCCAGACTCCTCCAGAGATACCAGCCTTGCGCTTGGTCCTCTCCTAGAAAAGTCCTCCCCTGGATCCTCCAGTTTCTGGGCCTCTCTCCGCAGGCGAGACAGCACCGGACCACCCCTGGATCAGTAGGCCCCAAGACTTTTTCCGGGCCTACCCTCTCAGTTGCATAGCCTCGGGCCAGCCGGCCCCGAGGCACAGGATCTTGCGATGCACACCCCAGGCCAGGAGGGCCAGAAGGTCGGGGTAGTAAACCCCGAAAGAGAATGAGAAGCAATCCCAAACAAAAAAGAGTAAGAAAATGGCGTCGGTCCCTTAAATACCCTCTCCCAGAATTCACAGCAGGAAAACACTCCCACTGGGCTATTTCTGAGCAGAGGTGGTATTTAATACATCCAGCTTGGTGCATTTCTACACTTACCATTTGTGACAGCGACACCTACAGTCAAGTGGAAACCAGTGCAACCCAGCTGAACTGGCACAGAAGCCAGAACTTTTTAGAATAATTAGCCTGAGCCCAATTGCAGCTTCAGACAACTAAATTTGAAAAACAATAGCGTCTGCTCATTAGCAGCAGGGCGCCACACACACATTATATATATATATATATAAAGGAGCAGACCTGATGGACCACTTGGTCTATTTTTCTACCATCACTCTTCTATGTATTTGTTTTGTTTCCTTACCAGATTATTATTATACAGGATTTAATTTAGCGCCAACTTTTTACGCAGCACTGTACAACACAGGGGCAGCTATTATTGGGCTCCACACAAAATCCTGCCTTCTGCCTTACGACACCTCTACTACTACTTGGAACTGACCCTGTCTTGTGGCCCCAACAATGATTCTCTGCTGCCTGAACTGACCATGGCTTGTGAGCATGACCCCGATTCTGTACCTTGGGATCTGGACAACGAAAATTCTCTTGATCCACTAAGAACTGTGCCTAGCCGAAAATGTCTCCGCTCGCTACAAGTACATTCCTAACACTACACTTCTCAAATACAGTGCCTCTCTGTAGTACAGAATGTGCTATTTACAACACATCGGCACCCAAAATGGCCACCAAAATCTCATAGGAATCTTTTGTCTAAATCTGACATAGGCTTCCCCAAGATAGTGTCTGGAGCCCAGACCTCCAAAATTCATGGAGGTCTGGTCAGTAAAATCTTCTTCCAGCAGAGGTCTGAATCGCATGTTTTTGCTATGACACTTTCATCTTGATCTTTCACATCACAGTTCTCCCTCTTTACATCGCAGTCCCCATTTATATCAGTGTCCTCAGTCCTCTCTTTACCTCACAGTCACCCCTTCACATCACAACTCCCCCTTTACATCAGTGTTCTTAGCCTCCCTCCACATGATACATCACAGTCCCCCTTTATATCACAGACCCCTTCCCATCACAGTCCTCCTTTTACAGTAATATCCTCGGTCCTCCTTCACATCACAGTCTCCTACTCTTATATCGCAGCCCCCCCCCCCTTGCATCACACATATTCTTCACACCCCCCTTATAATAGTCCTCAGCCCCCTTCACATAACAGTCCCACCCCCTTTCCCTTTAAATCAAACTTCCTCCTTACATTCAAGTCCCCTTCACATCACAGTCTCTCCCTTTTACATCACAGTCCCCTTCTCATCGCAGTCCCTCTTCAACCTTTCTAGCCCTACTTCACAGGAGGAGGTGTGGCAGGTCTAGACAGACGGTGGAAGCTAACAGGTAGGTGATTTTTTGCTAGGACCCCCCCCTTCCTTGTAACCAATCACTTGATAATGAAAAGTTGGGCAGCTCCTGCCACCCCCTGCCTGCTGTAGGGATGACTGCTGCGGTGACAGCAGGGGAAGGAGGACATCACTCAGGAGAGGACACTCAAGCTAAGTTGCATGGCCTCACTCCAGATAGGACTATCACTCGGTCCAGGTTCGAACGGCAGGTCCAATTATTGATGCCTGCCATACCAGATTACACATTGGTCACATGTTGGGCTATGTTGCAGTATTACTTCCTGAGCAGAGGTGAACATCAACCTAGTGTTGCCCCTTCTTGCTAATGGAGACGGCCCCCCATAGGGGTATCATACTTACCTCTTTGGTGGCCTGTGTCTACTACCTTTCCTCTGCTCCCGTGCTGCCTGTATCCATAAAAATGCAATGTAGTTCCTTTCTTTGACCCCCCTACCAGTGGCGGCTGTTTTTTTTTTGTTTGGGGGGGTGGAAAACAACTGAACCCTCCCCCCTGTGGCAACTCAACCCCTCATGTCTGCCGGTCGGTCCACCGGCACTTACCCCAACTAGGCAACGTGCATTGGAGGAGCAGTGGTGGGGATCGGGCAGACGAGGAGCGGCGGTGGGGATCGGGCATCCAGGCATCGGTGGGGACCGGGCATCGGATGAGTGGTGGCGGGGATTGGGCATATTAATTAGCTGTTGCAACACACCTGGGTGGGCTCCGTACACATCCTCTGCGACCCGAGCCCACCCTATTTTGAAGCATATTAGGGTCTAATCAGGTGCTTTAAAAAAAAAATGCCCGCTGTAATTCATGCGCCCGGTGCCCTGAAAAGGGCCAGATGCATGAATAGGGGGTGGCCGCGGTGGCCATGGATGCATGAATCTATCCATTGCATATAGGGGGTGGCGAGGAGAGAGGGGGCGGCTCCTGGGCACCCCTATTGGACGAGCCGCCCCTGCCCCCTACATCACTGCTGTGTCCTGTAGTGACATCGGGGGCAGGGGTATGGAGCCAGGGCATGTGTTGTAGCACATAGACATTTGAATACACTCCAGACAGATTTACTGCAAGGTCTGCGAACCAGTACATGCATTCCTATTTACAAGGAACAGGAAAAGCGGGTTGCAAATAGCGGCTAAACACTGCATAACACAAAGAGAGAAAAGAAAAGACTTTCATTTTTTTTGGTTGCGGTTTTCATTAAAGTTGTATAATACTCCATCAAATTCCAACTCCAGCAATAATATGAGGAGTTCCATTTACTTTCCACTCCAGTGCTTTGTAACTGTATTAATAAACTATGAGATAATGAAAGGAGATGATGTTTTAATATGTAAATATTTCACTTGCATAATTTTGCATGTATAATTTGGACACGTCGCTCCAGAAGTGAGACAAATGAAGTATGTTGGCGTTTACAAAGAAATAAAAACAAAAAAAAAAAAAAGATTAAAACCGTTCTCTCCCATCCCTCTATTTCCCCTGGTGGCGTCTGTTTCCGACTTTATGGAGTACCTGGCAAATACTTCATTCAGAGGACTGATTCATTTGCATAGATCGGAGAATTTCAAAGAGCCGACAATATGAAAGCCTCAGTAACACTTTCTGTAGCATCCCAAGCAGTCTAATGAATTTCAGAGAAGACACAACTTATTACCACTATAATAATGTATTCCTGAACATTGCTACAGACAACTACAGACCAAGACCAGACTTTTTTTCATCTGCCGTCCACACGTGTGCAGCAATCTTCTGCTTTCCCTTATGCAATTGTTTTTTTTTTTTTTTTTAAAGAGGCCCTCTGTTACCAACTTTAAAAAAGCAGATAAAAATAGAAAAAGATAAAAAAACATACTTGCATTGCATATATGTCTATACAGTGGAACCTTGGTTTACGAGTAACGCGGTTAACCACTTGCCTACCAGCCACGAACACCTCCTTCCTGACCAAGCCATTTTTCAGCTTTCAGCGCTGTCGCATTTTGAATGACAATTGCGCGGTCATGCAACGCTGTACCCAAATAAAATTTTTATAATTTTTTCCCCACAGATAGAGCTTTATTTTGGTGGTATTTGATCACCTCTGCGTTTTTTATTTCTTGCGCTATAAACAAAAGAAGAGGGACAAGTTTGAAAAAACATAATATTTTTTACTTTTTATTATAATAAATATCCAATTTTTTTTTTTTTTTAAACAAATTTTTTCCTCAGTTTAGGCCGATACGTATTCTTCTACATATTTTTGGTAACAAAAAATCGCGATAAGCGTATATTGATTGGTTTGCGCAAAAGTTATAGCGTCTACAAAATAGGGGATAGATTTATAGCATTTTTATTATTATTTTTTTTTTTACTAGTAATGGTGGCGATTTGCGATTTTTATCGTGACTGCGACATTGCGGCGGACACTTCGGACACTTTTGACTCATTTTTGGGACCATTCACATTTATACAGCGATCCGTGCTATAAAAATGCATTGATTACTGTATAAATGTGACTGGCAGGGAAGGGGTTAACGCTAGGGGGCGCTGCAGGGGTTAATGTGTACCCTATCTTGGTGATTCTTACTGTGGGGGGAGGGGACCGACTGGGGGAGGAGACCGATCGGTGTCCCTATGTACAAGGGACACACCATCGGTCTCCTCTCCTCTGACAGGACGTGGATCTGTGTGTTTACACACACAGATCCACGTCCTGCTCGATTACCGGGCAATCGCGGGTGCCTGGCGGTCATCGTGACCGCCGGGCACGCGCACCGGGGCCCCAGCTACGCTACAAATTGTAGACGACGTCATATGACGGCGTCCCGCCACAGTAGCTGCACCGTCCCGCCGTCATTTGACAGTGGGCGGTCAGCTAGTGGTTAACGAGCATTTTAAAAGACGAGCAACTTTTTTTTTTCAATTCTGACTCAGTTTGCGAATGTTGTCTCGCAAAACGAGCAGAATTCAAGCTAATGGGCGGTGCAGTACCACATTTGGCCAGAGGTGTGGGGGCACTCGAAACGCTTCGGAGCCGTTCGGAAATATTCGGAATGACTTGGAAATACTCCGTTCCCGAGTGTTTCCGAGCCTTTTCCGAGTTCAGCCGAGCTGTCCCCGAGTATTTCCGAGGCTCTCCGGCGCCCCCCCCACCTCTGGCCACATGCTGTATTGCATGTAATAGAAGTCAATGCGGAAATAATTACCGTATTTATCGGCATATAACACGCACCCAACGTTTAGGAGGGAATTTTAAGGAAAAAAAACGTTTAGGAGGGAAGTTTAAGGAAAAAAAATGACATTTAAATTCCCATCAATGCAGCCTTATCAGTGTCCATCTGCAGCCTTGTCCATCATTGCAGCCTTGCCCAGTGTCCATCTGCAGCCTTGCCCAGTGTATTTGCAGCCTTGCCCAGTGTCTTTGCAGCCTTGTGTCACTGCAGCCTTGCCCAGTGTCTTTGCAGCCTTGTGTCATTGCAGCCTTGCCCTGTGTCTTTGCAGCCTTGCCCTGTGTCTTTGCAGCCTTGCTCTGTGTCATTGCAGCCTTGCCCAGTGTCTTTGCAGCCTTGTGTCACTGCAGTCTTGCCCAGCCTCATTGCAGGCTGATTATTTAAAATTGGCGCCGATCTCTGCTGATTGTGAAAGGAGAGGAGCGAGCGCCGCCGACATACACAAAGCCGAGTGTACTCAGCTAGGCTCAGCTCCTCTCGGCTCCTCTCACTGTCCCGCCCAGTCCCGCCCCTATGATGGACATAGCACAGGTCCAATGGTGGGACTGGGCGTGACTGTGAGTGGAACCGAGAGGAGCCAAGCCTAGCCAAGTACACTCGGCTATGTGTAAATCGGCGGTGCTCACTCCTCTCCCATCACAATCAGCGGAGATCGCCAGGGATCAGCGTATAACACGCACCCACGATTTTCCCCTGATTTTAAGGGGAAAAAAGCGCATTTTATAAGCCGATAAATACGGTATCTTCGTTTCCATTGACTTCTATGGGGAAACTCGCTTTGATATGCGAGTGCTTTGGATTACAAGCATTCTCCTGGAACGGATTATGCTCGTAATCCAAGGTTCCACTGTACACTATATTACAAAAAGTATTGGGACACCTGCCTTTACACACACATGAACTTTAATGGCATCCCAGTCTTAGTCCGTAGGGTTCAATATTGAGTTGGCCCACCCTTTTCAGCTATAACAGCTTCAACTCTTCTAGGAAGGCTGTCCACAAGGTTTAGGAGTGTGTCTATGGGTGTTTGACCATTCTTCCAGAAGTGCATTTGTGAGGTCAGGCACTGATAATGGACGAAAAGGCCTGGCTCGCAGTCTCCACTCAAATTCATCCCAAAGGTGTTCTATCGGGTTGAGGTCAGGACTCTGTGCAGACCATTCAAGTTCCTCCACCCCAAACTTGCTTATCCATGTCTTTATAGACCTTGCTTTGTGCACTGGTCCAAATCATTTGGTGGAGGGGGGATTATGGTGTGGGGTTGTTTTTCAGGGGTTGGGCTCGGCCCCAATAGTTCCAGTGAAGGGAACTCTTAAGGCATCAGCATACCAAGACATTTTGGGCAATTTCACAAAGCAAGGTCCATAAAGACCAAGGAGGCTAACTTCTTAAAGTGGTATTAAACCCAAAAGCAAAAATAGCATATATTGCAGCTTACCAATTATTAGATGTGGTGGCTGCATCGGTTTCCTTTTCTTAGGCTTTCTCCCTCTGTTTTCATCTGGTGATCTGGCCATTAACAAATTTTAGAGTGCCTAAACTCTGGATGAAAGAGCATATAATCCACGATAAAGAGCCCACTCAACACACAACACAGAGTCACAGGGAAAGGATGGATGAGCAGCCACAGTGCCCCAATCACTGTGTGGCCAGCTGACAGGTGAAGAGCTGGGCTGGATGCCAGAAGTCTCTGCTGCTCTTGCTCAGATCGCTCAATCCCATGAACAACACTTATGCCCCGTACACACGGTCTGAAAATCCGACCACAAAATCCATCAGATTTTTTCCGACGGATTTTGTCCAACACTGGTGTTGGCATACACACGGTCGGACAAAGTTGTCGGAAAATCCGATCATTCTGAACGTGGTGACGTTCGTTGCGTACGACGGGACTACGTAGAGGCTGGTAGCCAATAGCTTTGGTCTTGTAATGTGATCTGAGCATGCGTGGCACTTTGTCCGTCGAATTCGCTACACACGATCGGAAAAAGTCCGATAGGACTTTGTTGTCGGAAAATTTGAGAGCAGGAGATAAAACTTTGTCCGTCGGAAAATCCGACGGAGAAAGTCCGATGGAGCCTACAAACAGTCGGAATTTCCGACAACATTGTCCGATAGGACATTTTCCATCGGAAAATCCGACCGTGTGTATGGGGCATTAGACCGTGGTCTCCTGTAAAAGTTTGGACACAGTAGACATGTGCACTGACAAAAAAATTATTCAATTTAGTTTTCGTTTCATTTGTTTATTTGCTTTTTTGGAAATTCGAAAATTCAGAAATTTGAAAAATTTTGAAAATCCGAAAATTTGAAAATCTGAAAAAAAAATAAGAAAATCGAAAAATTATAGGTATTGGAATTTCCTTTCAAATTTGGCTGTTTGTGACCGTAACGAATACAAATTTATCTTTAGTTACGAATCATCCGAAATAACGAATGCCGCATCTAAGCAAATGGAATGGAACAAATTAATAATAAAATAATAAAAAGGTTTTATTATTATTATTGTTATTTATTATTATTAGATCGTTAAGTTCCATTCGTTTAGATACGGCATTTGTTATTTCAGATAATTCTTAAATTCATACTCGTTACGTTCACTAACAGCCAAATTTGAAAGGAAATTCCAATACCTATAATTTAATAATATTTATTATTAGTTAGTTATTATTTCAGATTTTCGAGTTTTCAAATTTTCAGCTTTCCATTCTTTAGAATTTTCAGATTTTCATTTTTATTTTTGGATTTTCAAATTTCAAAATTTTTGAATCTTCAAATTTATGAAATTTTAGAATTTTCAAATTTCCCGAATTTCTGAAATTTCGAATTTCTGAAAAATTTAGAATTCCCGGATTTTCGGTTTTCAAAAATTTAGAAATCCGAAAATCTGAAAAAAAAAAGAAAATCAGTAAAATTTGAAATAATAACTAACTAATATTAACTAACTATTAAATTATACGTATTGGAATTTCCTTTTAGATTTGTCTGTTTGTGACCGTAACGAATACAAATTTATCTTTAGTTACGAATTATCCAAAACATCTAAACAAGTGGAATGAAACAAATTAATAATAAAATAATAATAATAAAAAGGTTTTATTATTATTATTGTTATTTATTATTATTAGATTGTTAGATCCATTCGTTTAGATACGGCATTCGTTAACAGCCAAATTTGAAAGGAAATTCCAATACCTATAATTTAATATTTATTATTAGCTAGTTCTTATTTCAGATTTCGGGTTTTCGAATTTTTCATATTTTCAATCTTTTTTTTGGATTTTAAAATTTTCAAATTTCCGAAATTTTCAAATTTCCGAAATTTTCAAATTTCCGAAATTTTCAAATTTCCGAAATTTTCAAATTTCCAAAACTTCCGAAAATTTTTAATCTCTGAATTTCCAAAATTTGGAATTTCCGAAATTTGGAAATTTGGAATTTCCGAAATTTGGAAATTTGGAATTTCCGAAATTTGGAAATTTGGAATTTCCGAAATTTGGAATTTCTGAATTTCTGAATTTCCGAAATTTGGAATTTCCGAAATTTGGAATTTCCGAAATTCCAAATTTCGGAAATTTGGAATTTCTGAAATTTGGAAATTTGGAATTTACAACTTTGGAATTTCCAGATTTGGAATTTCCAAATTTGGATTTCCAAAATTGGAATTTACAAATTTTGAATTTACAAATTTGGAATTTACAAATTTGGAATTTACAAATTTCTGAATTTCTTAAATTTAGAATTTCCTATATTTAGAATTTCTGAAACTTCAGAATTTCAGAAAATTCTGAATCTCAGAAATTTGCAAATTCGACATTTCGGAAATTTGGGAATAAACAAATTTGTCAAAATTCGTTAAAAAATTTATTCATAAATAAACGAATTGCACATGTCTAGGACACGTTTAGAGGAGAGTGTAGCGCTGTTAGCCAAACACCCTCCTGGCGTGATTTTTGTGTTTTTTGGCATTGTCTACATACCCCATGTGACAATGATTGGGCCTGACATTTGACCCCCAGGCCCAACCGCTGCATCATGGGAGAAAGGGGAGGAGGTCACGTGCTCCCCCATATCCAAAAGCACATAGTATTTTCAAGGGATCCTATAGAAAAAGTGTAAATGAACCTAAATAGAGAGTATCTTTAAAGCCATAGTGCACTTGTATACAGAATATTATGTGTCTTTAATTAGTATAGCCTGGTTGGAAAGTAACATTTTCTAAACTTCTTTTTTTCTTTTTTTAGCTCAGGTAAATAAAAAATATTGCATTGGAATAGTTTATATTTTCATATTCAGCCAGAGGCTCAATGCTTTCAACTCCTTTTGCGATATTTCCTAGGCCCTTTTTAGTTCCTCTTTTAAAGAAAGCCTTCTGTTTAAAGGATTCAATAGCTTAAGATGAAAGTTACACAGACTTTGAATAAGTAGAAGTGAATCCACTGACGTTTCAGTGTAAGCTTCTCTCTGTAGTGCTCTGTAACTCCTGTCTTAAAGGTATTTTGTAAAAAAAAAAAAAAAAAATATCTAGAGAAGAAAAAAAAAAAGATGTAAAACATAAATTGAAAAAGTTAACGTCTCGAAAACATTATCATTCCCTTGTACAAAAATAGCTAAAATTAAAGTTAATGGAAGTGGGGACTCATGGAACATACACTATATTGCAAAAAGTATTGGGACACCTGCCTTTATACGCACATGAACTTTAATGGCATCCCAGTCTTAGTCCGTAGGGTTCAATATTGAGTTGGTCCACCCTTTGCAGCTATAAGAGTTTCAACTCTTCTGGGAAGGCTGTCCACAAGGTTTAGGAGTGTGTCTATGGGAATGTTTGACCATTCTTCCAGAAGCACATTTGTGAGGTCAGGCACTGATGTTGGACAAGAAGGCCTGGCTCGCAGTCTCTGCTCTAATTCATTCCAAAGGTGTTGTATTGGGTTGAGGTCTCTGTGCAGGCCAGTCAAGTTCCTCCACCCCAAACTCGCTCATCCATGTCTGTATGGACCTTGCTTTGTGCACTGGTGCACAGTCATGTTGGAAAAGGAAGGGGCCATTCTCAAAATGTTCCCACAAAGTTGGGAGCATGAAATTGTCCAAAGTGTCTTGGTATGCCGACGTCTTAAGACTTCCCTTCACTGGAACTAAGGGGCCAAGCCCAACCCCTGAAGAACAACCCCACACCATAATTCCCCCTTCCACCTAATGATTTGGAGGGGAAGCCCAAAATTCTTGGCACTATAGTATGAATGAGTGAGTTTGGGGTGGAGGAACCTGACTGGCCTGCAGTCCTGACCTTAACCCGATTGAACACCTTTTGGGATGAATTAGAGCGGAGACTGTGAGCCAGGCCTTCTTGTCCAACATCAGCGCCTGACCTCACAAATGCACTTCTGGAAGAATGGTCAAACATTCCCATAGACACACTCCTAAACCTTGTGGACAGCCTTCCCAGAAGGGTTGAAGCTGTTAAAGTTGCAAAGGGTGGGCCAACTCAATAATGAACCCTACGGACTAAGACTGGAATGCCATTAAAGTTCATGTGCGTGTAAAGGCAGGCGTACTAATACTTTTGGCAATATGGTATATGGGGTTTAGAGTTAGGAACCACACTTTGCAGAGGTGTCTAAAGCTTCACATATATTTGTATATGTATGAGTATAAATAAATGCAAAAAACATATTTTCAAAATGTTTCATTGTTGCAACAACAACACAGGATTACAACACAACAGTTAGAATTGAAATCACCAATTATCTAAGAACTGGAAGGTTTGATGCCCAAACTGTCCTCAGCTTGAAAAGATATTGACCTCCGTGTCATAAAACTGTCACTTTTGAAATACAAGCCAGTCAGAAAAATCTCTAATTTATACAACTTGCCACTTGAGTGACACTTTTAATGAGAAAACAGCTGTGTTATTCGCAAGGGAGATGGCTAATTTGAAAAAGATCAACCAAGATGTCTTCTACGGAGTTTGGGGAGAATAAAAAAAAAAAAAACTCTGTGTTTCTTCTTTTTTTATTTTTTATTTTGTATGTCCTTCAAGTGCTCAGCTGCTGGTGTTTTTAAACTTTCTTTTTTTTATCATTGCGGTGTTGTTAAACCAGTGGAGCGATACATTTTGTGAAATGTTTTCTGTGAACAATCATGGTACAGCAAGACTTTTTAATTTCCCTGATGGTTTCAAAGGTTGCTGTTAGAGGACCGGTCTTGTGTCTACAATCGGAGGGACAGGGGGGCACGGAAGGCTTTGAATGACATGGAAAGGCTCCAACTGGCAGCATCTCGTGGGATAGGAGACAATTTAACATAACGCAGATGAAGTCTCGAGAGCTGTGATGTAAGGACAAGAGAAAAAGTGCTAAAGGTTAATTGCATATTCAATATTTTCAGCCTTGTATCCTCCTGTTTTCTTCTTTGGTGTCCGATGGGGCATTATGGGTTCATCATAGGGCAAAGGCCGTTGATTAAACCTTTCATGCTGTGGAGAATACATTTTGTAAGGACTGCTGTTTTATTAAGCTGTAGCTATTCATTTGAATAAATTCAAATCAAACACAGAGCTCTCTATATTTTGATTAGTAGGTGCCTTTTTTTTTCTGTTCGTAACAGATGAACTTCAAAGGGGAGGTCCACGGTATAGAAAAAGTACGCTAGAAAACTTTTATCAGAACTGTAATATTTTCATATTTTCTTAAATTGAAGATTCAAAAATATTGTTTATATTTGATATGAGATGGAACTACCGTATTTATCGGCGTATAACACGCACTTTTTTCCCCTTAAAATCGGGGGAAAATCGTGGGTGCGTGTTATATGCCGATCCCCGCCGATTCCCAGCCGATCCGGAGCCCCGCCAACATTTACGATCAGAGCCGAGTGTACCGTGTACTTGGCTCCACTCGCAGTCACGCCCAGTCCCGCCTCCCTAGCCTTTTACGTCCTGCCATTGGCCCGGCATTGTGTCCATCATAGGAGCCGGACCAAGGGGCGGGACGGGGGCGTGGAGTGGAGTCGGCTCGGTCTATGTCGGTGGCGGCGGGAGGAGCTGAAGATTTCGGCGGCGGCGGCGGGAGGAGCCGAAGATCGTGGCGGCGGGAGGAGTCAAAGATGGCGGCAGCGGCGGAAGGAGCCAAAGATCGCGGCGGCAGGAGGAGCCAAAGATCGCGGCGGCGGGAGGAGACGAAGATCTCAGCGGCGGCGGTAAGTTTAAAAATAAAAATAAACCATGCTGCAATTTTGGGGAAGGCTGCAGGGGGACAGTGTACGGCTTCAGGGGGACAGTGCAAGGCTGCAGGGGAACAGTGCAAGGCTGCAGGGGGACAGTGTAAGGCTGCAGGGGGACAGTACAAGGCTGCAGGGGGACAGTACAAGGCTGCAGGGGGACAGTGCAAGGCTGCAGGGGGACAGTGCAAGGCTGCAGGGGGACAGTGCAGGGCTTTAGGGGGACAGTGCAAGGCTGCAGGGGGAGAGTGCAAGGCTTCAGGGGGACAGTGTAAGGCTGCAGGTGGACAGTGGAAGGCTGCATTAATGGGCATTTAAATGTAATTTTCTTTCCTTTAAAACTTCGCTCCTAAAAGTTTTTTTCCTTAAACTTCCCTCCTAAACTTGGGGTGCGTGTTATACGCCGATAAATACGGTATATAAACCTAACTGTAACCAATTGCTTTTGCATTTTGTAGAGTATATACAGTGGTGTGAAAAAGTGTTTGCCCCCTTCCTCATTTCCTGTTCCTTTGCATGTTTGTCACACTTAAGTGTTTCGGAACATCAAACCAATTTAAACAATAGTCAAGGACAACACAAGTAAACACAAAATGCAATTTGTAAATGAAGGTGTTTATTATTAAAGGTGAAAAAAAATCCAAACCATCATGGCCCTGTGTGAAAAAGTGATTGCCCCCCTTGTTAAAACATACTATAACTGTGGTTGTCCACACCTGAGTTCAATTTCTCTAGCCACACCCAGGCCTGATTATTGCCACACCTGTTCACAATCAAGGCATCACTTAAATAGGAGCTGCTTGACACAGTAAGGTCCACCAGAAGATCCTTAAAAGCTACACATCATGCCGAGACCCAAAGAAATTCAGGAACAATTGAGAAAGAAAGTAATTGAGATCTATCAGTCTGGAAAGGGTTATAAAGCCATTTCCAAAGCTTTGGGAATCCAGCGAACCACAGTGAGAGCCATTATCCACAAATGGCGAAGACATGGAACAGTGGTGAACCTTCCCAGGAGTGGCCGGCCGCCCAAAATTACCCCAAGAGCGCAGCGACGACTCATCCAAGAGGTCACAAAAGACCCCACAACAACGTCCAAGGAACTGCAGGCCTCACTTGCCTCAGTTAAGGTCAGCGTTCATGCCTCCACCATCAGGAAAAGACTGGGCAAAAATGGCCTGCATGGCAGAGTTCCAAGGAGAAAACCACTGCTGAGCAAAAAGAACATCAAAGCTCGTCTCAATTTCTCCACAACACATCTTGATGATCCCCAAGACTTTTGGGACAACATTCTGTGGACCGATGAGACAAAAGTGGAACTCTTTGGAAAGTGTGTGTCCAAGTATATCTGGCGTAGAAGGAACACTGCATTTCAGAAAAAGAACATTATACCAACAGTAAAATATGGTGGTGGTAGTGTGATGGTCTGGGGCTGTTTTGCTGCTTCAGGACCTGGAAGACTTGCCATGATAAAAGGAACTATGAATTCTGCTGTCTACCAAGAGATCCTGAAGGAGAATGTCCGACCATCTGTTCGTGTACTCAAGCTGAAACGAACTTGGGTTCTGCAGCAGGACAATGATCCTAAACACACCAGCAAGTCCACCACCGAATGGCTGAAGAAAAACAAAATGAAGACTTTGGAGTGGCCTAGCCAAAGTCCTGACCTGAATCCTATTGAGATGTTGTGGTATGACCTTAAAAAGGCCGTTCATGCTCGAAAACCCTCTAATGTAACTGAATTAGGACAATTCTGCAAAGATGAGTGGGCCAAAATTCCTCCAGGACGCTGTAAAAGCCTCATTGCACGTTATCGCAAACGCTTGGTTGCAGTTGTTGCTGCTAAGGGTGGCCCAACCAGTTATTAGGTTTAGGGGGCAATCACTTTTTCACACAGGGCCATGATGGTTTGGATTTTTTTTCACCTTTAATAATAAACACCTTAATTTACAAATTGCATTTTGTGTTTACTTGTGTTGTCCTTGACTATTGTTTAAATTGGTTTGATGTTCCGAAACACTTAAGTGTGACAAACATGCAAAGGAACAGGAAATGAGGAAGGGGGCAAACACTTTTTCACACCACTGTAGAGTCTGGAACAAGTATTCTTATTAGAAGATTCTACACTGTTCCTGTTCTGGTGACAACTCAATATTTCATATTTTCCTTCATTTTCATTTTTGGAGAACATGGTCAACAACACAAATAGCGTGTGCAAATCTAAAGAGGGAACTGATGCTAAGAGAACCCAAGTACGGGCTAGGTGTCAAAGGACGAAAGGGACGAAATCAGAATGTATGAAGAAACTTGTATCATAAAAATCCAATATATTTTGGGAGTTCATCAAGGCTTACTATGGTTGAATGAAGCTAGTCCTGGACTGTTAAAATTGGAGGGACTCAGAGATCTTTAGAATGTTTTCTTCAGATACAGAACCACACCAGGCCGCTTGCCCTCAACATGAGGAGGGTGCTTTGGGGTGCCCCCCAAAGCACCTTCTCCCCATGTTGATGGGGACAAGGGCCTCTTCCCGACAACCCTGGCCAGTGGTTGTCGGGGTCTGTGGGGGGGCTTATCGGACTCTGGTATTGGATACATTGTACTCCTACCCATTCACCCAAAAAAGTGTCAAAAAGTAAAAACCACAACAGACAATTTATTTATTTTTTTTAAATAAAGGAATTGTCAAAAAAAAGTGGCCTGCGATGTCTATCCATCTTCAATCACGCCACCCGATGGACCCAAAAAATCTCCACTTCTATGGGAGGCCTCCCGGCCACTGCTGTCTTTTGGCTTTGACAGCTGTTATATAGGCAAGGGTGGGGCCACCCGCTGATGTAACCGATTGATCACACCCCCTTCTGACATCATGTGACATTAGAGGGGGCGGGGTCATTTGTTACATCAGCGTGTGGCCTCATCCTTGCCTATATAAGAGCTATCAAATGAAAAGACAGCAGTCACTGGGAGGCCTCCCATGGAGGCAGAGTTTTTATAATTTTTCAGGCGGCGTGATTGACAATGGATTTTTTTTTTTTTTAATAAAGGAATTGTCAAAAAAGTCTCTTGTGGTTTTTACTTTTTGACTTTTTTTGGTGATTGGATAGGGGTACAATGTACCCGATACCCATTCACATAGGGGGGTGGGATCTGGGCGCCCCCTTGTTAAAGGGGGCTTCCATATTCCGATAAGTCCCCCTGCCCGCAGACCCCGACAACCGCAGCCCAGGGTTGTCGGGAAGAGGCCCTTGCCCCCATCAACATGGGGACAAGGTGCTTTGGGTGGTCCAGGCATGTGGCCTGGTATGGTTTAGGAGGGAGGGCTTGCTCGTCCCCCTCTATCCTGACCTCAGATAAGGCTCGGATAAGGGTCTGCTATGGATTTTGGGGGGGGCACGCCAATTTTTTTTTGCATTCTGGCATGGAGCTCCCCTTAAAATTAAATTTTTTTGTTTCACTTTAAGCATTATTAAAATCACTGATTCTGAAAAAACAATTGTTTTAAAAACTTTATTTTCCATTGATACATGTTCCCTGGGGCAGTACTCTACCCAGTCCCCATACACTTTTTATGGCAATACAATGCATATAAGCCATTAAAATTAGGACTTTTGATTTTTCATGTTCGTGTCCCATAGACTTTAATAGGGTTTGTATGTTCGCTAGCACTTTTTGCCTGTTCAAGGTATTCTGGTGTGAACCGAACCAGGGGGTGTTCGGCCCAAACCTAGTGCTGACCCTTGGCCACTACTACTGGAAGTGTTGGCTAAGGGTAATCATTCTTCTTTACACTGCTTAACCACTTCAGCACTGGAAGAATTTACCCCCTTCCTGACCAAAGCACTTTTTGCGATTCGGGACTGCGTCGCTTTAACAGACAATTGCGCGGTCGTGCGACGTGGCTCCCAGACAAAATTGATGTCCTTTTTTTCCCACAAATAGAGCGTTATTTTGGTGGTATTTGATCACCTCTGCGTTTTTTATTTTTTACGCTATAAACAAAAAAAGAGCGTCAATTTTGAAAAAACACATTCTTTTTTACTTTTTGCTATAATAAATATCCCCCCAAAAATATATAAAAAAATGTTTTTCCTCAGTTTAGGCTATTCTTCTACATATTTTTGGTAAAAACAAATCTCAATAAGTGATTATTGATTGGTTTGCGCAAAAATTATAGCGTTTACAAAATAGGGGATAGTTTTATGGCATTTTTATTCATTTTTTTTTTTTTAAATGGCGGCGATCAGCGATTTTTTATCGTGACTGCAACATTATGGCGGACACATTAGACATTTTTGACACATTTTTGGGACCATGATTCCTGTGTAAATGACACTGGCAGTGAAGGGGTTAACCACTAGGTGGCAGTGTAGGGGTTAAGTGTGTCCTAGGGGCGTGTGATTCTAACTGTGGGGGGTGTGGCTGTGTGTGACACGTCACTGATCTCTGCTCCGATCACACGGAGCAGAGATCAGTGACACTGTCACTAGGCAGAACAGGGAGATGCTTGTTTACATTAGCATCTCCCCGTTCTTCCTCTCCATGAGGTGATCGTGATTATCCCACGACCCGACTCACGGAGCTTCCCGCATGCCCACCATCCGCCTCTTAAAGGGAAATGTACAGGTACGTGATTCTGCCTGTATGTGCCCTTCTGTCGCAGTATATCTGCGTGAGGCGGTCAGGAAGCGGTTAAAGAGGAAGTAAACCCTGTTGGGTTTTACTTCCTTATTCCCCTGCAAACTAAAAGCATAATTATGTGCCTATTATGTGGCATTTACTTGCAAATGCTGATCGAAACATCCATCTTCCATCTTCACCCCTCTTTCTTCTGGGGCCGCAGACTCTGGCTCTGTGACTGGCATGCACGCAGGAGCCGCCAGTCATGGCACATGCTGGGAAAGAAATGTCACGGAGGGCTATTTCTTCACTGCGAATGCGCCAATGACCTCATCGGCGCACTACAAGGTAAATATCTCCTAAATGGCGCACGTTTAGGAGATATATTCAGTACATATAGGTAAGCCTTATTATAGGCTTACCTATATGTAAAAATGTCTCAGGGGGGTTTACAACCACTTTAAGCCCGGACATACACAGAGCAAATTTCTTTCCTGCAACCATAGGTTGCAGAAAAGAAACTCGCTTGATTCCCCCATCAACACAGACAGTGTTGATGCAGGAATCCTTCCTGCCAGGCCATTGTCTTCTCCCTGCAGGGACGGCTAAAGCAGCCGCTAGCGATAATTGCGGGTAAAACCCGGCATGCTGGTTGTACCCAAGTTGATCAATCAACTTGGTACATTCAGCCCGCCCATACACAGTTCAAATCTCAACCGGTTCCTACCGAACCAGCTGAGATTTGAACCGTGTATGGCCTGACTAAGACCTATAAGAGATAGCTGGAAAAATCTGTAGCACTGACCCCCGAAGGAGCTGCTGGTTTGAATTGGGCCTGCACTCTACCAAGAAACCCCACTAACTTGACTCAATCCCCTTGGCACAGCTGTGGTGCAATGCAATACAGTATAACATGAAACAATGTAAAATACCTGTATTATGAACTCAGGATACACTGGATACTTAATCATATATATTTTTACTGAAGAATATTTAAACAGGTGGTTACAGAAATTGTACTGTCATCCCAACATGGGATGACAGCACAATATATTTCAATATAAAAAAATATATGATGTATATGTATATATATATATATATATATATATATATATATATATATATATATATATATATATATATAGGTATGTTTAAACCTGGGAGCTCCCCCTACTTTAAAAGCTATACGTGAGATCTCACTAAAAGTACTTTATCCGGGATCTTCTTTCTTCGCTAGCTAAAATGATAAAATGATTACTTTACAATTTGTAATCCAAAGTATGTGGAAAGTTAGATCAAGGTGCTCTGGGTGTAACTCCAATAACTTATTTACAACACTTGGGAGCCAGAGTGAATAGGCCCAAGCCTGCTCAGTGTCAGTTGCTCTGTTAATCCTCCGTGGAAGTACAGATTCCAGCGAGGCCTGTGAGTGAGTCTAACTACGTGTAACAAGCTAACAAATGGTGGGCCGTAACCCGCTCACCAAATGGATCGGAGTTCCGTGTGATGACTGTGGTCCGATGACTGCAGCTTGCTTCCCTGTCAGCTGGGCCAGACACTCCGCACTGCTAAACTCGATGAATCCAGTCCTCCGATGCTCTGATGAGTGTCTCTGAACCTTCGCAAACAGGCAGGTCTCCGCTCTGTATAAGCTGTAGGCCGCTGTCTCTGGGAAACCTCCTCACAGATCTGCACAGGCAGGCAACGTGATCCCAAGAGACCTAAAATGGCCGCTCAGGTTCCTTTTATCCCCTACCCAGCATGCACTGCATAAGAGAGTGTTCATGGGTAGGTCATACAGACTCCTGGGTAAAAAGGTCAACCTTCTGAATCAAAACAACAGTCACTTCCTGTACAAGTCTTTAGGTTGTTCAGAGATAATAATACACAAGTGCGTTACCTATATTTGGTCACTAGATGGCTCTGGGCACGGAACCACAGTAATGTCCATGAACCTTACATTAAAGTATACATAACCACATCAATAGGCAAGGATGTCAGCGCTACAAATCTAATAGGGGTTCTAATGCCTTTTTACTCAATCCAAAACGAAATAAAAATGTTGCCTGGGGTAAAATTTAAAGTAGTTGTAAACTTTTACATATCTTTTACATATAATTATTAAGTGACTAGCCACAGGTGATACACACAGATGAAACAAATCCTCCCACATAAGTTGTACCTGGTTATCAGCAGCAATCTCTTCTCTACAGCTGTTCAAAGTGCACAGTTTAAACAGCATTTCTGAGCTTTAGGAAGCAGGGGCAGGGATCTGATGCTACACATTGCACAGGGAGGAAAGCTGGGCATAATCCGAGACCTGAATGGAGGGAATGGACACACCCCCATCTATCCAGTCTCATAGGCTGAGCAGAGGTTCAGCGCAGCTGAGGCTGTCAGTTAACTGCTGAGTGCTGGAAGGGGTCGGGGGGATTGGGGTGGGTGAAAGCAGGGTTGCTTTGTGTCCAGATAAATCATCAGAAATGTCCCATGCACCCACTGTCTTTTGTTGGTATTCAAGTAATCTTAGAACCCCTTTGCTTATTTGTTCATAATGAGATTTTCTTGGACACACCTACTACAGGCTCCTTTTCTCACATACAGATAGCCTGATATCAACAGTGAGCACCACCTTCCTCACAGCAAACAATTAGATTCAAACCTGATTAGGAAGTCTGAATATGAGTGGAGTTACATTAACCGCTTCCCGACCGCCTCATGTAAATATACGTCGACAGAATGGCACGGCTAGGCAAAAGCATGTATATATATGTCCCCTTTAATTGCCTAGCCGTGGGGTCGCGCTCGCGACCCGGTCGGGAGCTCCGTGACCACGGCCGCGGGACCAGCGGACCCGATCACCGCTGGTGTCCCGGGATCGGGTCACAGAGCTGAAGAACGGGGAGAGGTCTGTGTAAACAATCCTCTCCCCGCGCTTCCTACGCTGCCTGTCACTGATCTGCTGTTCCTGTCATCGGGAACAGCTGATCAGTGACGTCAGACGTCAGCCCCGCCCCTACTGTAAAAAAAACAACACGTCACACTAACTCCTCCCCGCCCCCTAGTGGTTAACTCCTTTACTGCCACTGTCATTTACATAGGAATCATAGGAAGCACTGATTTCTGTATAAATGACAATGGTCCCAAAAATGTGTCAAAAATGTCCGATGCGTCCACCATAATGTCGCAGTCACAATAAAAATCGCTGATCGCCGACATTACTAGTAAAAAAAATAATACAAATGCTATAAAACTATCCCCTATTTTGTAAACGCTATAACTTTTTGCGCAAACCAATCAATAATCGCTAATTGCGATTTTTTTTTTACCAAAAATATGTAGAAGAATACGTATCGGCCTAAACTGAGGAAAAAAAAAAAAAATTTTTATATATTTTTAGGGGATATTTATTATAGCAAAAAGTTAAAAATATTGTTTTTTTTTTCAAAATTGTCGCTCTATTTTTGTTTATAGCGCAAAAAATAAAAACCGCAGGGGCGATAAAATACCACCAAAAGAAAGCTCTATTTGTGGGAAAAAAAGGACGCCAATTTTGTTTGGGAGCCACGTCGCACGACCGCGCAATTGTCAGTTAAAGCGACGCAGTGCCGAATCGCAAAAAGGGGCCTGGTCCTTTGGCTGCAAATTGGTCCGGTCTGAAAGTGGTTAAAGTGGTTCATCACCCTGTTTGAAAAAATTAAAATAAAATCAGCAGCTACAAATACTGCTGCTGCTGACTTTTAATAACCACTCACCTGTTCAGGGGTCCATTGATGTCCTCACCCAAACTGGTCTTTTGCCAGTATTCAGGATGCCAGAATGTGTACTGTGGGCAGTGCAAGCTGTGCTGCACTTTGTGAATGGTCCCGCAGCCTTCTAGGACCTATGACGTGTCTCAGAAGGTTGTGGGTGGGGGTAAACCAACCAGAAGAAAAACAGAAAAATAGAAGAGGGGGGGGGGGGGGGATAGAGCAGAAGTTGCCTTAAGCAGAGAAACACTGTATCTCACAGGTTGACCTTTTGGACCCAACCTATGCTTGTGCCTATAGCTGTTCTTACTGCTCTGGATTCCCCTCCTACAAGTATGTTTAGCAAAATCAACTGGTCTCCAGGTTGCTGTTCTTTCCTCTTCCCTTGGGCAAAATAACTTCTTCCTCCCTTGGAATTCCCATCAGTCAGACAGTTCACCTGACAGGAGGTGTCAGGATGACATCAGGAGAAGATGCAGAACATTAGTCATTGCAAGAAGACTGTGTGCGCACACTTGCATCAACACATTAGCTTACACAAGCTCATTGTGCAAACATACACATATGCAGACACATGGGTATACATACCTAATTCCAGTCCTGGAACCAGGTGGCCCATTTAAGGAAGTGCCCTGAGCCAGGAAGTTGTTGAATGGTCTTTTCTGTTCTCCTGTGATTTGAACCCCGAATCTGTCTCTGAGATCTACTTGCTCGTTGTCTGCCCTTGAACTTGTCTTCTCTGTGCCTTCCTGCTCATGATTATGGCTTATCTCCGCTGATTCCTGAACCTCAGCCAGTTCCTGACCATGACTTGTCCCTGCCAATAATTTGGCGTGACATCAGCTTGTCTCCTGACCACAATTCTACCTGCTGTCTGTCCCCTTGGCCTCCTTGTCTGTCCTGTTTAAAACCTACTTTGTGTTCCAGTGTACACACCAGCTGCCTTCTGGTCTGCCCTCCATGGGACCTTCCTGATGGTCTGCATGAGCCACTTAAAGCCAATTTACCTCAAAGAGAAAGCTTGCATGGACTGGACTCTTGGCCCTGTCACTACCTGGCTTGCCTCTAATGCTTCTAGGTTTTGACTTTGGCTATCTCCTGACTATAGCTTATCTCTGGTCTTCTAGTGTGACCTCGGTTTGTCTCCTGACCACAGCTCTGCTTGCTAACCTGCCTGTTATCTGTCTCCCCAACCACAGACTACTTCCTGTCCAGACCCCACTTCCAAAAATTTGTGAAGTTTCTTAGTTTCTTATTTTATCCGGTGAGGCGGGGGTGGGGGGGGGGGGGTGAGCCCCGAGGGGCTCACGCTTCTGGCTACACAAATAAACTACTTGCCGACTGGCTCCTGTACATATACTTCAGCATTTTGAAGATGGATATCTCGGTAACGGCATCAGCTGCTGCCACAACCGAGGTATCCATCTTTGGAGCCAGCGGTTCTGTTTACGTTAATGGTGGTCTCTGCGGCTAATTCACTGCAAGGTCACCGTTATCGGCAGCGGGAGAGGGGCCACCTCCCTTCCCGGCACTCTCCCGTGCCCTCCGCTTACCAGAGCTGTCGGCAGCAGCTTAGGCGACCGGGACCTTCCGTGGCTGGATATGGAGACGAGTAAGGCTAAGATGGCCCCCACCCGTCTCCATACCATAGCAGGGCGGAAGCGACGTCAAAACGTCACTTCCGCCCATACGTCTTAAAGGGTAATTTTTCTGTTGTCATTTCTTCAAATGACAATATTTTTTTTTTTTTTTTTTTTTGCATTTAAGTCCAAATATGAGATTTGAGGACTTTTTGACCCCCAGATCTCATATTTAAGAGGACCTGTCATGGTTTTTTTCTATTACAAGGGATGCTTACATTCCTTGTAATGAGAAAAAAAGTGACCCAAATTTAAAAAGTGACCCAAATTTTTTTTGCATTTAAGTCCAAATATAAGATTTGAGGACTTTTTGACCCCAGATCTCATATTTAAGAGGACCTGTCATGCTTTTTTCTATTACAAGGGATGCTTACATTCCTTGTAATGAGAATAAAAGTGACCCAAATAAAATAAAAAAAAAAACTGTGTAAAAATAAATAAAATCTAATTAAAACAAAATGGAAAAAATATATATATTTTTTTAAAGCGCCCCGTCCGATGAGCTTGCACGCAGAAGTGAACGCATATGTGAGTAGCTCCTGTATATGAAAAACGGTGGTCAAACCACACATGTGAGGTATCACCGTGATTGTTAGAGTGAGAGCAATAATTCTAGCCCTAGACCTGCTCTGTAACTCAAAACATGCAACCTGTAGAATTTTTTAAAACGTCGCCTATGGAGATTTTTATGGAAAAAAACGTGTTTTAAACTTGTGAAAACAAAGAGTCCTGGTCTTAAGGTGGTTAAAATGTATCTATATTTTTTGGTATCCAAATAGTTCCTCCAGAAAACTTTTACAGTAATTTGCAATGGTGAAAAGGGCTAGAACCTTTATCCAACTTGAATTTTAGCCGTGTGCTTCTGCTGTTAGGAGTCAGTTTGTGTACTCATCACTTGACTCAAACTGTTATATTCATCATTTGTGCCCTGTCAGTACATTTTACATCATGCCGCCGGCTTCCAGATTAAAGGGCAGCACTTCAGTGGCATGTTTGCTTTGTCAGGGTTTCCGTCCGCTGCGCACGCTAGTGCGCAGGCGCACGGGTTCGGCTTCCCGGCTCATAGCCAGTGACAGAGAGAAGATGCGGCGGCGCGTGCGCACTCGTGTTCCCGCCAAGCGGCGCGCGCGCATGCGCAGTAGCGCGGCATCACCTCATATGACCTCAACGGCCCTATAAAAGGAGGGCCTCTGTGCCCAGACAGACGCTGGTTCGTCTGACAGCTGCTTCCTGTTTGTATCCTGTACTTGACCCTTGAAGATTGTCTTACCTGTTGCCGAACCCGGATCGTCCTGACTACTCTGCCTTCTCCTGACCTTGACCTTCGGCTTGCCTATTTGGATCTGTTACCTTCTCCTGCACTGGACCTTTGGCCTGTACCCTGGACTCTCCTCTCTGCTGCCTGTGTTTGATCCCCAGCCTGCCTTGGACTCTCCCGCTTAAGGATACCTTGTCCTATTGCCTTGTACCTAACCTGCCAGTGTTTGACCCCCGGCCTCCATTCAGCTAACCTGCCTGTGTTTGATTCCCAGTCTGCTTGCCGTGTTTCTAACTAGGAATTCGTGGACGTACTATCCTGTTCCAGTCTACCCTTCACTGCAACATCGGAGCCCACGCCTGGTCACCATCCCACCGGTGGCTTGTGCCTCTTGGTGCCAACCGTCCCTGTATCACTTTCAGGGCAGTGGGCGCCGAGTCGCAAGGGCAACCGCTCTCGGCATCTTGGCCTCGGTGAGTACCTAGTTCATGACAGTACGAACCAGCCATGACAGAGGCCAACAGAGCGGGTTCTCCATTGGACATGCTATGTCAGCAGGTGTCTGCCCTCATGGAAGCTGTACAGAAATTACAGGAAGGCTATGCCCAAGTTGATACTCGACTCCAACAACTGACCACGGCCGCTCCCCCAGCAAGTCCAGCTTCCGGGTCTACTAGTGGAACCTCCGCACCTCAGGCTCAACCTCCACCTGCCATGATGATGGCCGTGCCTGAACCCAAGGTACCAATACCAGAGCGATTTTCGGGCGATCGCAGGAAGTTCAGGTCCTTCAAAAATGCTTGTTCCCTGTACCTTGCCTTGCAACCCCGAACCTTCTCCTTAGAAATTGTCAAAGTTGGGTTTATCATCTCCCTATTATCCGAGGAACCCCAGTCTTGGGCTCACGGCCTCATGGAACAAAGGAACCCTCTCCTCAATACTGTTGATACATTTTTTGAAGCAATGGGCCAACTCTACGATGACCCCCAACGTAAGGCCACGGCTGAGGCCACTCTGCATACCTTCTCTCAGGGTAAAAGGCCTGTGGAGGACTATACGGCGGAGTTCCGCAAATGGTCTGCCGATACCACCTGGAATGAGGCAGCCCTCCTCTACCAGTATCGACTGGTATTAAGGGAAAGTCTGAAGGACGAGTTAGCCCGGGTTGAGCCTCCTACTTCTTTGGAGGAGTTGATCCAGGTAGCCACCAAGCTGGATCGACGTATGCGGGAACGTCGCTCAGAACGTGTACAAGGGTCCCGACCAATATGGGTTCCCCCAAGGATGCCAGCTGCTTATCCAACCGTCCCATCCGGTCCATCGGCCTCTGAAGGGGAGCCAATGCAATTGGGCCTAGTTCGTCCCCGCCTTACCCAGGAAGAACGGCAACGAAGACGGAGATCCAATCTGTGCCTCTATTGCGGGGGTTCAGGACATTTCCTCCTGAATTGTCCCATCCGGCCTAGTAAGTTGCCATCTCAGCCTTTCATGAACTGTCAAGCCGTTAATCGGGCTCAAACTTATGTGACTCTTTCTGTTTCCCTACAGCTGGCGGGAAGGAAGATCCGGCTACCAGCCGTGATTGATTCAGGTGCTTGCAGCTGCTTCCTGGATATCTCTATCGCCAAGGAATGGCACATTCCCTGCTTCAATAAAACAAATCCTCTATTGGTTCATTTGGCTGATGGGTCCCTTCCACAATCTGGTCCAGTAACTCAGGAGACTTCACCTATCCTCACCACCACAGATTCTGGCCACCAAGAGTTCCTACAATTTGATCTCATATCTTCCCCGATGTTTCCCATCATTCTTGAACTTCCTTGGCTGCAAGCTCATGACCCCCAAATTCACTGGAACAGGAAGGAGGTCTCCTTCTCATCACCATATTGTCACCAACACTGCATCTCTCCAACTCCCCGCTCCATCCTATCGGTTATCTCGGCACCAGAAAACCTCCAGCACATTCCCCCGGTCTATCAGGACTTTAAAGATGTCTTTGACAAAAAGAAGGTCGACAACCTACCACCACATCGGGCTTATGACTGCCCCATCGAATTGCTCACAGGCTCCGCAATTCCCTTTGGGCGCATATTTCCTCTGTCGGAGACCGAGCTAAAGGCCCTCAAGGCCTATATTGATGAAAATCTCGAGAAAGGCTTTATTCGGCCATCCACCTCTCCAGCGGGTGCTGGTATTTTCTTCGTTGGAAAGAAAGATGGCTCACTCAGGCCCTGCGTTGATTATCGGGAACTTAATAAAATTACTATCAAAAACCGATATCCTCTACCACTTATTCCTGAACTCTTCCAGCGGTTCCGGTCAGCTAAAGTTTTCTCTAAACTAGACTTAAGGGGTGCCTACAACCTTGTCAGAATCCGTGCAGGGGATGAGTGGAAGACAGCCTTCAGGTCTCGCTTTGGCCACTATGAATACTTGGTGATGCCATTCGGCCTATGTAATGCTCCAGCCACTTTTCAGCACCTGGTGAATGACATTTTTAGAAAATACTTGGATGACTTTTTAGTCGTATACCTAGACGACATCCTCGTTTTTTCAGCCACTCTGGAGTTGCACCGGGAACACGTCAGGAAGGTCCTCACCATCCTCAGAGCCCATCAGCTCTATCTTAAAGCTGAAAAATGCGAGTTTGAAAGATCCACAGTACAGTTTCTGGGGTTTATCATCTCCACTAAAGGCACCTCCATGGACCCAAAAAAGGTCAAGGCATTGGTAGACTGGCCACCTCCTAAGGACAAAAGAGCTGTACAGAGGTTCATCGGTTTTGCTAATTTTTACAGGAGGTTCATCGCCGGATTCTCTGCCATTGTGGGCCCAATCACTCACCTGACCCGCCTACACAGCCGTTTTCAGTGGTCCCAGGAAGCCCAGGAGGCTTTTGTCAAATTAAAAACTCTCTTCACGTGTGCCCCTATCTTACGGCACCCAGACCCACTGCTACCTTTTGTTCTAGAAGTGGACGCCTCAGAGTCTGCCACAGGTGCCATCCTCTCCCAACGACACGGACCAAAAGCCCTGTTACACCCAGTGGCCTTCGCCTCCCGGAGACTCAATCCAGCCGAGAAGAACTATGATGTTGGCGACCGGGAGCTATTGGCCATTAAATCCGCGCTGGAGGAGTGGAGATACCTCCTCGAAGGAGCAATTCATCCCATCACCATTTTTACAGACCATAAAAACCTTGAGTACCTCCGCACTGCTAAACGGTTAAGACCCCGTCAAGCCCGTTGGGCACTCTTCTTCTCAAGGTTCACATTCCATATTTCCTACCGGCCAGGGTCAAAGAACGGCAAGGCAGATGCTCTATTTCGTATCTTCCCAGAGTCCTCCCAGGTATCAGAACCCAGCACCATTCTTACGCCTCAGAACTTTCTACTACTCACACCCACTGACCTGATCTCCGCTCTATCCACTTCTTCAGCTCACTGTAAAGATCCCATTCTGGACACCCTGGAAAGACGTGAAAATCTATTCTGGCTCCAAGACAAGATTTTTGTCCCTACAGAGGTAAGACCTGTAGTCCTGAGAACTTTACACGATCATAAACCAGCTGGTCACTTCGGGGTACGAAAAACAGCAGAACATATCTCTCGCACCTTTTGGTGGCCAGGCTGGAGAAAGGATTGCCAAAAATACGTGTCTTCCTGTATTACATGTCAGAGAAACAAGGGTCCTAGAACAAGGCCATGGGGGTTACTGAGGCCTCTACCCATTCCAGAACGACCATGGGCCGACATTTCGATGGATTTCATCGTGGAATTGCCTCCATCGCAAGGCTTCACTACCATTCTAGTGGTAGTGGATCGGCTGTCCAAAATGAGCCACTTTTTGCCCATGATCGGCACTCCCTCTGCCCTGGAGACCGCCAACATTTTCGTCAAGGAGATTGTTAGACTCCATGGGGTACCCAAGAGCATTGTCTCGGATAGGGGTCCACAGTTCACCTCAAAATTTTGGAAAGAGCTTTGTAAAACCTTGGATATCAACATTTGTCTTTCTTGGAACAGTCATTAATTCACGACTTGACTACGCAAACTCCCTCTACATAGGGTTACCCCAATATAAACTTGCACGCTTACAACTTATCCAAAACACGGCGGCAAGGCTGATAACAGGAAAAAAAAACGTGGGAATCCATCTCCCCTTCCCTGAGGAGCCTACATTGGCTAACCGTAAAGAATCGGGTCATTTTCAAGACCCTCTGCCTCACCCACAAATGCACCCATGGAGACGCGCCTCAATACCTTCTCGAGAAAATAAAACGCTACACACCCAATCGCAGTCTTCGATCGTCCGACCAAAACCTCCTCCTCATCCCCAAGTCCCGCTACAAATCAAAAGGGGAACGAAGATTCGCTGTCCAAGGACCACGGCTATGGAATGCACTACCAACCTACATCCGCATGGAAGAAAACCATCAGGTCTTCAGGAAAAAACTCAAGACCCACCTCTTCTAAGAAGCTTGACAACAAAGCACTAATTACAGCGCCTTGAGGCGATTCGGTTCGCATTGTAGCGCTATACAAATTATTCATTCATTCATTCATCTGCCTACCACCCACAAAGTAATGGACAAACTGAACGCACTAATCAAACTCTTGAACAATACTTACAGTGTTTCTGTTCCTCCACACAAGACGACTGGTCCTCTCTATTATCTTATGCAGAATTTGCATATAATAACTCTTCCCACTCGGCCACAAATCAGACTCCGTTTTGGGCTAACTTTGGGTTTCATCCATCTTTTCTCCCTAATGTTGTCTCTGAATCACGGGTTCCCGCTGTACAGGAACGGATAAGTTACATTCAAACCAACTTCAAAAGACTTCAAACCGCCATGCAACAGGCCCAGGAAGGATATAAGAAATATCACAAGGGGAGGAAGGAGAACCCCCATTTCAAGATTGGAGAGAAGGTATGGCTGGCAACTACCCATCTTAAGATCGCGTGTCCTGCACGGAAGTTGGGTCCCAAGTTCATTGGCCCATTCGAAATCAAGAAAATGGTAAATCCTGTAGCTTTTGAACTTGCCTTACCCAGGTCCTACAGAATACACCCAGTATTCCATGCCTCTCTACTGAGACCCTTGGTCCCCAGTCCTTTTCCAAACAGAGAAGAAACTCCTCCTCCACCTATAACAATTGATGGAGTAGAAGAATACGAGGTAGAGTCATTACTTGGCTGCAGGAAGGTGGGTCGTCAGCTTCAATTTTTGGTAAAGTGGAAGGGCTATCCACCAGAGGATAATTCCTGGGGGCCATCCAGAAACTTCCACGCCCCAAGATTAATCAAGATCTTCCGACAAGAACACCCTGAATTGATGGAGAGCCTGGGCATCCGGAGGCCGCCCCTCAGGGGGGGGCACTGTCAGGGTTTCCGTCCGCTGCGCACGCTAGTGCGCAGGCGCACGGGTTCGGCTTCCCGGCTCATAGCCAGTGACAGAGAGAAGATGCGGCGGCACGTGCGCACTCGTGTTCCCGCCAAGCGGCGCGCGCGCATGCGCAGTAGCGCGGCATCACCTCATGTGACCTCAACGGCCCTATAAAAGGAGGGCCTCTGTGCCCAGACAGACGCTGGTTCGTCTGACAGCTGCTTCCTGTTTGTATCCTGTACTTGACCCTTGAAGATTGTCTTACCTGTTGCCAAACCCGGATCGTCCTGACTACTCTGCCTTCTCCTGACCTTGACCTTCGGCTTGCCTATTTGGATCTGTTACCTTCTCCTGCACTGGACCTTTGGCCTGTACCCTGGACTCTCCTCTCTGCTGCCTGTGTTTGATCCCCAGCCTGCCTTGGACTCTCCCGCTTAAGGATACCTTGTCCTATTGCCTTGTACCTAACCTGCCAGTGTTTGACCCCCGGCCTCCATTCAGCTAACCTGCCTGTGTTTGATTCCCAGTCTGCTTGCCGTGTTTCTAACTAGGAATTCGTGGACGTACTATCCTGTTCCAGTCTACCCTTCACTGCAACATCGGAGCCCACGCCTGGTCACCATCCCACCGGTGGCTTGTGCCTCTTGGTGCCAACCGTCCCTGTATCACTTTCAGGGCAGTGGGCGCCGAGTCGCAAGGGCAACCGTTCTCGGCATCTTGGCCTCGGTGAGTACCTAGTTCATGACAGGACCAGACCGGATTCATCCCGACGAGACAGATTACTGACAACATCCGCCTAGCGACTAACATAATCCAAGACGCCAACCTCAAATCACGTAAAATCCTCATGCTTAGCTTAGATATCAACAAAGCTTTCGATAGCGTCCTTTGGCCTTACCTAGACAGAATCCTTCACAGATTTGGAATTTTAGGTAGGTTTGTGAATGGATTTCACGCCCTGTACCAGAATCCTCGTACCTGCATTAAGCTCCCAGGTTGTACTTCAGAATATTTTACTTTGGGGAGAGGAACTAGACAGGGATGTCCCTTATCCCCCTTGTTGTTCGCCTTAGCGATTGAACCCTTGTCCAGATCTATAGCAGCCAATCCCAACATTAGAGGATATGACAGTAACGGTTCCACTTATAAACTTAGTTTATACGCAGACGATGTCTTACTATTTCTGACTGATCCCCTGACCTCCCTCCCGAACCTCATGGCCACTCTAGCTGACTTTCAGGCTGAATCGGGCTTAAGTGTAAACCCCTCTAAGTGTGTCGCTATGCCTATCAACTTGTCAAATACGCTGATTGAGTCCCTGCAGAGGAGCTTTAGATTCTCCTGGACCTTATCCTCCTTGCAATACCTAGGGATAAAATTGGCCCCTTCCCTTAAACAGATTTATGCCCTAAACTACCCGCAGATTTTCGCATCAATCAAAAATCTTTTGACTCAATGGGCCCCATACCACATTTCCTTTCTTGGCCGCATTCAGGCGGTCAAGATGTCTATCCTCCCCAAGCTGTTGTTTTTTTTTAGAGCCCTCCCTCTGTATGTGACCTGTTCTACCATCAGGACCATTCAGGCGGAACTGTTTAAATTCATTTGGAAAAATAAGAGACCCCGGCTTAACAAACTTCTGATGTTCAGACATAAAAATAGTGGGGGGTTGAGCTGCCCAGATCTCTGGAAATATTTTCTGGCAGCCAGACTAGTACAGCTAGCCCAGTGGCATTTTTCCACACCTAGAACACCCTGGATACGCTTCGAAAGGGACTCGGTTAGGCCTTATTATCTTCCGGGGATCCTGTGGTCTAGCTCGATCCGCCAGAAAGATATTGCAGCACTTAATGGGGTGGTGGGGCAGTCCCTCTATCTCTGGACCCTATATAAGGACAGGTTCGGCCTGTCCTCTAAACCTGCCCCCCTGTATTCATTCTTGGGCGATCCGGACTTTCCGAGAGCATTTGGAACTAGCCTGGAGTTTTTACACTGGTCCTCTCTGGACCTAGTAACCCTGCGATCCTTGACCAAGGGGACAGTCTTCCGATCCTTTGAGGATTTAAGTCAGACCCGGGGTATTCCCCGCTCTGAATTTTATAAATATTTGCAGATTCGCCACTTCTTCCAATCAGCCAGTACACTTTGGAGGGCAGATCCCAAAACTGGCTTTGAGTCCCTGTGTCTCGAGGGGTCCAGAGATAGAGGGGTGATTTCTGCGCTTTACAGTCATCTGAATGGCTACAGCTCTGAACCTAAGTCCCAAGCTATGGTAGCATGGGAAGCAGATCTAGAGGAGTCGGTCCCCATGGAGGACTGGGGTGATATGATAACTAATATGCATAAGTGTACCCGCTCGGTGGCAATCAAAGAAACAGTGGTTAAGTTACACACGAGATGGTACTTCACCCCGACCAAAATTCATAAGATGTTCCCCCTGGTCTCAGACACCTGCTTCAGGGGCTGTGGGGAGAAAGGTTCTCTTCTCCACACCTTCTGGAGCTGCAGGGCCTTGGGCCCGCTGTGGCGGCATGTATCTGATAAGGTGCGACAGATCACGGGGAACACCATCACTCTAACGATATCCCAGGGACCACTCCAAGCGAACAAAAACTCCTTCATACTCTATGTAGTGCAGCGCTATGGGCGATAGCCTTAAACTGGCGCAAACTGTCAGTCCCCTGGGCACAGGTCCTCCACCGCATGGAGTCCATTAAATTAATGGAACGAATCCACCATACACTCATGGACTCTATGATGATTTTTGAAAAGAAATGGGACTCCTGGCCAGTGTCTATATAGTCTGGCACTCTCCCCCAAAACTGCGGCCCACTCTCTCTCTCACCCTGCAAACAGGCTTTGATATACCTTTAGGATTTGAACAATTTGCATTATGCTTTTGAGTGATATAGTATCGCAGTACGCCTCATACTTTTTGTTTTTTCTTTTTGTTTTCGTTCCTTTTGTTCTAATTTAGACTTGGTTATGTTTTTTTTTTATTTGTAATGGAATTTCGATCTTCAGGCTAATTGTACCGTTTATACTACCTACCACTGCAATAAGTTCACACCCATTCCTGTCGCCAATGATCCATAGATTCTTTGTGCTTCGTTTGCACTTTATTGTATGCCTAGTTGAGTAGAGAGTCTGTGACTCCCTAGACATGTGGTTCACACATCGGTGATATTTTATTTTGTTCTGTTGTTGATTGCACTGTTCTTATTGTATACCTTTGTACGATCCTTTAATAAAAGTTGGTAAACAAAAAAAAAAAGAGAGAGAGAGACAACTGCAGATATCGACGCTTGATAATGTGGAATGGGAAGGGAAATAAAAAGGGAAGGGGGAGGCAAAGGGAATTGAAAAGGAGGAATGAAAAGTAAAGGAAACAATCCTTGCTGTTACATTTGTGTAAGTGCTTGTGGAGAGGGAAGAAGGCATGGAAGAAGTATAGAGAAGGAAGAATGGAAGGGAGAGAGAAAGGGAAAGAGGTGGCAGTTTTACCTGATATAAGAAAAGAAGGGGCGGTTACTGGGTCCTATAGAGGCGGGCCCAGAAAAAAGAGGCTACTAAATGGTGTCACCATTTAGTAGCCTCTTTTTTCTGGGCCCGCCTCTATAGGACCCAGTAACCGCCCCTTCTTTTCTAATATGCTAAGGCTACGGCGACAAACAAACCCCAAACTAGGTTCTTGATCGATAGCCGTTAATTTTTTGTAATCGGCCAGTCTGACCCCACCCTGCCAATTTTCCTCTCCACTTCCCGTCCCCCATTCCCCTTTTTTTCCCCTATTGTTTTTTACCTGATATAAGTCCACCTACACGAGTTTTGGCCATAACTACCTCTGACCACCAGTGGGGCACTTACTTAGAGGTAGTGCCCACCTGAACAGACTGGTCTGTCTGAGCTAAGCACGCTGTAGTCTGTGGGTGAGCAGACTGGAGGTCCAGCCTGGGGACTGATAGAACCAGTTCAGCAGGGTGTTTATTTTTCACTTAACAACCCCTGCAAAAGTATAAGACCCCTTTCACACCAAGGGCGTTTTGCAGGCACTATAGCGTTAGAAATAGCGCCTGCAATCCGCCCTAAAACAGCTGCACCATTGTCTGCAGTGTGAAAGCCCGAGGGCTTTCACACTGCAGCGGTGCGCTGGCAGGACGTCAGGACTAGTCCTGCCTGCAGCTTCTTTGGACCGGTGAAGGAGCAGTGAACTCACCGCTCCTCCACCACTCCTCCAGCGCTGCTCCCCATTGAAATCAATGGGGCAGCGCTGTAATACCAACGACGCTAAAAATGGCGGCGTTTTACTGCCGACGCTATGGGCGGTGTGTGTGAAAGGGGTCTAGCACTGAAAAAACAAAGTGGGGCAAGTGGGGCAAAGCCCTAAAATGCAAAAGTGGACTAAATGACGAGTAGGTAAATCCTTGTGAAACTCTCGATTTGAAGCTAAATATAAATATACTGTATGTATATCAAATCAAGTAAACGATAACCAAGGCAAGCATGGACCAGGGTCTGGACAGGCAGCTGTAGGACATAAAATCTCAGGACTTTGGTCAGCAGACTAACCAAATGTAAGGGCAAACAGCTCAGGATCATAAAGGGTTCACAAAGCAATAACAGAGGTAGGGCATTGAAGGATGGTGGTTCATCTCTGTTGAAAGACTACTGCTTCCACATGGAGACTAAGGGTCCTTCTTTGCATCATGCTGACTGGAGACAGGCTTTTCTACTCAGGCTGTGGCTGCTTTCTAAGCAAAACAAAAAAGGTAAAGCCCCGTACACAAGATCGGACTTTCCGACGGGAAATTTTGGATGTGAGGTTGTTGGCGGACAATCCTACTATGACGTGAGTATGCTCCATCGGACAATTGTTATCAGACTTTCCACCAACAAATGTTGGCTGGCATGTTCTCAAATTTTCCGCCAACAAATGTGTGTTGTTGGACTTTCCGAGCGTGTGTACACAAGTCCGTTGCCAAAAGTCCAAAGTACAAACACCCATGCTCGGAAGCAGAAGCGATCGGTCTTGTAAACTAGCGTTCGTAATGGAGAATTAACATTTGTGACGTGGCAAATTATGAAATCTCCAAATGCAGCGCACAATTCTCTTCTTCTTTAATGGGATAATAATGAAGCTGCTTTGCTGGTGATACTGATGGAGTTTTTGCAAACTAATTTTCAAAGGCTTTTTTTTTTTCTAGTAATATCAAGAATAATATTATTATGCTTTTTCTTTTATTATTTGTGCAAGTTACCACACACCATTATCCCGTAGTTCTTAAGAACAAAGATACAACAATGTTGGTGTCCCTTGTCAATTTTACATTGTATTTTTTTAAAATGTAACTGCCGACTCCCAAACTGTCATTTGAAGTAAAACACATAGCCAAGTATTATTCTCCACAATTAATTTATTGTGCATTAAAAAAAAAAAAATTAGACATGCTATCTGTAAATAGAACTTAACCAAAAAGTGCATTCTATGCATCCAAAAATATAGAAAATATACCAAATCAAATCATTATTCAACCAAAAAAAATATTTCAAAGCAATAACTCCAAGGCCAATAATAAATAACACGTTATCTCCTCCGATTCCGCAACATGTCTGGTTGACGAACGGCCGTTCAGAAATTAACTGAAAAGCACGAAATGAAAAGCGATAAATGAAAAACGCAAAAAGAAAAGGGCGAATCAACACTCACCAAACTTCTACTAACATGAAATTAGCAGAAAGAGCCCAAAGGGTTGCGCTAAAGAGCTGAAAAATCACGTAGTACGTCACTACGTTCGTAATTGTTGGCCAACATTTGTGTGACCCTGTGTATGCAAGACAAGTTTGAGCCAAAACCCTTTGGACAAAATTCCACGGTTTTGTTGTCAGAAAGTCTGGTCGTGTGTACGAAGCTTAAGACTTTAAGATTTCCCCCCTTCCTGACCAGAGCGTTTTTTTGCAATTCGGCACTGCGTGCCTTTAGCTGACAACTGCGCGGTCGTGCGACGTGGCTCCCAAACAAAATTGGCATTCTTTTTTCCCACAAATAGAGCTTTCTTTTGGTGGTATTTGATCACCTCTGCGTTTTTAATTTTTTGCGCTATAAACAAAAAAAGAGCGACAATTTTGAAAATAACACATTATTTTTTACTTTTTGCTATAATAAATATCCCCCAAAAATATATAAAAAAATATTTTTTTCCTCAGTTTAGGCCGATACGTATTCTTCTACATATTTGTGGTAATAAAAATCGCAATAAGCGATTATTGATTGGTTTGCGCAAAAGTTATAGCGTTTACAAAATAGGCTATAGTTTTATGGCATTTTTATTAATAATTTTTTATTACTAGTAATGGCAGCGGTCAGCGATTCTTATCATGACTGCGACATTATGGTGGACACATCAGACAATTTTGACACATTTTTGGGACCATTGGCACTAATACAGCGAAAGATTGCATTGATTACTGTAAAAAATATCACTGGCAGTGAAGGGGTTAACCACTAGGTGGCAGTGTAGGGGTTAAGTGTGTCCTAGGGGCGTGTTTCTAAATATATGTGGGCGTGGCTGAGTGTGACACCACACTGATCGCTGTTCCCAATGACAGGGAGCAGACAATCAGTGTGCTGTCACTAGGCAGAACGGGGAGATGCTGTTTACATCGGCCATCTCCCCGTTCTTGAGCTCAGTGACACGATCGCGGGTATCCCCGCGGCAATCGAGTCCGTGGGACCCGCGACCACGGTCACGGAGCTCTCGGCAGGCGCACGCTCACACAGCAGGGAATTTAAAGTAACGTACTGGTACGTTACTTTGCCCAACCATGCCCATTCTGCTGATGTATATGTGCAGGAGCCGGTCGGGAACAGGTTAAACACCTTTTGTTTTGATGCACCTGGAATGTATTTAGCAGATTTAAAATGAAAGTTCAGTTGGGATGTAATCAAACAGCTAGGGTGAAGTATAGATTAGAGTGGAATGGATACCGCTCTCCCAGCCAGCCCACATAAGATGAAGATGAGGAACTGTCCTATGACTTATGCCCCGTACACGCGGTCGGATATTCCGATGGAAATAGTCAGATCGGATTATGTTGTCGGAAAATCCGATCGTGTGTGGGCTCTAGCGGACTTTTTCCGTGGGGATTTCCGACGGAAAAAATTAGAGAGCAGAACCTTAAATTTTCCGACAACAAAATCCGATCTGACTTTTTCCGATCGTGTGTAGAGAATTTCCGACGTACAAAGTGCCACGCATGCTCAGAAGAAATTTGGAGATGAAAGCTATTGGCTACTGGCCTCTACCTAGTCCCGTTGTTCGTTTTGTACGATCACCTCGTTCAGAACGATCGGATTTTCTAACAACTTTGTCCGACCGTGTGTGGGCAACACCAGTTTCGGACAAAATCTCTCGGAAAATAATGGATTTTGTGGTCGGAATGTCCGACCGTGTGTACGGGGGCTTAGACCCCTATGACTAAGCCGGGGGGAAATGCATCAGAGGGCTTGGTTTGCCATGTCTCATCTTGATGTTGGCTGGGAGAGTGGCATCTATTCCACTCTATTATATGTGAATGATGAATACAGTAAAGATGCACTGTGCCCCTTACCTCCTCTTCTGGAGTCCCCCACCAGTGCTGTCTGCTTATCCTCTCCTGCCTATGTCCTCTTAGCAAATTGTGTGCTATGTGCAGGTACGCTCCGGAGCAGGGGCTGTGTGCATCTATAGACACACACACAGCATTTTTTAGGCACGCCCACACTCCTTCCTTACAAGATTTGACTGTAGCAGGAGTACGCAGTATGCTTATTAACCTGTTGTGATACCACCTAGGTTTCACTGCAGCATGTCACATGTGTAATTGATGCATGTAAGACATTGGATATACTTTTGCATTACCAAGACATGATCAGCAAGTGACTGACCATTTCTTTATTTCTTCTAAAGACAGCAGAGGAAGTTTGGAAATGAACGTCTTGCATTTTCAGCTGTGTTTTGACACTAGATAATAATAATGAAAGAGGGCCCCTTAAATCAATACCACCCCAGAGAGCAATGCAAGTGGATAAAAGGTGAGGACTCACCTTTCATTAATGAAATATCTGAATTGTGTGTTGGATGTGGTTAGGAACAAGCTGATGACTTGCTGTATTTATAGGTTGCAATCGACCTTCGAGCAAATAATAGATTTCCTGCTTAAATTTCTTCTGTAAAGACTCTTTTGAAAAATAATAAAAGCTTTAATATCATTTAATGGCATCCATCAATAGGTCTGGTACAATTCAATTCTCCCACTAGGAAAACTGGTTTAAAAATTCAGTTAGCAATGCTTTTTGTTCGGCTTTCATGCTCTGAGCATAAAACAAATACAGAAAATAATTACATTGACAAAATGTCTTTTTTCTTTTTTTTTCTTGAGTAAAAAAAATGTCTGGACATACATAGGGGTTACTGGGGCTATTGGAGGGGCTCTTCCATCAGGTGCAAAGTGGAATTCTAGGGCACAGTACAAACATACTGTAGTTAATCAAAATATATACACTATATAACCAAACCCTTGTAAACCCTTATAAACCACTTTGACCTACGGGTAAGCCTAGATTAAGGCTTACCTGTAGGTCCAAGAAATATCTCCTAAACCTACACAGTTTAGGAGATATTTGCGAAAAGACAGGCACTGCTATCTACGGCGCATGTGCCGTAGACAGCGGCGCGCAGGCACACTGGGCGCGCCGCTGTTAACGGTGATATGCCGCGAGTGGCGGCTCCCGTGCGCATGCGTGGGAGTGACGTCATCGCGGCTCCGTCGAATGACCGCACCGGAGCAGCGAGACCCACCAAGAAGATGGAGGCTCCGTACACAAGGGGACAGCGGTGACATCGCTGGCTCCTGTGTCAGGTAAGTGACACATAATGGACTACTATGCGATGCATAGTAGTCCATTATGCTTTACCTTTGCAGGGAAACAAAGAGGAAGTAAACCCATTAGGGTTTACTTCCTCTTTAAATGCAAATGAACTTTAATGGTACCCCAGTCTTAGTTCGTAGGGTTTAATATTGAGTTGGCCTATACTTTGCAGCTATAACAAGGATCAGGACTGTGTAATGTACAGATTGCATAGGGTCAGAACTGCATAGCACAAAGAGTGCAGGGGTCAGGAGTAAGTAACACACAAAGAGCAGAAGTCATGAGTAAGTAATGCACAGATTGCAGAGGTCTACATTAAGACAGTTTTCACACCAAGCCACGGCCGGCGTTGGCGGTAAAGCCGCGCTATTTTAACGCTGCTTTCCCGTCATTTTAGCGGCATTAGTCATCCGCTAGCGAGGTTGTTTTAACCCCCCCCCCCTAGCAGCTGAAAAAGGGTTAAATCCGCCCGCAAAACGCCACCGGAGCGGCGTTTTGCCGCCGGTTTCGCAGCGCTGCCCCATTGATTTCAATGGGGAGCAGTGGTGGTTGGAGCGGTGGAGGAGCAGTGGAGGAGCGGTGAGTTCACCGCTCCTTCACCGCTCCAAAGAAGCTGCTGGCAGGACTTTTTGTGACGTCTTGCCAGCGCACCGCTGCAGTGTGAAAGCACTCAGGCTTTCACACTGGGGTGCATGGAGCAGCTTTTTTCAGGCACTATACAGGCAATATTTTTATCGCTGTAGCGCCTGAAAAACGCTGGCAGTGTGAAAGGGGTCTTAGTAACGCTAAAAATTAAAGTATGGTTAATTATATGCTTAGTACAGGGGCCCCAAAACCACAGACCATAGCTGGCCAGTTACAAGATTTTTACCCGGCTCACAGCAACTCTGATGTGATGGCAAGGCTTCTAATGTGATGGGGGAGGAAGGCTCTGATGTGAAAGCAGGGTTCTAATATGAAAGGGGGGCTTCTAATGAGAAAAGGGACTCTGATTTTAAAGGGGGACTTTGTTGTGATGGGAGCTTCTGATTTGAAAGGGGGACCTTGATCGAAGGGGGGTTCTGATGTGATGGCGGCGCTTCTGATGTGAAAGAGGGGGGACTGATTTTTTTCAGCCTTTGAATAATTGTAAGATATGAAATGTGGCCCACCTGAGAAACTTGAAGACCCCTGGTTTAGTAAACAGCTTGCCACTTGTGAAAACGTTGCTACACTTGGCTGTCACTATTTGAGACCATGGCAGCTTTACACATCACTGGCAATAAATGTGTTTTTTTTATTGTTACTGACATATTTTGCTGCAGATCTGAGGTTCTGGAGTTGTTTGTAGAAATCAATTAATATACAGCTTTCCTGTTTTCTTAGTTCAGGTTAGAAAAGTGAAAACCAGCATATGGGTACTCAGTAACGAGTAACGACATGTTAGTCTCCACTTTTCCATCCAAACTGAGAAAAAGCTGTAAATCGATTGGTATCTACAGACAATTCCAAGACTGAGTCTTTTCAGCCAAAAATGTTTCCTCCATTTTTGCAAGCCTGGTTACACTGTAAAATGGGAATTAAAGTACGGTAGTCAGACTTTACTTACCATTTTACTGTAGATCTCAGTACAGATCTGTAGTCAGATCTGTACTGAGATAATGAATCATTCTTTATCACACCTATTGCATGTTCCTGGCAATACTTTGGCAACAGACAAGCTTTTCTTTTCCAGCTTTTGAATTCCGAAAGTTGGAGAAGGAATGCTAGTCCCCTGCCTGACGATTGCCGTGCATACACAATCAGAGTCCAGCAGCATGATATAAGGCTTGCCAAACCACCTGTAAAGTGCATGTCCGAACATTGGGTTACACTGTCGGGGACATTGCTGAGGTCATTTGTTTGCTGGGGACAGATCGCTCAAAACAAGGACTGTCCCCAACAAATGGGGCTATTTGGAAACCTTATGCTAGGCCCACCTAGTACCTGAAAACTTACTCAACTTATTCTGTGGATTTAGGCTTCCTTCACTTCTCCAGTTGCTTCTTAAATATTCCCCACCAGAATCAGGAGTGATGAACATGAAAACTTTGAATTCCTCCTATAACCTGTGCGACAGATAGAGCAGCATATAGTGGCCAATGGGCTCCTGATTTTTTCATTTTTAAAGATGACGTTTTTAGATTTTATCCAGATTTTTTTAACTTTTAAGAGCAAGGTTTTATATTTCATGTCGTGGGGAAAAAGAACACATAGGGGTTTATTTACTAAAACTGGAGAGTGCAAAATCTTGGGCAGCTGTGCATAGTAGCCAATAAGCTTCAAACTTCAGTTTGTTCAATTAATCTTTGCCCAAAAAACCTGGACGCTGATTGTTGGTTTCTATGCAGAACTGCACCAATTTTGCACTCTCCAATTTTAGTAAATCAACCCATCAGTGTGAGTGCACATGGCACTCTTCATTGACATTCACAAGGTACTACTACTCAGCATCATCGCAGGCCACTCAACCTGGAGAACAGGCGAAGAGGAAGAGGACCTTGAGGCATCATGTGATCAGCCTAAAGATTTCGTAAAAGGTACTATGTATGTGTTAAAGAAAAATAGACAGAGAATACTGCCAGAAGGTGGCACAAAGGGGTAAACTATTTGGGTAGGGAAAGGAGTAGGCACTGCTAATATGTAGACTTAAAAATGAAGGGATACCGCACAGAGTGCCACTGTTTGAGAACATTTAATATGTAGCGCCCCCTGCAATGCCCCCTTAAAGAAGAATTAAGCAAAGAGCAGACCAAAATGAGGGACACATGAGGAGGAAAGAGGGACAGAGGGACTTTGTTTCAAATCAGGGACAGTCCCTCAAAAGCAGGGTCAGTTGGGAGCTATGCAGTGGCTGCAGGAGGAAGATGGAGGACATTGGTTCCTCTATATCAGGGGTAGGCAACCCCTGGCACGCAAAGCCTCTTTTGCCGGCACTCGACTCCCTCCCCATCAGCAGAGCAGCACAGGGAAGTGTCAGTGAGACACGAATACATTCCAATTTCAGAATTCCCCACAATGCACCTGCACTGTGCCCCCAGAAAGAAGGGATTTCACTGTGATTGAGAAAACCACAATCAGGTGACAGTTTGTGGAATTACTGTTGAGCTTCTGGGAACTTTGTTGAAATTATACCTGAACCTTTGCGTTACTTACTACTAAACCCCTCTGCACTCTGTGTCCCTTGTGCAGGTTGAATCAGTGTTGGGGCACATGAGAAGGGGGTTCAGCGGTGGGACAGAAGAGCAGGGGAGTACAGTGGTGGGACAGATGATCAAGGGGTTATAGTGGTTGGGAAGAAGAGCAGGGGGTACAGAGGTGGGGCAGATGTACAGGGGGTATAGTGGTGGGGCAGAAGAGAAAGGAGGTACATTGGTGGGACAGATGAGCAGGGGGTTACAGCAGTTGGGCAGAGGAGCAGGGGGTACAGAGGTGGGACCGATGTGCAGATGGGTGCAGAGGAGAAAGGAGGTACATCAGTAGAACACATGAGCAGGGGGTTACAGTGGTGGGGCAGAAGAGCAGGGGGAACAGAGGTGAGACAGATGTGCAAGAGGTACAGTGGTGGGGCAGATGAGAAAGGGGGTTACAGTGGTGGGGCAGAGGAGCAAATAAGTTCAGTGTTAGGACAGATGAGAAGATGGTTCAGCGGTGAGACAGAAGAGCATGGGGGTATGGCAGTAGAGCAGATGTGCAGGGAGGTACAGTGGTGGGGCAGATGAGAAAGGGGGAACATTGGTGGGGCAGAAGAGAAGGGTGGTACAGTGGAGGGGCACCTGCGGGATGATGTCACAGATAGTGGCTCCGCCCAACACGTTTCCCCATAACAGGCTTCGACTGGGAAAGGAGACTCATCTGGGACGTCAGCCATCCACGCTTAAAAGAGAAGTATGTTTTTTTTTTTCTATTCATACTTACCTAGGGGGATGCAGCATCAGACTGATGCTGCATCTGTCCCTTGGCACCTCTACACTGAGAACCGAGCCATCAAACACCGCCGTTCTCTAACCTCCTCAAGCGGAGAGCTGCTGACTGTCAATCAGCAGCTCTCCTGCTCTGAGTGCTGAGTTGTGGAGGGGCAGGGAGCGGCCATTTCTGCCTCTCAGCGGCTCACTGGGAGGCTGAGACTGCCATTAGTCCAGGCAGCTGGCGGATCCAGACTTCCTAAGTTGGGATGACGCGGTGCCTGGACTGATTCCAGTGATATCAGTGGAGAGGGGCTTCAGACCGCTCTTCGCTGAAAACGGGTCACAGGAGTGCAAAACAAATTGCACTCTTGTGACCCAAAGGAGAAGCCCAGCCTAAAAAGCTCAGGCTGGACTTCTTTAAATACAAATAGATGCAGGTGGCCCGGGAGTCACAAATATCTATGTGTCCACGTTATGTTATTTTTTATTTTAACAACGTTATGTTATTTTTACTGACATGCATCCCAATTTGAAGTTTTTGCGTCGCTATATAGATGACGCCTTCTTCATATGGAGAGGTGATGAGAACTCCCTCCATATGTTTATGAGATTTCTTTAAAATAATGAGTGGGGCATCAAAATTACTGATGAATTCAGTAACACTTCTATACATTTCTGGATCTGACTATTTTCAAGCAACACAATAAGTTATTTTCTAAAACCTTTTTTAAACCTACTGACAGAAATGGATTTATACTAGTGGGAAGTTGCCACCATCCGAACTGGCTAAAAGCTGCACCTTATGCCCCGTACACAAGGTCGGAATTTTCGACTGGGAAATGTCCTATCGGACCATGTTGTCGGAAAATCCGACCATGTGTGGACTCCATCTGACTTTTTCCATCGGAATTTCCAAAGGAAAAAATTTGAGATCCTGCTCTCAAATTTTCCAACAACAAAGTCCGATCAGACTTTTTCCGATCGTGTGTAGTGAATTCCGACGGACAAAGTGCCACGCATGCTCAGATCACATTACAAGACCAAAGCTATTGGCTGCTAGCTTTTACGTAGTTCCGTCGTACGCAACGAACGTCACCATGTTCAGAATGATCGGATTTTCCGTCAACTTTGTCCGACCGTGTGTATGCAACACCAGTGTCGGACAAAATCCGTCGGAAAAAATCAGACGGATTTTGTGGTCGGAATTTCCGACCGTGTGCACGGGGCATAAGAGTCAGTTCCAACGCATTAGGTGGAACTGCTCTAGTAGGAAGAATCATACATTACAAGCATCCACTTTGATGGATCATTTTATTGAGGTTATAGCCAGATTTTGGAATTGGAAATGCAGAGAATATCTACTTTAGACAGAAATCAACTTTTGGTTCCCAAAGATAGGATAATGCCGCGTACACACGTGCGGACTTTTGCCGGCGGACTTAGTCCAGCGGACAATCCCGCCGGACTTTCCAGCTGGGTCCGCTGGACTTTCCGAGCGTGTGGACTTGCCCACACACGCACGGACTTCTCCGGCGGATAATCCGCCGGCCAAAAGTCTGCGGGACTTTTGAAAATGAACGGACTTGCCCACACACGGAGCAGTCCGTTCATTTAGAACGTAACTTCAGGTTACGTAGCTAGCGTAGGCAGTAAATGCCGCCGCGCTAGCTCCATGACCTGGCATGGATTTAAAGGGACTCCCCACGCCGAAAAAACGGCGTGGGGGTTCCCCCCAAATCCATGTCAGACCCTCATCCGAGCACGCAGCCTGGCAGGCCAGGAAAGGGGTGGGGACGAACGAGCGCCCCCCCCCCTCCTGAGCCGTACCAGGCCGCGTGCCCTCAACATGGGGGGTGCCCTGGGGAAAGGGGGGCCGTGCGGCCCCCCCACCCCAAAGCACCTTGTCCCCATGTTGATGAGGACAAGGGCCTCTTCCCGACAACCCTGGCCGTTGGTTGTCGGGGTCTGCGGGCGGGGGCTTATCGGAATCTGGGAGCCCCCTTTAATAAGGGGGCCCCCAGATACCGGCCCCCCACCCTATGTGAATGAGTATGGGGTACGATGTACCCCTACCCATTCACCTAAGGTGTAAAATGTAAAGTACAAAAACACACACACTTTTGAAAAAATATTTTATTGCACTGCTCCGGGGGTCTTCTTCCGTCTTGGGGTCTTCTCGCCGGACTCCTCCGCTCTCTTCTGCTCTTTTACCTAGCTCTTTCACGAGCGGAGGAGTCCGGCTACCTTCTTCGCCGTCGCCGCCGTCGTCTGGGGGTCTCGATCCGCCTTCGGGGGTCTTCCGGGGGTCTCTTCTGTTCTTGCGGCGGTCGTCGTCTTCCGCGCCGCCGGCGCCTTCTTCTTCTTCTTGTCCTTCTTCTTGTTCTTCTTCTTCTTCCGATGTTGACCCGATGCTCTCTCTGCCCGGAATGGCAGAGGCGCGCTGCGCTGGGACTTATATAGGGACATGGGGACAGGGTCACATGCTCATGTCACATGGTGACCCCGCCCCCTTGCGATGTCACAGTCCCAGCATCCTCCGGGACTGTGACAACACAAGGGGGCGGGGTCACCATGTGACATGAGCATGTGACCCTGTCCCCCATGTCCCTATATAAGTCCCAGCGCCGAGCGGCACAGGCATTCCGGGCAGAGACAGCGACGGGTCAACATCGGAAGAAGAAGAAGAACAAGAAGGACAAGAAGAAGAAGAAGGCGCCGGCGGCGCGGAAGACGACGACCGCCGCAAGAACAGAAGAGACCCCGGAAGACCCCCGAAGACCCCCGAAGGCGGATCGAGACCCCCAGACGACGGCGGCGACGACGAAGAAGGTAGCCGGACTTCCCCCGCTCGGTAAAAGAGCTTGGTAAATGGCGGGGGAGTCCGGCGAGAAGACCCCCAAGACGGAAGAAGACCCCCGGAGCAGTGCAATAAAATATTTTTTCAAAAGTGTGTGTGTTTTTGTACTTTACATTTTACACCTTAGGTGAATGGGTAGGGGTACATCGTACCCCATACTCATTCACATAGGGTGGGGGGCCGGTATCTGGGGGCCCCCTTATTAAAGGGGGCTCCCAGATTCCGATAAGCCCCCGCCCGCAGACCCCGACAACCAACGGCCAGGGTTGTCGGGAAGAGGCCCTTGTCCTCATCAACATGGGGACAAGGTGCTTTGGGGTGGGGGGGCCGCACGGCCCCCCTTTCCCCAGGGCACCCCCCATGTTGAGGGCACGCGGCCTGGTACGGCTCAGGAGGGGGGGGCGCTCGTTCGTCCCCACCCCTTTCCTGGCCGGCCAGGCTGTGTGCTCGGATAAGGGTCTGACATGGATTTGGGGGGAACCCCCACGCCGTTTTTTCGGCGTGGGGAGTCCTTTTAAATCCATGCCAGCTTACGGAGCTAGCGTGGCAGCATTTACTGCCTACGCTAGCTACGTAACCTGAAGTCACGTGCTAAATGAACGGACTTGCCGATGAGCGGCAAGTCCGTTCATTTCAAAAGTCCTGCGGACTTGCCTACTAACGGCGGGATTGTCCGCCGGACTGCCAAGTCCAGCGGATAATTTTAAAACCAAACTTAAAACTTTGGCGCCAAAAAGTCTGCCGGACTTTGGCGCCAAAAAGTCCGCCGGCGCCCACACACGAGGGGATTATCCGCTGGACTTCAGTCCAGAGGATAATCCCGCGGGATAGTCCCTTCGTGTGTACGCCGCATAAGGAATACTTACAATCATTTTGAGTGGTCATTTTTTTATCACTTTTTCATCCCAATTTGGGTGTGGGTTAACAAAATTCTGCAAAAGCATTGGAAAGTCTTAAAAGGTGATAGGGTTTTAGGCCCAACCTTGCCGGATAGACCCAATTATCTTTTTTAGAAGAACTCGGAACCTCATAGATTTGGTAGCTCGTGGCTCAACTGAGGTATTTACCAAAACTAAAATGTTTGGGAATTTAAAAGGTTTTTTTCTGTGCAAGTGTTGTAAGATATGCAGGGATTCCAAAACAATTATGCCACGTACACACGATCGGACTTTCCGGCGGACAATCCGACGGACTTTGCAGCTGAGGTCCGCCGGACTTTCAAGCAAACGGACTTGGCCACACACGATCACTCCAAAAGTCTGGCGGTTTCGAACGCGGTGACGTAGAATAAGGAAGTTCATAGCCAGTAGCCAATAGCTGCCCTACGTTGGTTTTAGTCCGTCGGACTAGCACACAGACGACCAGATTTTTTGACCGGACTTGAGACAAATTTGAAGCCAGTCTTATTTCTAAGTCCGCCAGACTTTTGGGAAGAAAAAGTCCGCTGGAGCCCACACACGATCGAATTGTCCGACGGACTCTGATCCGCCGGAAAGTCCGATCGTGTGTACGTGGCATTAGAAATACTTCCTACTCATCCCAGATAACTAAATGTACATATACGATTGAGGAATTTATCACATGTGGTGTCATTTATCTTTTGAGGTGCCCTTGTGGGTTCCAATATGTCGGTAGAACCACACGGGCACTTAATGTGAGGATAGGTGAACATCTTACAAACATTAAAAAAGGGTTTATAGGACACAGTGTGTCCAAGCATTTTTGTCAATGCCAGAAAAGGAACCCTTCCATTTTGCAGGTTGCAGGCATTGAAAAGTTTGCCCCTCGCTGGAGGGGGAGTAACTTTAAAAAATCTATATCCCGTTGTGAAACCCAGTGGATCTATTATTTACAAACTTATAGACCAGTGGGACTCAACATTGAATGGGATATTAACTGTTACATTGATGACAGTTGGTCTTCTGCTTAGCAATCCAATGAGGGTTATGAATTGGTTTTATGTAAATTGTTTGCTTTGTGATACCTGGCACTTTGCAAGTTAATTTGAATTTCATTTTATTTTAGAAATATGGTAAATTGGTATTCAAGTGGAAATGATTCCTCCCTTTTTTGTCTTTTCTCCCAGGTTTGGGGGGTTTGATTTTAGATTTTTTTTTAGATTCATATATATTGTGTTTGTATCCCCTAATGTGTAATTAACTAATTACATTTGTATAGTCCTAGGACCGGCTAGTCTTTTAATTTTTATGTGTGCAATTAAATTAAAATTCGTTTTTTAATTTTTTCATTTGTTTGTTTTTTAATGAACTCGCAAATTTATTTGATCCTTTTAAATTGCATAGGATCAGTATTGATCTTTTTGGGCATAAATTCTTGTTTAATATTGATTAGATTCATTGCTTCGCCATGTATTATCATGAATTAGTGGTGACACGGATGTGAACACATAGATATTTGTGACTTCCAGGGCTGCCCGCATCTATTAGTATTTGGATGGCTGACGTCCCAGATAAGTCTTTTCCCAGTTGAAGCCTGTTAGGGGAAACGCGTTGGGCAGGACCACTATCTGTGACATCATCCTGCATGAGCAGGCAGGTGCCGATCACTGCCGTGTCTGTTTTATGCTGACCTTAAGCTGCCTAATTGCAAGTGCATATTAGGTTTTTCAATACATATTTAAACATATTACACTACAAGGCTTTCCTCTTCTCGCATTATAGTGAGTTGAACTATTTAATTTTATATTACAATGTAATAATAGAAATAATGTGCTTCAATCATCCTGACACCATATCAACCATGGTGCTATGATGATAGAATGCCAACCCCAGCCATTTAGTCTCCTTTCCCAGTTGAAGCCTGTTACGGGCAAACGTGTCGGGCGGAACCACTATCTGTGACGTCATCCTGCATGAGAAGGCACGTGCCGATCGCCGCCATGTTTGTTTTATGCTGACCTTAAGCTGCCTATTTGTAAGTGTATATTAAGTTTTTCAATAAATGTTTTAAACATATTACACTACAAGACTTTCCTCTTCTCTCCGCACATATTGTGAGTATTGCTACTGGATTCCTAATCATTGGTTGCCTTAGAGTTTTTACCATCACCACCCGTGAATCGGATTTCTCCTCCAGCCTGACCGCTGAGTCCATTGGAATTGGATCTCTCCTCCAGCCTGACCGCTGAGTCCATTGGAATTGGATCTCTCCTCCAGCCTGACTGCTGAGTCCATTGGAATTTAAGCAAGCGCATGTGATCTCTATTACCTAAGGTCCACTATTTCTGGTAAGAGGCGAGTGTTTGTGGTGAAGGGATTCATCAGAACACCATGTTTATCCAGATCGCATTAGGATTACTAATAACTCATCACAGTTTTTCCTATCACTGGATTGGGTGTTGACATTTTAACTCTTTCTATAATTTTTTTATGAGTTTTTTTGGACGTACAGTATGTATAGATACATTTTTCTTGAAAGATTATTTTCCTTTATTTCACAGGGTGTTTGTGCTCAATATATATTTTTATTCACATATATGTTATAATGGGTACTAGTTCATTCATGTGTGATTAAGATATTAATCATTGATTTTTGATTATCACCATTACCATTGGTTTGGTGTCAGATTAGGGCACCTATTATTTATTCAGTCTTGTGTTCGGACTTATTTGGTTGCAGCTTATCTGTGAATCGATTTGCATTTATTTGTTTATTTTGAGTGGTAGAGGGATATTTTTATTTATTTTTAATTGAAAAGAATAGAATGGAAAGAATCTAGCAATAAAACCTTTTTCTGAACTTCGATATTTGAATAGAATAAGTTAGAATTTCGAATGGAATAAATTAGAATTTGAATAGAATAGCAAAGAATGGAGATTAATAAAAAAGAAAAGAACAGAATAGAAAATCTAAAAATAGAATAGAAAAAAACAAAATAAGACTATAGGAATAAACGTGGAAACACGCATTGAAAGAATCACATTTCTTTCCCTGAACCTTTAGCCGAATTTAGTATTTTCTATGGCTTTATGCGGCGCAGTTTCACAAGTAGCCTGAGTACATTAGAGAGCTGTCTGGCACTTTTCTCTAAACTCCATCCCCCACCCTATTCCCCGGCACTGTGTCTGGTTTGCCAGGTATATTAGTCTGGGAAATGCTGTTACTTGAAGCAGAACTGAAACATCATTCTGTCCTATTCTGTGAGCTTCGGTTCATTGAGCTCAGGTGTTCCGGCTAATGATCTGCCAGTCTACCGTACAGTCACAGGCCGGTTTATCACACTGGATAGCAGACAGGCCAATCTGCCCCAGCCAAGTTCTATTCACAGAGTTTCCCCAGAAGTTTCGGAGTTGTTTAGCTGTTTCATTGCAGAAGCTGTCAAAGTGAACAGATAGATTATTTGTTAAGGCTGTGACAGTTCCCCTTTACACATGTGCGGTGCGTCGCAGTGTGTTACCCCACATGAGCTAGCAAATGCGCTATTTCATGCGGTAATGTGCAATGTGTTAAGGTGCTGGACATGTACATTCACCCTTTGCATGTTCGTGTGCTATTGCGTGTGCTAACAAGCATGGCGTTAGAGCACAGGACATGTTCCAGACGCGTATCTTTATTTTAATTGCACCACACCATAGTGCACAGACGGCCCACTGGGGTGCATTTGCAAGGTGCGTTGGAATGCCTTTGAAATTCATGAGTTGGGATAACGCACAGAAGGGGGGTCATTTACACTTTCAGTTAGTGGTGCACCGAAATGAAGATTTCCGGTGCCGAAACCAAAAATTCAGGATGTACTTGGCCAAAACTGAAACTGAAATGTATGTTTTAAAAAAAAATACACACTATATTGTCAAAAGTATTGGGATACCTGCATTTACATGCACATGAACTTTAATGACATCCCAGTCTTCGTCCGTAGGGTTCAATATAGCAGCTATAACAGCCTCAACACTTCTGGGAAGGCTGTCCACAAGATTTAGGAGTGTGTCTATGAGAATGTTTTGACCATTCTTCCAGAAGCACATTTGTAACGTCAGGCACTGATGTTGGACAAGAGGGCCTGGCTCAAAATCTCTGGTCTAATTCATCCCAAAGGTGTTCTATCGGGTTGAGGTCCGGACTCTGTGCAGGCCAGTCAACTTCCTCCACCCCAAACTCACTCATCCATGTCTTTATGGACCTTGCTTTGTGCACTGGTCCAAATCATTTGGTGGAGGTGGATTATGGTGTGGGGTTGTTCTTCAGTGGTTGGGCTTGGCCCCTTAGTTCCAATGAAGGGAACTCTTAATGCATCAGAATACCAAGACATTTTGGACAATTTCATGTTCCCAACTTTGTGGGAACAGTTTGGGGATGGCACCTTCCTGCTCCAAAATGACTGCGCACCAGTGCACAAAGCAAGGTCCATAAAGGCATGGATGAGCAAGTTTGGGGTGGAGGAACTTGACTGGCCTGCACAGAGTCATGACCTCAACCCGATAGAAACCCTTTGTGATGATTTAGAGCAGAGACTGTGAGTCAGGCCTTCTCATCCAGCATCAGTACCTGACCTCACAAATGCGCTTCTGGAAGAATGGTCAAACATTCCCATAGACACACCCCTAAACCTTGTGGACGGCCTTCCCAGAAGAGTTGAAGCTGTTATAGCTGCAAAGGTTGGGCTAACTCAATATATATGAACAATACGGACTAAGACCGGGATGCCTTTAAAGGCAGGCATCCCAATACTTTTGACAGTATAGTGTATGTATTTTATATATAGAGGTGAAGCTACAATTTTTTGAAAGTGGACTTTCATGGTACCACTTGTACAAGCAAGCACCAACATGTTAAAATTCAACATATTTTATTACAAAATATTAAAAAAGAAAACAGAAAGAAAAGGAAAAGAGACTTTTATACATATAACATATATGGACATAGTTTAAAACATCTGACAACTCCTTCTAAAAAACTAGGTCATTAAATAGGATACCTCTCTAAAATGAAAACGGGGGGAACTAAATTTGTTGTTAGGCCTGTCTTTCATGTTTTGTGGGGTAACCGCTTCCTCTGGAGTTTAAGAAGGAGTCATAATCTAGCCCATCCATGGGGGGTGGTGCCAACAACAGTAGTCTTCCCAGCGGGTATGGGAGTTGGGTGGCTAAAAGCAATAGAACCTAATCTGGAGGTACAGCATCAGAAACTGACGGTGTAAGTAGGTGGACAAGAGGTAGGTAAAGACACTAGGTTTTCCCCAAGTATTGACTGGTAACCTCTCAAAATGTGCTGGGACTGTATGAAAGGATAGATCCACATCCACATATACACATCAGGCAAATTATTCAGTAGCAAAGATTCAAATGCTATTCAATAAACTCATATTCAATGACAAAGGTTCAAGTCCCAAGGTATAAAGCACAATGGATCCCCAACATGAAGGTACCTGTAAAGTCTACATCAATCCACTACACCACCAGGTAATAGGCAGCATAGGGAGGGCAACCTATCCCCCTATTCATACCCAACTCCTGTCCAGCAAATGCCCTACCAAACCTGGAGCAATCTTTGTCATTAAATATGACTGCTATCGTTGGGGCCCTTCTGTGAGGTGGTGCATGTGAAGCTATCCCTTTAAGAGTGTACACTCGATGGCTGATGGGCTGCTAAGTCAGAAGCAGTCTTTATAATAAACAGGGCTTAACCTCCTGGTTTTACTGCCCCCAGCCACAAGTGTAAAACTTAGCTTTAGGTAGTATTGCACTAAAAATTAAATGCCTTTGGCAGAATTTGACTAGGACAGTTAAGCCTTTGAAAAACAGAAGGTATTCATATGTCTCATTCTATTACATTTCCAAAAAATAAGAGGATTATTTCTCATTTTAGGACAGTGGACAAAGCCATGAAAATCCTTGCTTTACACCAAATAGGCTAATCATTGCTTTATGTCCCATCGACACATGAAGAACCACTGGTGTATAGTGCAAATATAGCCAATACAGCTGTTTTAGGCTATTTGGTCATCATCAGTGCAGTGTATAGAAACCATGTGTAGTGCCTATGCTCTAGGCTGGTTACATTTAGTGTACGACTCGACTGTAGCCAGCTGAGCTGCAATTCTGTTACTGCTGTTAGACCACAAAATGTGCTATAGCCTGACTAAAGCTTCACTGAAGGACACTTGCTGGAAGACGCTACCTGTAGAAGCTGGACTGGAGAGGAGACCCTTTCACTGAAGAGTGTTGCAGGGGAACTGGTTGTGAGCTACCCTTGGACATTGTGAGTAGGACCTTCCTCCTATAGCTTCAGTCATGTAAGTGCTTTGAGGGTTAGATGCCAGAGGTTGCGGTAAGGACTGTGACTGCTTGTATAGAGTCTCAGTTTACCTGGCTGTCCCTTCTACCTCCAGCATTACTTTCAGGCTGTTAGTGAAGGGACCACAAGTGCTGGAACAGGACTTTGCTTTGGAGCCTGTCCTCCATGACCCGCATGTGTTTTTGAGACTTCTGCACACTCATCCCTCTTTCCTGCCTTTGTTTCTTTTCTGCAATAAAACTTAAAAAATACACCACTAGACTGAACCGTTTGTCGGTGTGCTACTAGGACCAGGACTAGGGTTGGCAGCCTCTGAGCAGGCTTCGCTTGAAAAGTGTATCAGTGCAGACTTCTGGAAAAAGTAGAAGAGAGACAATCACATGAGCAGGAAATTACTTTTTTTGGGTGTTCTTTACACTGGTCAGAACAGAACACCTCTTATGGCAGTATTTTCACCTTCATATCTGCTGTGTCTACTCTGGCTACAGTATAAGGTGAAAACACTGGGCATGATCAAATATGTTTTATTCCCTGTTTGATGAACTACGAGCTTGTCCCTGCACATGCTTGTGGGTGGAGCCTAATTGCCCTGTGTCACATACCTGGTTGGAGGCCAAGATGCTGAGAGGGCTTCACTTGCGGCTGAGTGCAGAGCAACCCTGGAGGTGATGACAGGGAATGCTATGCCCAAAGAAGCAGGAGTTGCCAGCTGCAATAGGCTGAAGTTAAGAGAAGTGATGTACACCAGATGACAGCCGGATGAGCAGTATGCACTGCGGGACAGGAGTCCCTCAGATGTACCAGGCGGGGCTTGATAATAGAGAGAGACAGAAGCAGAGTCAGGAGTCAAGCCAGTAGTCATACACAGGATATCAGCCGGGAGCAGAGGCAGAGAGCTGAATCAGGAACAAGCCAGGGTCATACACTGGAAGTCAGGCAGCAGCGGAGTCAGGAGGGGAAGCAGAAGTCATACAATGGAGACCAGGCAAAAGCAGAGTTGGTGGAACAAGCCAAGGGTCAGGAGTCGGGAATGGAGACAAGACAGGTCAAGGGTGAGTCGGTAACAGGGAATCCAAAGAGCAGAACACAGGAACACACAGGATGCTGAAGATCATCTAGCAACTTGTGAGTCAGACTGCTGACTTTAAATAGGCCGCTGGGCGCCAGGATCAGTCACACATTGCTTGTGCCAAGGTGCACATTTGACTTTACCTTAGTTGAACCCTTTGCAAAGTCAGTGAAAGGGGCTATAGGTTGGGAGGAAGCTAAGGAAGCACCCCGAAAGAGTAAAAAATACTTCCCGAATTTAAAGAAGGAACCAGAATCATTCCTTTCATTGAAGAGTTAGAGGATCTTATTAAAGACGAATGGGAGAGATCTGATAAGAGGTCTAGCCTTAAAAACAGGCTAGCAAAGATGTACCCCTTAAAAGAACCCAGGGCAAACCCCCTAATTAACGCTTCAGTCGTCGATGTTTCTTTAATGTGACTGGCCAGACATGTCACTCTGCCAATCGAGGATGCAGTTACCTTCCGGGACGTGCTAGACGGAAAGACTGATCTAGAATGGAAAAAAAGCATATTCCACGGCAGGTGGCATTTGAAGACCAGCAGTGGGTAGAGCTATCTCCAGATGGGCCACTAATATAGAAAAATCTTTCCTGGAAGTAGCTGACCAGTAGAAGATAATTACCTCCCTCCAGGAGGTGATTTTGTAGCGGAGGCTTCAGTGGATCATCAAGTCTTCTGCTGGGGCGATGTTAGCCTCGGTAATGGCGAGAAGGGCATTATGGCTAAAACCTTGGGTAGCCGACACCGCATCAAAGACAAACTGGTACAAAATTCCATATGATGGGGCAAATCTCTTTGGTCCCATTTCTAAAGTAACAGGAGACCAGTCAGGTTTGATTCCCTCTGACAGAAGACCAAAAACACAAAAAGGTCTTTCCTATAGTTGCAACCTTCCAGAAAGATACAGGGAGGCAAAGTCCTATAGACCAGGAAGAGAGTTTAAATGAAACTGGAGAAATACACAGTCATCTTTTTTGAGAATGCAGAAATCCAAGATCACCCCGACTGGGGAGCAGCTGAAGTCCTTTTGAAGGTGCGCCCACCCATCCTGTACAGGTGGGCGCCAGACTCAAGAGGTTCATACAGGTTTGGACGGATAATATCGAAGATTCCTGGACTCTTTCCACAATCAAGTTCAGTCACAGGTGGAGGTTCATAGGCAGGCTACCCAGAAACCACTTTCAGCCAACCAGACTCCCATCTTCCTCAGACAATAGAAAATTGCTACTGAAGTACGTAACAGAGCTAAGACAAAAAGGGAGTGATCCTGGAAGTCCCACCATGTCAAAGGGGAAGAGGATTCTATTCCCCTCTATTTCTAGTAAAAAAGAAAACAGGAGATTTACGACCAGTATTGGATTTGAAGAACCTCAACAAAAAAAATCAAGATAGAAGCCTTCAAGATGGAAAGCCTCCAGTCCATACTGATAGTAGTGAAATTAAAAGATTGGAAGCTATCCGTAGATTTATCGGACCCTTATCTGCACATCCCAATACATCCTGCTTTTCAAAAATGTATTTGTTTCTCAATCAACTACCATCACTTCCAGTTCCAGTGAATACCATTCGGCATCTCTTCGGCCCCCAGAACCTTTACCAAAGTTCTTCTACCGGTCATCGCATTCCTCAGGAAAAAGGGACTAAGAATACACCATTATCTAGAAGACATTCTGCTTTTAGCAGAAAGTCAGGAGACCTTGCTCCAACATCGAAAAATATTGGTCACTACTCTTCAGAGCTTTGGCTGGTTAGTCAATTGGGAGAAAAGCAACCTGCAGCCCACACAAAATATGATATTCCTAGGGGCAGAACTGAATACGAAGCTGAACAAGGTACAGCTCCCTCAAGAGAAAGTGATGCCTCTAATTCAGAAGATGCAAAAATTTATATCAGTTTGACATTTGCCAGCCAGAGTCTGTATGAGCATTCTATGATCCATGTCTGCAACTCTGCCAATTATTTCTGATGCAGTGGGATGGAGCATTAATGTTTCAGACAATTTCCATCCACAGCTGGGTGAAGCAGTCGATATGGTGGTGGATAGGGATGGGCCCGGTGTTCGATTCGAACCCATGTTCGAATCGAACATCGGGCGTTTGCCCGCTCGGCAAGCCCAGAACTATTGGGGCCGCTCGCATCAAATTCGTGTGATGCGAGCGGCCTGCAATGCATTGCGCTAGTCGCAGTGCAATGCTGGCTGATGATTGGCCAAGCATGCACTGTGACCCCGCATGCTTGGCCAATCACAGCGCCGGCAGCGAGGAGAGCCATAATTGGCTACAGGCAGGATGCCTGTAGCCAATTATAGCTCAGGGCTTTAGTACACGCCCCACGGTATAAGAGGCCGCCGCGGCGGCCTCACATATTATGTGTCAGTGTCAGCGTGTCAGTGTGTTGCTGACTGCTGACAATATATGCTCTATTTCTGGGGATTTGTGTGTGCGTGCTGTTAGAACAGCATTGCAGTATCACATCTGGGGGGTGTCTATAGGTGGCATGTGAAGGGGGCAATTTTCCTGTGCTTAGAACTTTCCCTGCAAAAAGTGTAATTTTTGCAGGAAAAAAAGCTATTTAAAAGCACTCGCGGCTAATGAATTGATGGCTCCTGTAACACAGAGAACTGTTATTCATTGATAAAAAACAAAAAAAAAAGCATGGGGGTCCCCCCAAATTCAATAACCAGGCCCTTCAGGTCTGGGATGGATATTAAGGGGAACCCCAGCCAAAAAAAAAAATGGCGTAGGGTCCCCCTCAAAATCCATACCAGACCCTTGAGGTCTGGGATGGATTTTAAGGGGAACCCTCGCCAAAAAAAATGGTGTGGGGTCCCCCTCAAAATCTATACCAGACCCTTATCCGAGCACGCAACCTGGCAGGCCGCAGGAAAAGAGGGGGGGACGAGAGCGCCCCCCCCCCTCCCGCCTGAACCGTACCAGGCCACATGCCCTCAACATTGGGAGGATGCTTTGGGGTCCCCCCCAAAGCACCTTGTCCCCATGTTAATGAGGACAAGGGCCTCTTCCCCACAACCCTGGCCATTGGTTGTGGGGGTCTGCGGGCGGGGGGCTTATCGGAATCTGGAAGCCCCCTTTAACAAGGGGACCCCCAGATCCCGCCCCCCCCCCCCCCCCCCCCCCCCCCCCCCGTGTGAAATGGTAAGGGGGTACAAAAGTACCCCTACCATTTCACCAAAAAAGTGTCAAAAATGGTAAAAATGACAGGAGACGGTCTATGACAATTCCTTTATTAAAATCTTCTTTCTTCTTTCTTCATCCTTCGGTTTCTTCATCTTCTCCTTCCGTCATCTTCTTCCATCTTCTTCTTCCATTTTCTTCTTCCTCCGATCCGCTTCTTCTTGCGCTGGTCTTCTCGTCCTTCTCGTCCGGCATCTTCTTCCATGGCGTCGGTATCGGTGTCTCTTCTTGGGCCGCTCCTCGCAATGGGAGGCTCCCGCTGTGTGAGGCTTTGCTGCGTCTGACAGGTCTTTTATAATGGAGGGCACCTGGTGACCCCGCCACCTCTGACGCATGGGGATGTCATGGGGAATTCCCTATGGCTTTCCCCATGATGTCAGAGGGGGCGGGGTCACCAGGTGCCCTCCGTTATAAAAGACCTGTCAGACGGAGCGGAGCCTCACACAGCGGGAGCCTCCCATTGCGAGGAGTGGCCCGACAGAAGAACAGATGCCGACGCCATGGAAGAAGATGCCGGACGAGAAGGACGAGAAGACCAGCGCAAGAAGAAGCGGATCGGAGGAAGAAGAAAAATGGAAGAAGAAGATGGAAGAAGATGACGGAAGGAGAAGATGAAGAAACCGAAGGATGAAGAAAGAAGATTTTAATAAAGGAATTGTCAAAGACCGTCTCCTGTCATTTTTACCATTTTTGACACTTTTTTGGTGAAATGGTAGGGGTACTTTTGTACCCCCTTACCATTTCACACAGGGGGGGGGCAGGATCTGGGGGTCCCCTTGTTAAAGGGGGCTTCCAGATTCCGATAAGCCCCCCGCCCGCAGACCCCCACAACCACCGGCCAGGGTTGTGGGGAAGAGGCCCTTGTCCTCATCAACATGGGGACAAGGTGCTTTGGGGGGGACCCCAACCATTGTTAAAGCCAATTATAAGGAATAGATATTATTTTCTTGCACCCACCTGACTGGCAAGTTATTTTCCAGTGTGTGCTGCCATGATGCGTCAGGAAAATGGAAAATTGTATACTCACCTTTCCGTAATTTTCCTTCCAGGTTGTGGAGGCGGGGTCACAACCCAGTGTGTGCTGCCATGAAGATGCGTCAGGAAAGGAAAATTACAGAAAGGTGAGTATACAATTTTCCACTTTACCCTTTCCCCCCAGCCTTGGATAGCCACTAACTCACTAAACCAGCATTAACACAACCTGCTTACATGTTATAAGAGAAAAAGGAGTGTTGGGAAATGAAGTCCCAGCATTGCTGCATTCATTATGTAGGGGATGACATGTAGTGCAGAATCACCCCTACTACAGACCAGGTTCATGGCCAGTAAAGGCTTATTCACACCAACCTGCATGCCAAAACGCATGCATCTTCATGTACATTGTGTCAGGGCAGTGTGATGTGTTGCTACAATGCATCACACTGCTTACTTTTGTTTTAACTTTATTAAAATGTCACAAAATGACAAATCATGCACCGTTGCATGGTGAGTTGTGCTGCTAAAAATGCAGACATGCTGCATTTTTTTTTTTTTAAATGTTTATTGTTTTTTTATAACATTACACAAATACATGGTAAGTATACTGAACAGCCTTCGTATAACATCATGTTGAGGTTACTGAGTAATATAACACTTAGTGCCTTTAGGAGTGGAAGCAACATTTATAAAATTAAGTTAACCACCATATACAATAAACTAAACAGGGTAACAGTGACAGATGAGGTTTGTAGATGCCGGAGTGGGATAATTACGAATGTCAAGGAGTCTCCAAGATTTGTTTTTGTAGTTCAGGGTGGGGAGGACTCAGAGAGGTCCAATGGATTGGGTAGTCTAAGGATACCTAGAGAGTTTGTAAGTTCCCGTTTGAGGTACCAATTCGTGTATCGGAATGGCTGCATAACTTTTTGTATCTCTTCTTGGGAGAACATGTGTTCCATAAATTTGCGCCACCTCATGAAGAATCGCGAGATGGAGCGAAAATTTAACATAATAGTGTCCAATCTTTTAAAATAGAAAAGCGACATAAGGGCTTTTTTCACTGCCTGTAGATTTGGCAGTGTTTTCTTGATCCATTGCGCCATGATTGTCCTACGTGCCACTAAAAGGCATATATGTGCCCAGTGAGAAATGTGGAGTGGACTGTTTTCTGACAGCGTGGCTAAAGGTGGTACGTGTCCAAACAGACATATGAGGCAGTCCCTTGGGATCCGTACTTTGGCTATCTCGTATATAAAATTCAGTATGGAGTCCCAATACGTGATAACGGATTGGCATTCCCAAAGGCGATGCACCAGTGTGGGACGCGGTGTGGAACACCAGTGGCATCGTTCCTGATCTGGATCTGTTTTGTTAATATGGAATGGGTAGTATGCCCTATGGATGATGATATGCTGCATTTTTAACTAGTGTACCACATTCCACCTCAACATAGAATTATAGCATGAATGGGGGGGGGGGGGGGGACACATAGAAAACAATAGTTGCCTACTGTATGTTCCCTTGTAAGCCTACATTTATCTATACAGCTCAACAAACATGGCGTTACTGAGCCCTAAAGCCATTGGGAATGTCATCTGACCGCACACTAAGGGCAAAAAACAGCAGGAAATTAAATATTTTTTAAGAAAATACACTGCTTTTTATTTAGCCAAAACCTATACCAAGCCACAATATCTTTATTACTAATTTAGATTTTTCCCTATGTACTCTAAATGACAGAATCGCTTGCATAACTATGAATAAGTATATATTAAATTTTTAAACAAAAGTGAAGATTTCCTTTAAAGTTGCCCTTTAAAAACAGATAAATACTCATTATTACACAGAAGTAAATGTGAGTTCTAATTTTTCATCTCCAGTGTGTTTATTAATATTGCAACGTGAACTGCAGAGAACAACAGGCAAACATAGACTTATTGTATTCCTATAGCCTGCAGTTATGGTGCTGTCACCAAGTCTTGCATCAGATAAAGATTAGTCTTTTTTTTTTTCTTAATTTGTATGCAACATTGATTTGGGCAATCGATATCCTGGTAGGATTATAAACCTGGCTGCAATAATGAATTGGAAATTGTCCTTCTGAATTTTAATTGTTACTACACTGATGACTCTTGGCCTGTGAGTTGGAGAGTGACATTCTGAGACTTACATCTGGCCCCATGTCAGAATCCATAAGAGAGTGCGGAGCGGTTTTACTTCATCCCCTAAAATTAACAAGCATTAAGCAGAGCTGGCATCCCAACCTGAGCTCCTCAAATGGAATGTAACTAAGGCTGGTTCTATATTCTTTCCTGGTGGCTAGTGAAATGCTCCTACATTGCTAGACTCTTAAAGCGGAAGTAAACCCATCGATTTAACAGTTTAAAAAAAAAAGGCATGCCGGGAATGCTAACTGCACATTGGCTGTGCTCTCAACCAAACAGTCAAACCATCCAATGGCTGGTGTCATAACAGATCACATGTGCAGCACTGTGGCAGTTGAAGATTAAACAGAGGCAAAGATGGCAGCTTCCTTGGCTGAAAACGATAGGGGGGTTTACTTCCACTTTAAAGTGTATGGGGAAAAAAAAAAAATATATATATATATATATATATATATATATATATATATATATATATATATATATATATATATATATATATGTTAGCCTTGGATAAAATAAAGGAGGATTAGAACTCATGTTAAGTTTTTTTTTTTGTTACTGCCTGTGTCCCCATTGAGGAGATTCACCCCTCTATTTGTTCCAATGACCACTGTCACTGAGAAGAGATGGAAAATCAGAAATTTTGCAGTTGTCACCAGAGCAAGATATAAGGAAAAATCCTACAAATGGGACACCTATTCCTTTCTGACAATTCTCTAGGATGAGAATTCCATTCACTTAGGAGATATTTCCTTTAACCCCCTCCGGCCCACGCTATAACTGAACTATGGCTACAGCGCAGGCTTAATTCGCCGGGAGGGTATATGCAGACGTCCTCCCATGATCGCGCTGCCCACCGCGCTCTGTCATCGCTGAGTCCTTTGGGCTCAGCTGATCACAGGTCAGGGTAAAGGGCCAATCACAGCGGCTGATCAGGGATGTAAACGCAAGGAGATTATCAGCTTTTCTTTCCTGACGCTGAGGAGAGAAAAAGAGAGCCGATAACCAGCTTGTGTTAAAGGGACATTGACACTGATAATCAGGGCACTGATTATCAGTGTCCTGATTATCAGTGCAATTCCAACAGTGCCCATCAGTGCTGCCAATATGTGCTCATCAGTGCTGCCAATCATTGACCACCAGTGCAGCCAATCAGTGCTACCAATCAGTGACCACCAGTGCTGCCAATCAGTGCCCATCAGTGCAGCCAATCAGTGCCTCCTCATCAGTGCCACCTAACAGTGCCCATCAGTGCCACCTAGCAGTGCCCATCAGTGCCTCCTAACAGTGCCCATCAGTGCTGCCTATCAGAGCCCATCAGTGCCCTTCAGTGCATTCATTCATTCACCTACCAGTGCCCGTCAGTACTGCCTCATCAGTGCCCATCAGTACCACCTATCAGTAACCATCAATGCCGCCTCATCTGTGCTGCCTCATCAGTGAAGCCTATCAGTGCCCATCAGTGCAGCCTCATCAGTGTACATCATTAAAGAAGAAAAATTACCTGCAAAATTTTATAACAACTATTTATTTTTTTTCAACTTTTTTGGTCTTTTTTCATTTGTTTAGCAAATGAAAAAACCCAGTGGTGATTAAATACCGCCAAAGGAAAGCTCTATCCATGTTAAAAAAATGATAACAATTTCATATGGGTACAGTGTTGCATGACCACGCAATTGACATTCAAAGTGTGACGGCTCTGAAAATTGGCCTGGGCAGGAAGGGGGTAAAAGTGCCGGTAGGCAAGTGGTTAATTTCCTGTTACATATCCAGGGCAGGAACTAAAGGGAAATACTCCTAGCAAGACACAGGGAAAAATCATAAAGCTGAATTTCAGATATGGATATTTTTACATTGTTATATTGGTCCAACTTGGACCATACCAGTAGGATCTTGGTAGAAGCTGTTTCCAAAAAAACAAAACAAACAGAATGATTTAAATAGATAAAAAAATAATTTATTAGCTGTAAGCTATTACTAATGATAGTGAATGACAGATCAGCAATTAATATTCTGTTTCCACTAAGGATGAGCCCGGTGTTCGATTCGAACCCATGTTCGAATCGAGCACCGGGTGTTCGCTCGCTCGGCGAGCCCAGAACTATTGGGGCCGCTCGCATCAAATTTGTGTGATGCGAGCGGCCCCGCAATGCATTGCGGCCCGCGCAGTGCAATGCTGGCTGATGATTGGCCAAGCATGCACTGTGACCCCGCATGCTTGGCCAATCACAGCGCCGGCAGCGAGGAGAGCCATAATTGGCTACAGGCAGGATGCCTGTAACCAATTATAGCTCAGGGGCTTTAGTACACGCCCCACGGTATAAGAGGCCGCCGCGCCGGCGGCCTCGCATATTATGTTTCAGACAGTGTCAGCGTGCTGCTGACTGCTGACAACAATATGTGCTTTATTTCGGTGGATATGTGTGTGCGTGCTGTTAGAACAGCATTGCAGTATCACATCTGGGGGGTGTCTATAGGTGGCCTGTGAAGGGGGCAGGTTTCCTGTGCTTAGAACTTTCCCTGCAAAAAAGTGTAATTTTTGCAGGAAAAAAGCTATTTAAAATCACTCGCGGCTAATGAATTGATGGCTCCTGTAACACAGAGAACTGTCATTCATTAATAAAAAACAAAAAAAAAAAGCGTAGGGGTCCCCCCAAATTCAATAACCAGGCCCTTCAGGTCTGGGATGGATATTAAGGGGAACCCCAGCCAAAAAAAAAAAAAAAAAAATGGCGTAGGGTCCCCCTCAAAATCCATACCAGACCCTTGAGGTCTGGTATGGATTTTAAGGGGAACCCTAGCCAAAAAAATGGCGTGGGGTCCCCCTCAAAATCCATACCAGACCCTTTTCCGAGCATGCAACCTGGCAGGCCGCAGGAAAAGAGGGGGGGACGAGAGCGGCCCCCCCTCTCGCCTGAACCGTACCAGGCCACATGCCCTCAACATTGGGAGGATGCTTTGGGGGTCTAAGACCCCTAAAGCACCTTGTCCCCATGTTGATGAGGACAAGGGCCTCTTCCCCACAACCGTGCCCGGTGGTTGTGGGGGTCTGCGGGCGGGGGGCTTATCGGAATCTGGAAGCCCCCTTTAACAAGGGGACCCCCAGATCCCGGCCCCCCCCTGTGTGAAATGGTAAGGGGGTACAAAAGTACCCCTACCATTTCACCAAAAAAGTGGCAAAAAATGGTAAAAATGACAGGAGACAGTCTTTGACAATTCCTTTATTAAAATCTTCTTTCTTCTTTCTTCATCCTTCGGTTTCTTCATCTTCTCCTTCCTTCATCTTCTTCCATCTTCTTCTTCCATTTTCTTCTTCCTCCGATCCGCTTCTTCTTGCGCTGGTCTTCTCGTCCGGCATCTTCTTCCGTCGGCGTCGGTGTCGGTGTCTCTGTCTCTTCTTGGGCCGCTCCGCGCAATGGGAGGCTCCCGCTGTGTGAGGCTCCGCTCCGTCTGACAGGTCTTTTATAATGGAGGGCACCTGGTGACCCCGCACCCTCTGACGCACAGGGACGTCATGGGGAATTCCATGATGGCTTTCCCCATGACGTCAGAGGGGGGGCAGGGTCACCAGGTGCCCTCCGTTTTAAAAGACCTGTCAGATGGAGCGGAGCCTCACACAGCGGGAGCCTCCCATTGCGCGGAGCGGCCCAAGAAGACACCGACACCGACGCCGACGCCAGAAGATGCCGGACGAGAAGGACGAGAAGACCAGCGCAAGAAGAAGCGGATCGGAGGAAGAAGAAAATGGAAGAAGAAGATGGAAGAAGATGAAGGAAGGAGAAGATGAAGAATCCGAAGGATGAAGAAAGAAGAAAGAAGATTTTAATAAAGGAATTGTCAAAGACTGTCTCCTGTCATTTTTACCATTTTTGCCACTTTTTTGGTGAAATGGTAGGGGTACTTTTGTACCCCCTTACCATTTCACACAGGGGGGGGGCGGGATCTGGGGGTCCCCTTGTTAAAGGGGGCTTCCAGATTCCGATAAGCCCCCCGCCCGCAGACCCCCACAACCACCGGGCACGGTTGTGGGGAAGAGGCCCTTGTCCTCATCAACATGGGGACAAGGTGCTTTAGGGGTCTTAGACCCCCAAAGCATCCTCCCAATGTTGAGGGCATGTGGCCTGGTACGGTTCAGGCGAGAGGGGGGGCCGCTCTCGTCCCCCCCTCTTTTCCTGCGGCCTGCCAGGTTGCGTGCTCGGATAAGGGTCTGGTATGGATTTTGAGGGGGACCCCACGCCATTTTTTTTGGCTAGGGTTCCCCTTAAAATCCATACCAGACCTCAAGGGTCTGGTATGGATTTTGAGGGGGACCCTACGCCATTTTTTTTTTTTTTTGGCTGGGGTTTCCCTTAATATCCATCCCAGACCTGAAGGGCCTGGTTATTGAATTTGGGGGGACCCCTACGCTTTTTTTTTTTTCATTTTTTTTTTTTTTTTTTTTTTTATCAATGACTTTTTTTTATGAATGAGTTTCAATGAATCACTGTTCTCTGTATTACGGGAGCCGTGAATTAACATTAGCCGCGAGTGATTTTAAATAGCTTTTTTACTTTCAAAAATGACACTTTGCGCAGAGACAGTTCTAAACACAGGAAACATGCGCCCCTTTACAGGCATACTATAGACACCCCCCAGGTACGAAATTTAAAGGAATATTACACTTTTATTGTTTCAATTTAAGCATTATTAAAATCACTGCTCCTGAAAAAACGGCCGTTTTTAAAAAAAATTTTTGCATTGATACATGTCCCCTGGGGCAGGACCCAGGTCCCCAAACACTTTTTATGACATTAACATGCATATTAGCCTTTAAAATGAGCACTTTTAATTTCAAACGTTCGCATCCATTATAACTAATAGGGTTCTAAAGCTCGCACGGACTTTAGGTCCGTTCGCGGGTTCTGGTGCGAGCCGAACGGGGGGGTGTTCGGCTCATCGCAAGTTTCCACCCACCACTTTGATTCATTTCTAACAGAACGTTAGAGAAGAATCACAGAATATCTCATTCCTCCTATTTATATTTACTGCTCCTTATCTATCTGTGCAAATTACTTTAGAGCACCAGTCATGAAAAATATAGTATTCAGATAACAGTATCTGTTTTTTTATTATTTCACATAACTTTCTTTATATTTTGCTAGACATTTACATGCAGACAAAGCTGTGGAAATTTAAGCATGACAAACATTTCTACAATGTTACATATAGCAGTAGAGAGGTTATTCTGCGCACATTCTTGCAATGGAAAATTTTTCCATTGGATGTGATTATGTAGGGGGACTCTGGTGGGGGCACCTGATGTAAAGAGGCATGCTGATGGGGACAACAGATGTAAGGGGGGACTCTGATAAGGGAACCTGATGTAAGGAGGCCCGCTGATGGGGACACCAGATGTAAGGGAGACTCTGATAGGGGCACCTGATGTAAGGAGGTCTCTAATGGGGCACCTGATGTAAGGGGGACTCTGATGGGGGCACCTGATGTAAAGAGAAACTCTGATGGGGGCATCTGATGTAAGGAGAGACTCTGATGGGGCACCTGATGTAAGGGGGGCTCTGATAAGGGGGACCTGATGTAAAGGGGATTTTGAATGGGGCACCAATGTAAGCAGGCATGCTGATGGGGACACCAGATGTAAGGGGGACTCTGATGGGGGCACCTGATGTAAGGAGGACTCTAATGGGGCACCTTATGTAAGGGAGACTCTGATGGGGCATCTGATGTAAGAAGAGACTCTAATGGAGCACCTGATGTAAGGGAGTCTCTGATAAGGGGGACCTGATGTAAAGGGGACTCTAAATGGGGGCACCTGATGTAAGCAGGCACACTGTTGGGGACACCAGATGTAAGGGGGACTCTGTTGGGGGCACCTGATGTAAGGAGGCACTCTGATGGGGACACCTGATGTAAGGAGAGACTCTGATGGGGACACCTGATGTAAGGAGAGACTCTGATGGGGACACCTGATGTAAGGAGGGACTTTGATGGGGACACTTTATGTAAGGTGGATTTATTTATTTAACTTGAAATATTGATGTGATTAGCCTACTTTTATGTTATATTAGAGAACAATTTGCACATCCTTCAATTCTAATTCATTACCCCTGCCTAGGTGAAAATGTTTCCATTGCAGGAATGTGCGCAGAATAGCCTCTCTACTGCTATATCTACAGGTATCTGAGCCTGACCCCTGGCCATGACACTAGTATAGTGCAATATTGGCATTAGGAAACGTAATATATTTCTTTTATATAGGCTAGCTGTAATGGTCGTACATTGAGAGAGGTAAGACAATGGGTCAAAAATTGGAGCAGTCCCATGTATTTTCTTTTAAAACAGTGTTTCGTTATCAGTAGGACCACTTGCAAGGTGGTCTGGAGAAATGTTTCTTCAAAGAAATTTTACATGCACAAAGGGCTGGCATGGATGGCGATCCAAAAAAGGTTGCCATTGAGGACATTTATGCATGCCAGAAATCTGTGCAGATACAGGCACTGCCTCTTTTGTATCATCCACAAAGAAACTGCTTTGCACACCTTCTTGTAGTGTCCCTTTGCACAGGGCCTGCCAATGGCTTTGGAACATGAACTTTAACCTCCCTGGCGGTAATCCCGAGTCTGGCTCTGGGTGGAACTTTAGTACCATAATCGGTAACCCCAGGGGCGGACTGACCGATCGGTGATTCGGTCGCCGCCCGAGGGCCCGGAGCCATTAGGGGCCCTTGACGGGCCCAACGAGAGGCCCCTTGAAGCGGCTGCATTAATACCGCTAACGGCGCGCTGCTCCCTGCTGGCCCCTCCTTCCCTCCCGTCCGACGGGAGGGAAGGAGGGGCCGGCGGGGAGCAGCGCGCCATTAGCGGTATTATCGCAGGTTCTTCAGTGCAGTGGCGGTGCTATGCACCCGGCTCCGCGCTGCATTGAGAGGGGCGCCGCGGCTCCCTCCTTCCCCTTCGGGATCTCCTCTCCTCCGTGTGATGTGCGGGGAGAGTGGGGGAGGAGGGAGTGAGGCCGAGGCAGAGACAAACTGGTTGCCCGGGGTCAGACCGTCCCCACACAACTCCACACGTGGCCGCAGATCTCCGTCCCCCTAGGCAGCACTCGCTGCCGCTTTGATGTGTACACAGGCTGGGAGGAAGAGCCATGGATGAGGAGGGTCACAGACACCATCCACGCTACAGCACCTGCCCTGAGGTATGCAACAGGGGTATTGCAGAGGAGGGGGACATAGTGGTTGGGGGGGGCATTGTCAGGTAACAATTATGCTATGGGGGGGGGGGGGTTAGAGGATATCTGCTGGAGGGTGCTTTTTTAGTTTTGGGTTTGAAAGGACTTGATTTGAAGTTTTACCCCCTCCCCCCAGCGCAATTCCTATCCCCTCCCAAAGCACCCCCTAGCACATATCCTTGAACCCCCTCCCAAATCAAAGATCCCATCCCGGCTCCATCTACTCCCCCAATCCCATCCAGCTCCACCCACTCCCCAATCCCATACCCGCTCATCCATCCCCACTGTTCCTGATCCCATCCCCACTCCATCCATCCCCCCTGATCCTATCCCTGCTCCATCCATCCCCCTGATCCTATTCCCGCTCCATCCATCCCCATGATCCTATTCCCGCTCCATCCACCCCCCCTGATCCTATTCCCACTTAATCCATCCCCCCTGATTCTACCCCCGCTCCATCCATCCCCTGATCCCATCCCAGCTCTATACATCCTCTGATCCCATCCCGGCTTTATCGATCCCCTGATCCTATCCCGGCTCCATCCATTCCCTGATCCCATTCCAGCTCTATCCACCACCCCAATCCCGGCTCCATCCTTCCCCCCAATCCCAGCTCCATCCATTGTGGTAGGTTAAAGGGGGAGAGCCGCACTGATGCACTAGCCTGCTTAGTGGTGGGGGGTGACACCATGTATTACCGCACCAGGTGACACCAACCCTAGCGACGCCACTGCTTCACTTCACTCAAAAAAATTTTTTCACTCACCCGATGCCTGTAATAATACCGCTAACGGCACGCTGCTCCCCACCCGCCCCTCCTCTCTTCTCGTCCATCCTAGACTCCTAGGTGATACAGTGCAAGGCTTCCACTGTATAACCTAGGAGTCTAGAATGGACGAGAAGAGAGGAGGGGCCGGCGGGGAGCAGGGTGCCGTTAGCGGTATTATTACAGGCATGGAGTGAGTGAAATTTTGTTTTTACTGGAGGGTCGCCATCGTAGAGAGGGGGCAGTACACATGTATGGGGCCCGGGGAACACTTCAGTGTGCTCTCCCCACACTGTCCCCCCTGTATTCTCTCCCCCCACACTGTCCCCCCTTTGTGCTCTACCCCCCCCCAGTGTCATTCTGTGTCCCCCCCCAGTGTCCCCCTGTGTGCTCTCCCCCCCCCCCAGTGTCCCGCTGTGTGCTCTCCCCCCCCAGTGTCCCCCTGTGTGCTCTCCCCCCCCAGTGTCCCCCTGTGTGCTCTCCCCCTCCACAGTGTCCCCCTGTGTGCTCTCCCCCTCCACAGTGTCCCCCTGTGTGCTCTCCCCCTCCACAGTGTCCCCCTGTGTGCTCTCCCCCTCCACAGTGTCCCCCTGTGTGCTCTCCCCCTCCACAGAGTCCCCCTGTGTGCTCTCCCCCTCCACAGAGTCCCCCTGTGTGCTCTCCCCCTCCACAGTGTCCCCCTGTGCGCTCTCTCCCCCGCAATGTCCCCCTGTGCAGGTGTGGCTTGGGACGCAGGGGGCCCCATAATCTTCTATTGACTGGGGGCCCCATCAGTTGTCAGTCCGCCCCTGGGTAACCCCGAGCCAGACACGGGATCGCATTGCAAGATACTGGGGAAGTTACTTACCTTGTCCCCTGGATCCTGCGATGTCTCCCTGCTGTGTGTGCGAGCTCCTCCGCTCGATTCACACAGTGCCTGAGTGCCGCTGATCTCCGTTCCCTGCGATGTTACGACGCACGGGAGCGGAGGTCGGCACCAAATTCAAAAAAGTTAAAACACATAATACACATACAGTACTGTAATCTTACAGATTACAGTACTGTATAAAAAAATGACACATCCCCTTTGTCCCTAGTGGTCTGCCCAGTGCCCTGCATGTAGTTTTATATAATAAATACATTTTTTTCTGCCTGAAAAATGGAGATTGTCCATAGCAACCAAAAAGTGCCCCTTCATGTCAAAAGTGGTTTTATACCAGCTAGAAAACAGCGATAATAAATTATAATCACAATTCATCATCAAACACTAAATCTAATGACAGCGACAATTCTGCAACTGAGCAAATTTCAGTGTTTTTGATTTGATTACATTATTGAATAATTTTTATAGTTATTTATTATATTATAATTTATGATTTTGTGTTTCAAACTTTATCATACCCGGGATGTCTACTAGACTCTGGTTTGGACAGATTTAAGTGAGTTAATCATAAGAATTGCATGCCTATAATATAAAACGCCAAATTTCCATGCAAAATAATTGTACCGCTTTTGGTACAAAATTCCTGACATAATCATACCGTCAGGGAGGTTAAGACTTTGTACCGAAAGCAGCCATCACCCAATTTGGGGTGCATTTGCACAAGAAGACATTGATGGGACCTGGTAGCTGATGTGTTGCTTTAACCGCTTGCCAACCGGCCCATAGCCGAATGACGGCTACAGGGCGGTTGCATAACTCTGGGAGGGCATACAGTGACATCCTCCCAGAATCCCACTCTCACGCGTCCACTGGGGCGCGCACCCGAGAACATCCGTGACCGCCGGGTCCAGAGAACCCGGCGCATCACGGATCACGGTAAACGGCCGCTGATATCGGCCGTTTACCACGTGATCGCTCCGTCAAATGTTGGGGTCTTATTGACCCCACATCTCACTGTAAAGAGGACCTGTCATGCCATATTCCTATTACAAGGGATGTTTACATTCCTTGTAATAGGAATAAAAGTGATCAAAAAATGTATTTTTGGGAAAAAAATGTCAAACTAAAATAAATAAAGTAAAACGAACAATAAAAAAAACAAAAAACAAAATTTTGTGGTATGCATATGCTGTGTGTGAGAAATAACCTGCTAATATGACAATTTTGTTGAAAAAAAAAAAAAGGAAAAAAAATTTTGATTTGCAAAGAATTGTGGGAAAAATGACAACTTCAAAAAACTCATCATGCATCTTTCTAAATACATTGGAATGCCTTCTTTCCAAAAAGGGGTCATTTGGGGGGTATTTGTACTTTTCTGGCATGTTAGGGTCTCAAGAAATGAGGCTGTCAGTATGTGGTAATCAATTTTCAGATATTGGCACCATAGCTTGTGGACTTTGGCTTGTGGACAAAGGCCAAATAATATAAACCAATTTGTACTTATTTTTACCAAAAATATGTAGCAGTATAAATTTTGGATAAAATTTATGAAGAAAAATTACTAATTTGATAAATTTTATAACAGGAACGAATAAAAATTCATTTTTTTACAGAATTTTCAGTCTTTTTTCTCTTATATAGCGCAAAAAAAAAACCCAACAGTGATTAAATACCACTAAATAATAGCTGTATTTGTGTGGAAAAAAAGGACAACAATTTCATATGGGTATAGTGTTGTATGACTGAGTAATTGTCATTCAAAATGTGAGAGCACCGAAAGCTGAAAATTGGTGTGGTTAGGAAGGGGATTTAAGTGCCCAGTGGTCAAGTGGTTAAGGGCACTTTTTAGAGTGCAAGTAAGGGCCTCATCCACTCAGTTCCACCACCTTTGGCTCAGACTCTCTGCTCCCGCTCACTACTATCACTTGTAAACACAGAAGTCTGGCTTTTGTTTTTACAAGAGGCAGCTTGTCTTCCAACAGCTCCCACAGATCTGATCTCCTGAGCGGCTCCCACTGAGTTCAGGAAAGAGACAAGGGAGATGCAGGTGCCCGGGGTGCAGTGTGGTCATGGGCACCTGCAGTGTGGTCATCTTGTGGTAGGCAGACCCTCTGTGATCTCCAGGTGGAGTTGCCTACAGTGTATAGGGAGGTACTAGAGCCAGATGGGTGCTTCAGTTTAATACAGCAACAAAAGTAAGACATGCAGAAGATGGCAGAGCTTTTAATAAGTGGGGCAGTGGAGGGGGGTTTGCGTGCAGAGGTCCGAAATGAAGAGGGATGAAAGGGAGATGTGGATGGGGGATGCAGAGGTAAGCAACTGTGGAAGAGGGCTGTGTGTAGCCCACCCCTGAACTCTGTACCCTTTGTGTAGCCCACCCCAGAACTCTGCACTCTGTGTGTAGCCCACCCTGGAACTCTGCACTCAGTGTGTAGCCCACCCCTGAACTCTGCCCTCTGTGTGTAGCCCACCCTTGAACTCTGCACTATGTGTGTAGGGCACCCCTGAACTTTGCACTCTGTGTGTAGCGCACCCCTGAGCGTTGCACTCTGTGTGTAGCGCACCCCTGAACTCTGCACTCTGTACATAATGCACTCCTGGTATTTAATGCCCTGTATAGACATAAAGCATTAACTGTTTCCAAGGGCATTCACTACTTATATCCCTCAACTTTTTTTACTTTATGTATAAGGTTCAAAAATAAAATCTGCCAAGGTCAACCTATTCTAGTTTTTAGGTCTAATATGTACGATCCAGAGAAATGTAAAGCAGATCCCATGGAGATAGCGTCCATTTTGTCCTCATAGGGGAGAAGAAACCTGCTTGTCTTCGTCAGTAGAGGTCAACCACTTTACTAATGAATTTAGGTTCTAGTCAGAAATGAACTTTCAATGGTGACCATCACAGGCATAGGATTAATATAAACCTACTTACTTTCAATGCCAATTTTTTCTTCTTATTATTATAAAAACATATGTAGCATGGTCCCCTAGAGGACTGCTCAGATATTACCTTATCTACACGGCCATGACCAGATGAACTTTCCGACCCACCTGACATTCTGGGTTCAGACATCCTTGTATCACTGTAGGGCAATAATAATACAACTCAATGTATTTAGGTTCCATGATTGTTTTACTTGAACCAATAAAAGGGGAAGTTGTCACACAGAGGAGGTAATAAACCTGCTGAGTTCTAGGCAACAGCGCCAAATCAGAAAAATAATTCCTCCAAAATGCACAAGTCAATATTTTAACAACAACAATGCTATACATATATGTACACTTCCTTTAGAAATAAAGTTGTCCCCCTTCTACAAGTAATGGCAATAAAGTCCACGTAGCAGATCTGATGTTCTTCACTGGCTAGTTGGAGCTTGTTAACTGTAATCGGAAGTGTAGTGTAGTGGGATGATAAATTCCTTGGAATGGAGAAAGCTAAAGATGTCTAAGCACAGTGTTCAAATAATGCAGTAAAGTATCCTTGGGGTAAAGATGTCTGTGCAAAGTGTCTCAATGTGGGTGTGACAAAGAATGGATAAAGGTCAAGTTATTTGCCCTCTCACCAATGACCAGATCACTCTGATGTCTCCCAAACAGGAACTCATGTAGCAACCCTAGTGCAGCGGATCCGCTGTCTTAATCTCCCGACGTGAAGCTTGACACATTCACACCGACTGGCAGGCAACCGGAGTGGTGCTGGAAAGGATGTCTGACAGCGAGCTGCAGAGCTAGGCCCCTCAAACCATGGCTTGGAAAGTCCTACTCCACGTGGTAGGTCGCAACCTCTCACTCCCTGAGAGGTCAGTTTTTTGCGTCAGGCCCAGGAGGAAGAGAGCTGCGTGCGTATTTCTGTAAAGCTCTTAGAAAACCACTTGCCATCCGCGCTATGGCGGAATGACGGCCACAGCGCGGATCTCAATTCCCGGGAGGCCATCATATGACATCCTCCCCTGGAATTGGCACCTTCGGTTCAGACTCAGTTCCGCTATCCTCATCAGAGAACTCCATTTTCGCATGGACGGCTCGGGCCACCACTTTCTCCTTATTCTCAGCAGCAGGGTTCAATTCTCTGGGCCGGTGACTTTTCTCCTCTAACATAGCCTCTTCCTCTCGTACTTCCCTTATCAACTCTGGATATGTGGGTACCACCTGAGGTCTCTTCAAAAATAATCTGAGCACGATGGGATGGTTGGGCCGGGCCCCTTGCAAAACCCGGTCCAGATGGGCCTGATCAACATCTTTAGGGTCAATGTCCTTCTTGAGGATAATTTGATGAAGCTTTCGGATAGACACTCCCCCCTCTGTTGGTGAGTGTGGTTGAATTTATACATCAAATCAGTGGTAGTTTCAACCCTTCCGAAGACAACATATAAGGCATCTATGTAGTCCATGGAAATACAGGCCCTCTTGCCCATCCTCAGGTTACGGATCACGTCAGCCACTGGGCCACGAAGGCTCTCTCACAAAGCCATTGTCGTTTTGTGGCCTCTGAAACACTCCACTTTTCCATGGCATGTAGAACCTGGCTCATCCACGTTTCAAACTTGTCTTCTCCAACAGGAGTCAGTAATTGCCCGGAGAAAAATTGAAGTCTTTGGTTACTTTGATTAGCATTCCCAGTCCCATTCTTCACCAGACTATTGACTAAGTGACTCATGTCCATGTAAAAAGAGAGAGGAGGGGTCCTGGCCCCTTATGAGTTGGCTCCCACAAGTACAGGACTTTTCTTGTGACTTTTTGCCGAAGGTGGCTTCTCGGTCTGTCCTCTCTCCATTTTGAGTGGGAACACCCTTGCAGTCACTTCTTCCATCAGATGGACCTCTTCCTCCTGAAAGCACACTGGCACCTCTCCTTGCCATTCTTGCAGTGCCCTGACTTGATCTAACTCCTCCGAGGCCTCTGTCTCCTCCAGGTAGGCCCGGTGTCATGGTTCCAGAGTACTCAGCCACCTTCTGATCTCCATCTCTGTGTGCTAATTTCCAGAGATCTCCAGAATGGCACTTCTGTCCATTGGGGTCCAATGACTTCTACCCAAAGCAACTGCAGCTATTTAAGCGGCTTCCCACGCAGATTGCGGCTCCGATCTAGGTTGGCTTGAGCCAGCTGCTGATAGCATCCCGGACGAGCCCCCAAATGTAGCACGGTCCTCTAGAGTACAATTCAATGTATTTATGTTCTATGATTGTTTTACTTGAACCAATAAAAGGGAAAGTTGTCACAAAGATGAGGTAATAAATCTGCTGAGTTCTAGGTGACAGTGCCAACTCAGCAAAATAATTCTTCTGAAATGCACAAGACAATATTTTAACAACGACAATGCTATACATATATGTACACTTCCTTTAGAAATAAAGTTGTTGTCCCCCTCCTAGACAGATGGTAAAGCTAACTGCTTATACTGCTACACTGTAGACGATGGAACCTGGCCAGCCTAAAACGCTGTTCTAACAAGAAGAATAAAGGGTCTGTGGAAGAGTAATATAGGGGCCTTTCTACAAGTAATGGCAATAAAGTCCATGTTGAAGATCTGATGTTCTTCACTGGCTAGTAGGAGCTTGTTAACTGTAATCCGATGAGTGTAGTGGGGTGATAAATTCCTTGGAGTGGAGAAAGCTAAAGATTTCTAAGCATAGTGTTCAAATAATGCAGTAAAGTATCTTTGGGGTAAAGATGTCTGTGCAAAGTGTCTCAATGCAAGTATGACAAAAAATGGATAAAGGTCAAGCGATTTGCCCTCATCAATGACCAGATCACTCCGATGTCTTCCGAACAGGAACTCGTGTAGCGACACTTGTGCAGCGGATCCGCTGTCTCGATTTCCCGACATGAAGCTTGACACATACACACCGAATGGCAGGCAACCAGAGTGGTGCAGGAAAGGAAACCCAACAGCGAGCTGCATAGCTAGGCCCCTGAGGCTATGGGTTGAAAAGTCCTACTCTGCGTGGTAGGCCGCGACCTCTCTCTCCCTATTGCACAGAGAGGTCCGTCTTCCGTCAGACCCAAGAGGGAGAGAGCTGAGCGCGAGCTTCTGCTGCTTTTATATCTTCTCCCAGCAATCTTCAGATGGCAGCAAGGATCCCTGGGATATGTAGTCCTGGCACACAATCGTGGAAAGCAATTACCTGATGGGAGGACTATTTATCCCACAATAATTTTATTTGGCACACAAATATGATGTCACTGGATACATTGATCACGAGAGGGATAGGCAATACTTTGAAATACTAGAAGGTACGGTGCTTTATCCTTATAGTCCATATCGCTAACCATATTTATTATACATGTTTCTTTTTACTATCAGTCTTTCAAAATAGAAAAGCACAAAGAAAAAGTCAAAAGTAGCCTCTAGACAACGTCATCTTTAGTTCCTTAATAAATAAGTAAAAGTCCAAAGTTAATGGTGACTTACGCCAAGACCTTGTGTCTCCTTGTCCTCAACAATTGATTATGATTGTATTCCATGGTAACTGTAATAGGAGATAGAGTCCGAGAGCAGGTCATTAGAATTAATATGACAAGTGACTCATAAATCCTACTGATATAGTGACTCTCTCCTGTACTTTTCCCTCTGTAAAGCCTGTGATTCACCGCTTCAAACAGTACTGACTCCAATATCTAATTTTCTAGTTTTGTTTTAAAATGAAAACCTATTATTAGATTAAAATTATAAAGCAGCTCTTGTAAAGCAGACCATAAGGTGCCAGCAAAAACCTTGTATTTTAGGCAGGGTCTGTAGGGAGCTTTCTGGACTTTCCAAGAGAACACTAAGTTTCCAAAATTTGGAACACTGATGTGTCCCTGTATTGTGGGATTGCCTGGCCTCTGCATAGAGTTTCAGAAGTCTAAGACCAAAAACAAGGGGACATCAGGGCCGTCTTTAAGGCAGGGCAAAAGGGGCAGCTGCCCTGGGCCCTGTCATTGTTGTGGGGCTCAAAGCAGCTGGCTCATACTTGCCAACTATCCCAGTTTAAATTCCATGTCCCTTGTTTTTAGTCCCTTCTGTGTCCTGATATCTCTATAGATATATAAATATATGTAGCGCCGACACTTTTTTAAAGTGTATATATACTGTATATACAAACTATAAACTGTATATACTTTCCTCATAATTTTATTGAATAGAGTAATTTATAATCTACATTTTTCCTAAAAGAACACTGAAAAATTGCAATACATGAATATTTCAATCTTTACCTCTCTCCAATAACAGACTTATCAAATTCAGGTCCAGAAATGGACCCCAAAGACAGTTGCACCTTCATCTGTGGACAGTTTGACAGGTGTTCTTTTGCTACAGCTCTTGCATTTTAAACTGGGAATTTTGTCAGATATAGTAAGCTAAAATACTGCAGCTCCCATTCATCCTGGAACACTCTATGCACGTCTTTAATCTTCCTATTCACTTTGACAGAATCCATTTTGAAATAAAAAAATGATAATGATAGCCTGGGAGAGAGGATTCATAAGCTCCAGGGCAGTATAATCTGCTGATGCTGCCCAACCATCCTTTTTTAACTTAGATTCACTGCCCAGCAAGTGCCAACCACCTTCACACAAAACAAATAGCCCCGGGTCACAAATACAAGCAGCCACAGTTCTTGGCATTGGCCTTTGCATGCTTGCTTGTTGTTTATATAACTTTGCATGCACAGGCATGTTCTAGCCAACATCACTGTGTAATATAGGGCTATGCTGATGAACGTGCCAGTCCTGTAAGTAACATGACACTTTGCTACAATGTGAAGTAGTGAGTGTACAGCTTGTATAACAGTGTAAATTTACTGTCCCCTCAAAATAACTCAACACACAGCCATTAATGTCTAAACCGCTGGCAACAAAAGTGAGTACACCTCTAAGTGAAAATGTCCAAATTGAGAAAATTAGCCATTTTCCCTTCCCGGTGTCATGTGACTCGTTAGTGTTACAAGGTCTCAGGTATGAATGGGGAGCAGGTGTGTTAAATTTGGTGTTATCGCTCTCACTCTCTCATACTGGTCACTGGAAGTTCAACATGGCACCTCATGGCAAAGAACTCTCTGTGGATCTGAAAAAAAGAATTGTTGCTCTACATAAAGATGGCCTAGGCTATAAGAAGATTGCCAAGACCCTGAAACTGAGCTGCAGCGCGGTGGCCAAGACCTTACAGCGGTTTAACAGGACAGGTTCCACTCAGAACAGGCCTCACCATGGTCGTCCAAAGAGGTTAAGTGCACGTGCTCAGCGTCATATCCAGAGGTTGTCTTTGGGAAATAGACGTATGAGTGCTGCCAGCATTGCTGCAGAGGTTGAATGGGTGGGGGGTCAGCCTGTCAGTGCTCAGACCATACGTGGCACACTAAATCAAATTGTTCTGCATGGCTGTCATCCCAGAAGGAAGCCTCTTCTAAAGATGATGCCCAAGAAAGTCTGCAAACAGTTTGCTGAAGACAAGCAGACTAAGGACATGGATTACTGGAACCATGTCCTGTGGTCTGATGAGACCAAGATAAACCTATTTGGTTTAGATGGTGTCAAGCGTGTGTGGGGGCAACCAGGTGAGGAGTACAAAGACAAGTGTGTCTTGCCTACAGTCAAGCATGGTGGTGGGAGTATCATGCTCTGGGGCTGCATGAGTGATGCCGGCACTGGGGAGCTACAGTTCATTGAGGGAACCATGAATGCCAACATGTACTGTGACATACTGAAGCAGAGCATGATCCCCTCCCTTTGGAGACTTCAGAGTATTCCAACATGATAACGACCCCAAACCCACCTCCAAGACGACCACTGCCTTGCTAAAGAAGCTGAGGGTAAAGGTGATGGACTGATCAAGCATGTCTCCAGACCTAAACCCTATTGAGCATCTGTGGGGCATCCTCAAATGTAAGGTGGAGGAGCGCAAGATCTCTAACATCCACCAGCTCTGTGATGTGGTCATGGAGGAATGGAAGAGGACTCCAGTGGCAACCTGTGAAGCTCTGGTGAACTCCATACCCAAGAGGGTTAAGGCAGTGCTGGAAAATAATGGTGGCCACACAAAATATTGACACTTTGGGCCCAATTTGGACATTTTCAATTAGGGGGGTACTCACTTTTGTTGCCAGCGGTTTAGACATTAATGGCTGTGTGTTGAGTTATTTTGAGGGGACAGCAAATTTACACTATTATACAAGCTGTACACTCACTACTTTATATTGTAGTAAAGTATCATTTATTCAGTGTTATCACATGAAAAGATATAATAAAATATTTACAAAAATGTGAAGACTTTTGTGAGATACTATATATATATATATATATATATATATATATATATATATATATATATATATATATATATGGATGTTACTTGAGAACTCTATATATTTGTTTCATTTTTTTAAATCGAAATCAATGGGGATGCAAAAATGCAATTCTCAAGTCCACAATTTAAAGGTAGTAAACTTTAGGTTAGGGGGGAAAAAATGAAATGCCATTCTAATGTTTATTGGTGATAATGGAGGGAATACAAAATAGAAAAGTATGAAATATTGGGTAAAATAATACTAATTTGTATTATTATTAAAGTGGTTGTAAACTTTTACAAACCACTTTGACCTACAGGTAAGCCTAGATTGAGGCTTACCTGTAGGTCCTACACGGTTTAGGAGATATTTAAAGCCCCATACACACGGTCGGACTTTTTCATCAATTTGGTCCGATCGGACAAGGTTGTTGAAAAATCAGACCGTGTGTATGCACCATCGGACAGTGTTCGTCGGTTTGTCCGTCGGACAAAGTCTTATCTCCTGCTGGAAAGATTTCCCGTCAACCCGGTCCGATCACACCAAATCCGAGCGTGTGTACGCTTGTCCGACGGACAAAGTGCTACGCATGCTCAGAAGAAATTCTGTGACGGAAGCGCTCGGTCAGGTAAAACTACCTTTCCTAATCGACACAGCACATTCGTCACGCTGCAATGTTAAAATGTCTTTAATGCGGCGCATTCTCTTTTTCTTTACAATGCAACAAGAATGACATCTTTTAGCTGCTCCTATTCACCCGCACTTCTCACAAACTTACTTCTTTATTACTTTGCACCATTTATACACTACATGTTTATTTTTACTCTGAACGGAAAAGAATCTTTGTTATTTTTTTACCATGATTTGTCTTTTTTTTTTTTTTGGGGGGGAATACATATTTGAATGTTTTTTTTTTTTTTTTTTTTTTTTGGAGGGGGGTTGTGTGTCTCAAATTACCAAAAACACATTATTTACATTTGTATTTCTTGCTTACATTTACTAGGAGTTTGTTTGTTGTTGGTGCCCCTTGTTAATTCTACTTTAGGATTAGTGAAATGTACCAGCCTACTCAAAGAAAAACTGTCATTGTAGCAAAGTAAAACACAATAGTCAATGATTATTTCAAATCAAAAAAACCTTTATTTAGGTCACACCAACAAACCAAAGAGGAACGCAGCCATGGTGAAACTTGGGGAATTTGCAAAGTCTTGGCCCCCCACGGCAACCATCATTGTTCAAGCGTAGAAAATTGGGGGCCTGAGGAGTACGTATATTAAGGGGAGTGCAATCTGGTCGTGAAGTCCAAAGTATCCGGAACTGCAGCAGATGCCATCTAGGTCCCCAGGCTCTGGTACTACAAGAGGCTCCATCTTCTGTCAGACCAGACTGATTGCAGGTCGTCACTCTCAGGTCTTCCTTCCACGCTTCCTTGCACGCTGGGGCTGTCGTGCTGGTGGGGTGGCAGAAGGAGGAGGAGGAGGAGGAGGAGGTGGAGCATGGTAGCTATGGCAAACATGTGTGACTGGGGTCATCTCCCCAGCCCTACCCTTATTTAGGACATGGAGGATGAGCCCCTCACACATGTTGCGTTGCCCCACCTCCATACCCATCATTTTGGTGACAACCACCGAGCCAAAGGTCTCCTCGTCGGCGGGTGTGGCATGTAGGGAGTCTGAAGCCTCTCTTATCATCCGGAGCGCTGACTGTGCCGCATAACCCCCCCTTCTCGCCCTTTTGTACGGAGGGCGGAGGGGAGGGGTTTGGGTGTCAGTCAGGCTCCGAGGCCTAGACCCCTCTTGGCTGCCACTACCCAGCTGGTGGCTGCCACTAACCCCTGCCTCCTCCTGACTGCCACCTTCCACAGCCACCTCCTGGCTGAGGTCTTCCTGTGTAGGAAAAAGGGACATAGTTTCAGTTATTTGTTCATCAAACACACACAATTCTCATCTAGTGACTGGTGCAAAATGTTTACAAATAGCAAACCATACAATTCTCAGCCCAGCAGTTTAGATTCTGGCCCCAAATGTCTCCCACACCACTGTCTGTTGATATGTCAAACACGTTAGGAACTAAGCAATTGGCGATCCTGAATTAAGTGAACATCATTCATTATTCCCATAAATGGTAACAAAACTACTATACCTGGAACAAGCTGGGCTCCTCCACCTCTTCCAGACTGGAAGGCCCAGGTTGCTCCTCGGAAGCCTCATCAGGGGTGGGCTGGGCGCAAGGAAGCGTGGAAGGAGGAGTTGAGGTTGGCTCCGTGACATCAGCCTGGTCCTTCAGAAAATGGAGACTCTGATAGTACCAGAGCTTGGGGACATAGACCTCATCTGCTGAAGTTGCAGTTTCCTCAGACTTCACGACCTTCTTCCTCTCCCTGATATACGCACTCCTCAGGCTGCCAATTTTCTTTCTAATATCATCAACAGTTGCCGTGGGGAACTTTGGCTTGACAAATTCCACAAGTTCCTCCAGGGCTGCGTGCCTCTTTGGTTTGTTGGTGTAATGTGGGTGTATACCCTGCCACAATATGGGAAAATCCCTGTATTTGGCAATGAAGAGGGGGAGAAAACTCATGTCGTTGAATCCCTTCATATCAATCTCTGCAAGACACAACAACACACAAAACCCTCAAAATTCTGTCAGGCTAAACTCTCCTAATCTTCTCCCTAAAGAAGCCTCAAGTTCAAATCAGTCTAGGCTAGTTATGTACCAACGTTAAATTGTACCTTCGTTTGTAGCGATCGTCTCGTGTGAGTTTTCTCTCCCCTCGTCTCCCAGATCGTGGCTACGACACAGGCGTGTGACGTTTTATATACACTGCGCATGCTTCAAACTCCGCCCGCCCCTGACGATCTTTCTCGTCTATTCCCCACCCCTTCTCTTTACGGCGTAGTGGGGAGAGCACATGGCGGGGACACAGCAGGTGCGCCACAAATATCCCACCAACGAGGAGGAGGACGAGGAAAGTCCGGAGGCAGAAACGTCCCGATCCCGGAACCTGAAATTCAAGGCCTCCAATATGTCATTTGGAGAAATGTTGGAGATGGTTGACATATTAAAGAGGAGCGACTATGATGGGAAGTATGGGCCTTACCTCAACCCCAATGTCCGCAAGGCCAAGATCATGTCTAAAGTTGTGAGGAGGCTGTACAATAATTTTGGGGTACAACGATCCAAGGAGCAACTCAGGAAACGCTGGTCAGACCTGAAACTGAGGGAGGCCGATCAGTACAGAAAGATCAAGAGAATTCTTCAAAAAAGTAAGTAGTTGTGTTTTGTGTTTGATTTCTTGCTTGCATACTGCTCCATTGTGTTTTGATTTTTACCAAGTTGTACATTCCAAAATGGCCACTTTCAGGTTCGTCTGTGCATTCGATCGTACTCAGCCTCGATCTTTCTGCCACTGTCATGGTCGTGTGTGTGTGCATTCGATCGTACGCAACCTCGATCGTTCGGCCACTTATAATACGATGTTTGGTGTTTTTTTGGGGAAAGGAAGTTTGTTCTCACTAGAAATGTCATCAAGAATGTAAAGCCAATTTATTCAATGTAAAGGAGAGGTCACTCAGTAGCTGTTTACCCATCTGGACTCTAGAGCACTAGTGCTGGGACACCCAAACCCCCTTTTTATTATGCTTTTCCACACATGTGCTCCAGTGGATACTAGAGGGGGGTCTCCATCACACAAACTTCTACCAAAAAGCTAGTCAGTTTAGCACCTTTACAAAGTGACTTCATTCATGTAGTTGACATTTGTAACTGGCCAAACTAAAATAGGGTCCGTCACTTTCAAGCAATGTTTGTCACTTCCTATTTCTGCCCTCAATAGCTTGTGTTGCTAAATCTTCCTTTTGGACATTCTCATAGGGGAGCGAAAACTTGGGCCGTCTGAGGAAACCCCCAAACCAACACCTCCCAAAAAAGTGGAAAGAGCAGAAGCAGAGGAGGAGGAGGAGGAAGGAGAGATCATCGAACTTGGAGAAATTGTCACCACAACAGGTGAGTGTGGGAGAACACAGCTACTGGTAAGCTAATCCATGTATGGCTGCCTCATTTCCAACACCCCATTTTTTTTGTTTGTGGTTTTTAGGTGACGTGGATGTTGTGGAAGAAAAATCGCACTTTACCACAGAGAGTGCCCACGTACTCATCGGAGAGATAATGGTCTGCAATCGAGATCTAGATTACATAAAGCAAAACATCAATGATGTTCAACAAAAATTGAAGAACATCATTGATGTTTTAGGAAAAATATGAAAAAGCACCAAGTAATTTACACACATTTGTGCCAGCTTCTGAACACATTTGCAACTTAAAAACTGTGTGAAATTTGGAACATGCACACATTGTGTCCACATGTGCTAGCTCCCATCATGGTGGATGAATGGCAACGTTTTTTTGGGGGTGCAAACACTTTACGAACTACGAAAGTGGTTGTGGTGAAGGGGTTGCACCCCCAAAAAACGTCCATTCATCCCCATGATGGAAAATGGCACTTTTGAAGCTTCTAGGCATGTGTTTTACCATCTAATGACCATTTTCAGAACCAAATTGTGTGCATGTTCCAAATTTCCACTTTTCGGGGGTGCCCCCCCCATGTGATGAAGGCAAGATCAAACACACTTTGAACATATAGTCATGTCTGATCTTGTCTTCACTTTACAAAGTTGAACTTTCCTACTTCATAGGTTCTGCTTAGCTCCATGCCTGGTTTTACAAATTGCGTAATCTTTGTAAATAATGTTGTAAATAACCAAGATGTTGTCAGTTTTGGCGTGAAGATTGTAAACGCACTTGTGAATGTTTTCCAAGTAAACTTTTTACATTTTCTAAATGTGTGGCTTCCTTATTTAAATAAAACAATGCATTATGTATGTAAAATGTAAAGGATATGGGGGGCAATGGGTGTTATTTACTAAAGGCAAATCCACTTTGCACTGCAATTTCCTTTCCCAGGGAACTTTTTCAATGCACTTGTAGAGCATAGCGGATTTGACTTATGTAAATGACACCCACAGTGCTTTGTCCGAAAACACGGAGCACAGCATTTTGGAGAATACACACATGTCACACCTGGTGCTGAAAAGGAGTATTTTGGGTGTCAGTTATGCAGGACAAACCTTCTCTAGACCAAAGATTAGGTAGCAAACACACATGAGAAAAAACTTTTTGGGAAGAAGAGACTGTTACCTCTTTTTGCCCAGAAAGTGCATTACCACTGTCGAAGGCAAAGGGAAAAAATGTCAAAGTAAAATAAGCTAAAAAGAAGACTGAAATGACAAGAAATCAGAGGTTGGTTAAAATATCAGATTTATTAAAAAATGCCTCTCACACATCGTCAGGCAGAGCAATGGCCCCCCTACCCACAAAGTATTCCATATATTGGTCCCGGACCACGCGGGCATTGAGAGGGGGCAAGCCTGGACGTGCCACTCGAAGGGCTGTGAGGTCCGCATTTGGAGGGCCCTCCACATCTGGGCCAACGGGCACCACATAGTTCCTGTTATGTCTTTTGAGGAAGTTGTGCAATATGCAACAGGCAAGAACTATGTGGTTCAGTTTGTATTCCGCCAAGTTAAATGCCGTCAGGAACAGGCGGAAGCGGCTGGCCAGGATGCCAAAAGCGTTCTCCACCACTCTTCTGGCTCTGGACAGCCTGTAGTTGAAGACCCTCTGGTCCGGGGTGAGGGTCCTCATCGGGAACGGCCTCATCACATGGGGAGTCAGCGCAAACGCTTCATCTGCGACAAAGACGAAGGGGAGTCCTTCGGCATTCTCCTCTGGAGGTGGCAAGCACAGACTGCCACTTTGGAGACGCCAGTAGAACTCCGTGTGCGTAATGGCCCCACCATCCGATATCCGGCCGTTCATCCCCACGTCCACATACATAAACTCGTATGTTGCCGACACCACCGCCAACATCACTACACTATTAAACCCTTTATAATTATAATAGTAGGACCCCGAGTTGGGCGGTGGGACGATGCGGACGTGTTTCCCATCAATTGCCCCTCCGCAGTTAGGAAAGTCCCAACGGCTGGCAAAGTGGGAGGCCACAGTCTGCCATTCCTGTGGCGTGGAAGGGAACTGTGGAGTGAAACAAGAAAAAAAAATGAGTCACTTTGCACCTAAACATTGCAAGCAGATTAGACAATCAACATCTTGGAACAAGAGCATTGTATAAAATTGGAGGCTGGAAAGTATTTACACAGAAAAGTAGAGGCTCCCCTTCACAGATTACTCACCCCCCCCCATCAATCCCCCCCCTTCTGATGGGACATTGGCAATAACTATGGTTTTGGGGGGGGGGGGGGTGGTGGACAGGTAACCCTCTGCACTTCATTGATTGGCAAATGGCTCAATAATGTGGCCTAGTTTGGCCAGACCCTCTGTACTTAACACTATTGGCAGGCCACAGGAAAGATCAAATAACATTTCCCCCCCCCCAAAAAAGGCAGGCACAGTGTGACATTATTAAATTACCAAGCAAGCTAATAGGAGGGAAAGAAGACAAAAAAATAGGAAATGGAATGTATGGAGGCAGTCCCTTGCACTACATGCTTTGCTGAATTCATCCCTAAAGATGCGCACTATAAAGAGGTAGGTATATAGTGTGTATGGACCTTGGGAAAGCCAGCAGATAAAGGATTGGTACCATCTGACAGAGCAGTTGGGGGAGGGGGTTCCTAATGAGTTTGCCCCCCCCCCCCACCAAAAGAACTAAAAAAGGGGGCTCTACATGAAGTAAACCACACAGCAAACATTTGTGCATATTTTAGGGGGTGTTTTGGGGCAAACAATACTATGCAGCAGACAAAAGACATTGCTTAAGTGAGTAGGCCATAGGTGTCTATTGGGGCAGAAGAGCATGCTGGTGAGGTAAGTGAAGGGAAAAATGCACGAAGGAGAAAAGGGGCACAGCATATTAGAACATATTGCAATCATGGTAATTAGGGAAGGAGGTCAAAAATACAAGTCATTAGCAAACAGAGCATACATAGAAGGGAATAGTAAAGTAGAAATGTTACCTTAATATAGTCCTCCTGCAGGACCTGAATGATGGCAGAACAGGTCTCTGGAATAATGATTCCCAGGGCCTGGGGAGAGATACCTGAAGAGAACTTCAAATCCTGAAGACTTCTCCCTGTCGCCAAGTACCTCAACGTGGCAACAAGCCTCTGCTCCGGAGTAATGGCTTGTCTCATGCAGGTATCCTGCCGGCTGATAAAGGGGGTCAGCAAAGCCAAAAGACGGTGAAAATCGGGGTCCGTCATCCTGAGAAAGTTCCTGAAATCATCAGGATTATTCTCCCGGATCTCACGAAGCAAAGGCATGTGCGAGAACTGGTCACGCTGAAGCAACCAATTCTTGGTCCACATACTCCTCATCACTCTGTTCATGGACGGGTCTTGGGTCAAAGCTAAAAGCCCGACACCAATTCCGCGTACAGCACGAACTCGGCGACGAGTACGCACGGGAAACATCGCTCAGAAGGTCACAAAAGGTCGGCTGGTCAGAACGGACAAACAGAAAGCACCGATAAACAGCAAGGCCTGAAAGAACGAAGTGAATACCAGCAACGAGCAGACAATAAGCAGTGCAAATCAAAGCGTCCTATATCAAGATATAGGCCGCAATGACCAACAAATGCGAACTGACTACACGCACTAATAAACAGATACGCACGACAAGCACAAACTGAAGAGCAGTAACGATCTGAGTCTGAAAACTGAGAAGCGCGAATCTTAAGTCACCAAACTTCCACTAACTCTCGATAAACACGGGATCAGCAGAAGGAGCCCAACGGGTGCCTGACGTGGTGCTGAACTTCCCTTTTGTAATCTCGTGGACGACGACTTACGTCACGACGTTCTTCCGGACCGGATATTCCGACAACGTAGTCCGACCGTGTGTACGCAACGCCAACATCGGACAAAGTACGTCGGACAAAGTCCGACCGACCTTGTCCGCGGATTGTCCGAGCGTGTGTATGGGGCTTTAGAACCAATACCAGTGTATGGGTGCAATCTGATTGGCCCAAAAAGCCGATATTCAGATTACACCACCCAGTTTATACACAGTTGCAGTGCTAGTGAACATATAATCGTGAACAAGAACGCATATAATAACTTCTATGAATTATCTTTTAAATGCAGTGCAAAAGAAACCTTTAGATCATAATAATAAAGAAAGATCATAACTGAATAACAATAAATTATTGTACAGGACAGTCCACACAGGGTATTGTAATCCTGTTACTAAAGTCCTCGTGGTGTTCCTATATTCGACACCCTCAGAAAGGAGTGATTGAAAAGGAAAGAAGGATCCTCCACCAAACTAAAAGACTGCCGCTTACCAGCTACTTTGATCCCTGTGTTAGAGAGATCAAAAAGGGCCTGTGGCATATCCCCCTGCCCGGGTCTCTATCCAGATTCCTCCAAGTATCTCTCACAGTGTGTGGATACACCTGAAAATCCTGTCAGGGTGGTCCTTGCTCTCCTCCACAAACGTTCACATGAAAGACAAACGAGTATCCATAGCGCAATACTGTTGCTTTAAAATTTATTGTATATAAAAACCATATTACACTTACATTAAGCATGTAGTCAATAGGCCAGTGTTTAAAAACAATCACGAGCCGGCCGGCTCTCTCTCTCTCGCAGCCCGTCACTTCCTGGATGGACGGGGAATGGAGGTGACGTCAGCACGCCGCTCACCCAAAAAGTTCTAGCAAACATGCGAAAGCTATTAAAGTCTATGGGACACGAACATTAAAAATCAAAAGTCCTCATTTTAAAGGCTAATATGCAAGTTATTGCCATAAAAAGTGTTTGGGGACTGGTTACTACCCTGGGGGACATGTATCAATGCAAAAAATGTTTTTAAAAATCTTTTTTTCAGGAGCAGTGATTTTAATGAAACAATAAAAATAAAATATCCCTTTAAATATCATGCCTGGGGGATCCCCTTAGTCTGCCTGTAAAGTGGCGCCTCTGTGTCATTTGTAGAATATGCCACAGCAATAGTGACATTTCTAAAAGAAAAAATGTAATTTAAACTTGCTGTAATGTATTGCTGGCTCCCAGCAATATAGATTAAAGAAAAGAAGAAGGAAAAAAAAACGGCGTAGGGTCCCCTTCCCAGTCTATACCAGGCCCTTTGGGGGATTTTAAGGGGAACTCCATGCCAAAATAAAAAAAAAATTGGTGTGCGCCTGCCCCCAAAATCCATAACAGACCCTTATCTGAGCATGCAGCCTGGCATGTCAGGATATGGGGGTGTTGAACAAGGGCCTCTTCCTGACAACCCTGGCCAGTGGTTGTTGGGGTCTGCGCGGCGGGGGCTTCTCAAGATCTGGAAGCCCCCCTTAACAAGGGGTCCCCCAGATCCCAGCCCCCACCCCATGTGAGACAAGAGACAGTTTTTGACAATTCCTTTATTAAAAAAGAAAAAAAAAAGAAAGTGTCCCGCGAATAAAATGGCAAGGGTTGTTGGGAAGAGGCCCTTGTCCCCATCAACATGGGAACAAGGTGCTTTGTGGAGAACCCCAACGCACCCTCCCCATGTTGAGGGCAAGTGGCCTGGTATGGTTCAGGCCTTTCCTGGCCTGCCAGGCCTGGTATGGTTCAGGCCTTTCCTGGCCTGCCAGGCTGCATGCTTAGATAAGGGTCTGGTATGGATTTTGGGGGGGACCCCACGCCATTTTTAAAACAGATTTGGTGTGGAGTTCCCCTTAAAATCTTAATATCTATGCCAGAACCCAAGGGCCTGGTATGGATTTGGGGGGGGGTATATAGTATTGGGGGGTATATAGTATACTAATAGCACTATATACTCTGCACTGTACAATATATTCCACACTGACTGCACTATATACTCTGAACTGTATTATATATACTCCACTGACTGCACTATATACTCTGGACTGTATTATATATACTACACGGACTGCACTATATATGCTCCACTGTAATATGTATACTACACTGACTGCACTATATACTCTCCTCGGTATTATATATACTACACTGACTGCACTATATACACTCCACTGTATTATATATACTACATGGACTGCACTATATACTCTGCTGTGTATTATATATACTAGACTGACTGCACTATATACTCTGCACTGTATTAAATATACTACACTGACTGCACTGTATTATATATACTACACTGACTGCACTATATACTCTGCACTGTATTATATATATACTACACTGACTGCACTATATACTCTGAACTGTATTATATATGCTACACTGACTGCACTACAGGGGGTCCCCGACTTACAAACGCCCGACCTACGAACATCCCCTACTTACGAACCGGGCGCTGCGGGGACCCTCCACCATTTTCCGCGGACCTTCGGCCGTTCTGCGCAAGCGCGGCCAGACGGAGCCTCGGAAAATGACGGCGAACATCGGAAATGTCCGTAATTTGCCGCGCATGCGCAGAACGGCATTCGACGGAACATCGGAAATGTCCGTAATTGTCGGTCTGCGCATGCGCGGACGACCTACGAACATTTACGAGTTAAGAACAGGCGGACAGCCCCTAACGAGTTCGTAACTCGGGGACCCCCTGTATATACTCTTAACTGTATTATATATTCTACACTGACTGCACTATATACTCTCCCCTATATTATATATAATACACTGACTTCACTTTATACTCTTAACTGTATTATATATTCTACACTGACTGCACTATATACTCTTCACTGTATTATATATACTACACTGACTTCACTATACACTCTTAACTGTATTATATATTCTACACTGACTGACTGCACACTACACTAACTACCTGCCTAATCTCCATTCATTCACTATATATGGCCGCCGTGTAAGCAGCAGCCTTATATAGTGTGGGGCGTGGACTTAGCCCCTGAGCCATGATTGGCCAAAGGCACCCTGCCTTTGGCCAATCATGGCTCTCACAACACATCACGCTGTGATTGTCCAAATCATACAGGTCAGGTGCATGATTTGGCCAATCAGCAGCTGTCAATGCACTGTGATCTTTACGAACAAACGAACAACCGATGTTTGAGTTGAACTTACGCTCAATGGGGCGTTCGAGTCGAACTTACGAACATCAGGAACATCCCTAGTAATCCCTAGTAATAATGAATAAGGTTCAGAAACATGAAATTATAGCAAATCCAGACAAACTGTAGATGCTCCAACATTTATTATTTTACCCCTAAGAAACGTGATCAGTCCATTAAACAGCAAATCTGTGCTTTGCTTATGCAGGGCAAAGAACTTTATCTACTCTAATGGTGGCCACTTATTCCTTTTTTTGCACCTTGCTCATCTATTTAGCCACTGGGAGAGATGGGAAATAACTGGTACTTCCAGGTATGGGGCAGAATGTGACTTATGCCCCATACACACGGTCGGAAATTCCGACCACAAAATCTGTCGGATTTTTTCCGACACTGGTGTTGCATACACACGGTTGGACAAAGTTGTTGGAAAATCCGATCATTCTGAATGTGGTGACGTTCGCTGCGTATTACGGAACTACGTAGAGGCTAGTAGCCAATAGCTTAAGTCTTGTAATTTGATCTGAGCATGCGTGGCACTTTGTCCGTCGGAATTCGCTACACACGATTGGAATAAGTCCGATCGGACTTTGTTGTCGGAAAATTTGAGAGCAGGATCTCAAATTTTTTCCGACGGAAATTCAGATGGAAAAAGTCCAACAACATGGTCCGATAGGACATTTTCCGTCGGAAATTCCAACCGTGTGTATGGGGCATTACTCTCCTTTGTCCCATGTGACATCTGTGGTATTGAGGAGATTATACTCATGTGGTAGGTGCTTTTCCAATGAGTTGTGCCAGTCAAAATTGCATTTAAGTACATGGGAGCACACTTTTATAAAATAAAATGAAAATGAACCTTTAATTCGAGTCCTGCGTCACATTCTCCTCCAATTTCACAGTGGCAGGGACTCTGCCTGTCACACATATCTGGTGCATGGTGATTGGTTCTGTTAGATATGGGCGAGATGAGAATCCTGTGTACGCTCCAAAGTGCAACTTGGGAGCTAATACAGGGCTTCTGCCCTTTGCTCCTTGCCAAGGAGTGAAGGGAAGTTAAGTATGTGCAGGTAGTAAAAGGGTAGTAAAAGGGTGCTTACATAATTTGGACCCATTCCTCCCACCGTAGTATTGCAACAGGTTCTGTTCTTTGAGTGAAGAGAGCTGGGAATAATGCTAACTGATATGAGGCCAGCAGAGGCACATAACATCAACCAATGATTTCTGGCAGGATCATCTTTTTTTTCTTTTCTGCACTTACCAAACAGATATAATAAAATGTTTTCTGTAGTAATGTAGATTTAAAGAGATTCTGTTAAAAAAATACCCCAAAAAATCAAGTATTTTAAATGGCTGCAGTTTTTTGCTTTTTATTAATTATTTGTATTCACTTGCAATTTGCCTCTAAACTTGCTAGCAAGTCTGACTGTAATATGAATAGTGTAACCAGGTTGTGAACTTCAGAAAAGGACTCCAGATGGAAATTAGTGTAGCGCTACCCCCAGAGGAGCTGTTTGGTAATTTGTTTCTCCCTTGACCGATGAACAACCTTTGACACAGCAGGTTAAACAAATAGAAGCTGCAATACTGTTAGAAAAATGAATACTCCGCACAAAACTTTCAGTATCAGGAAGCAGACAACAGACTGGTTAGTAAAAACAAAACTTACATTTTTTTTAAAATAACAAACATATCATACTTACCTGCTCTGTGCCACGGTTTTGCACAGAGCAGCCCTGATCCTCCTCTTCTTGGGTCCCTTGCCGGAACTCTTGGCCCCTCCCTTCTGCCAAGTGCCCCCGATATAAGCTCACACACAGAGCCGCAGCTCGGCCCGACCCCTCTCTCCTCATTGGCTCACTGGCTGTGATTAAAAGCAGTGGTGGACAATGGCTCCCTCTGCTGTCAGAGCCAATGAGGAGGGAGAGTTCCTGGAGAGCTGAGGTTCTCCTACACATTGCTGAACCGCAATGGGGCTCAGGTAAGTATTTGGGGGGCTTAGGGGGGGGGGGGGGCTGCTGCACAGAGAAGGCTTTTTACCTTCATGCATGAAGGTAAAAAACCTTGAGCCTTTACAAACACTTTAATATATTGTTATGAATTAAAGTAGAAGGCAGTTGGTTCATAAATGAGTAAATAGATAATTCAGTTAATCACAGTTCGCTAGACAATATGATTGCTTGCTTATAGCAGTTTGGTGTGGCATTCTATATAGTTGAAGTAATCTATATCTGGCAAACTACAAATCAACGTAAAGCAATGACATAGATAACATTAAATAGAATGGTAAATGGTGCTGTAATAACTTTCCTGCAACTTGTATACTATACAGTACTGCTAGAGTGCACTCTAGGAATGACTATGCCAAGACCCAGGTCTTACTGCAAAGGTACCCCCTATTATAGGCACAAGTGAAAGCGGTTCTGCACTCTGAAAAAAATTTTTTTTTTTTTAAGGATGTAATATAAAGTGTGCTTACCTTTATTAGGGGACTCACCTGTTCCATCTTCCATCTCGATCGCCGCCGGTTTTCGTCCGATGAAGTTCCTCGTCTTCTTCTTTAGTGCTGGGGGCCATCTTGCCTGTGGGCATGTGAAACACCCACAGGGACTTTAGATGGCCCACCATGCACTGCCGTTACTCGCGCGTGTGCGCAGTAACGGCTCATCTGCCGAGATCTCACGAGATTTCGGCAGATGCGGCCGAAATCTCGGGAGATTTCGGAAGATGTGGCCGAAATCTCGCGAGATTTCGGAAGATGCCCGCACTGACTCCTGGGATCTATGACACCAGATCCCAGGAGACAGTGCGGCGTGACGACGATCGACGCAAGACCCCGCCCGCCGCCGCAGAGGGAGAAGACCGGAAGTCTTCAATTACAAGGTAAGTAAAAAAAAAAAAAAAAAAAAACATTTCATTTAGTACTCTTTGCCTGATTTGGAAGGCAAAGAGATTTACTAAATGAAATGGGTGTAGAACCGCTTTAAGTCCTTGTCGAGCAGCTACCTAGAGAGACAGTCCTTTGCCCTAATTCTTCAGCTGGCTAATGTTGGGGCCCATTCTTTATGGTGGTGCATATAAGTACCATCCCAGTAAAGTCTGCAGTGGTAAAGGCTGGTAATCAAATGTCCAGTCCCTATGTGCTCAGTCTCTACTAGCAGCAACACGTCTATGGCAGTAGTGCCTTCTCACCAATCCCAGCATTACAGCTGCAACAGTCTGCCTGAAGTTGCTCCAGTTCTCAGCCTAGAGGCTAATAGCACTCTGGTCTCCCTGCAGCCAGACACTGCCCCAGCTGTAGCTTAGCATTCAGCCCTTGCGCCCACAGGTTTGCTTTTTCTTTCCCCAGCATTTCAAGACCCTGCTCATTTCAAGATCGCTCTAGTTTAGGCTGCTGGCTTGTGGTTGGATGGCATGCACACAGAGTGATGAATGTGCACTTTCCCATTTCCTGTGCCGCAAGGGGAAGCTGTTCAGTCTGCAGCCTGGGAAAACACAGTTCCTTTCTTCCCTTTATCACTGTCTCTTTGTCTGGGAAACTGCAGTTCAATGGTCCATAGGCTACCACAGCATGGCTCATTTTCTGAACTTCAACTCCCAAAGTCCAAAGTGGCATGCATACAAATCTCTTGAGCTCTTTCGACTTGTTAGCTCCACCTGGTAGGTGGAGGTGACATAATACTAGTCTAGCTGCAGCACAGTGTACTAGATTTGCTCTTTTACTGTAGCCAAACACCTGTCTACATTAGTATTAACGTAGTTTATTAACCAAAAGAAACTGTCCTCAAAAAAACAAAAAAAACTAAAAAAAATTAACAGCAACTTCAAAAGTCTAACAAGCCCTTTCTTGGTAAGTCAAACTTCTCCTGAACAAAAATCATTCTTTTTTAGACCAGATAGATACACTTTGCTTTGAGCCCCAGTCTTCTTTGAAAATGGATCCACACAAACTGTTTCAATTTTACTTGGTTAAAAATGATAGCAGGTATAAGTTGACACTTCTGCAGTTATCTTCTGAAGTTCAGGATCCTCAGTAAATAGCGTGTAATGAGATCAGGATTTAGTTTACTAGTTAATAGTGTAGTCTTTAGCAAACAGGAGCTAACTTGCATATTTTCCAAGTTTAAAGTTGAAGTAAACCCATCGATTTAACAGTTTCAAAACAGTTCGGCATGCCGGGAATGCTAAGTGCCCATTGGTTGTGCTCTCCACCAAACTGTCAAACCATCCAATGGCTGGTGTCATAACGGATCACATGTGTAGCACCATGGCAGTTGAAGATTAAACAGAGGCAAAGATGGCAGCTTCCTTGGCTGAAAAGGATAGGAGGGTTTACTTCCACTTCAAGCTGACTTTAAATGGTTTTATTTGGGCCAAGCTGGCCCAAATTAACTATTTCAATTGCATAAATATTTGGAGCCGTATGTGCTTTATTATACTGTCTGCTGCCATTCAGGAAGTCATGTATTTTTCAGTACAGGATTTCCTCTGATTGACCAAGATGGAGAGGCAGGTAGATGACATAACGATTACTACTTTAGCCAATCAGAGGAAGCCTTGTGTTCATTGTGTAGCACACCTCCTTAAGGGCCGCAAGTAACTGGGATCCCCCACCCTGCACAGCCAAGCACATCAAATTTGCACAGTCACGATTGAGTCAGAGAACAGTCCGTGAATTTGTTTTTTTGTTTTTGTTTTATTGAAGGATAATAACTTGGATAGTCCTATATATAGTCTATATACACTCCACTACTTCCTCTAGCTCTCACTTGCTTGCAGAACTCCACTGGCACACTGATATGCCCCATACACACGGTCGGATTTTCCGATGGATTCTGTCCTATCGGACAATGTTGTCGGAAATTCCGACCGTGTGTAGGCACCATCGGACAGTTTCCATCGGATTGTCCGACGGACAAAGTCCTATCTCCTGCTGGATAGATTTTTTGACAACAAAGTCCGATCACACCAATTCCGATCGTGTGTAGCGAATTCCGACGGACAAAGTGCTACGCATGCTCAGATCACATTACAAGACCAAAGCTATTGGCTACTAGCCTCTACGTAGTCCCGTCGTAGGCAACAAACGTCACCACGTTCCGAATGATCGGATTTTCCGACAACTTTGTCCGACCGTGTGTATGCAACACCAGTGTCGGACTAAATCCGTCGGACCAAATCCTATGGATTTGGTGGTCGGATTTTCCGACCGTGTGTATGGGGCTTTAGTGAATCTGACAAAACACTCAGTCAGATCACAGCAAAAGCCTGTTATAGGCAGGAACCTAGATGTGTAGCAAAAAGTCAATGTCCGCCATGAATCACTCCTTCTGTGGCTGCCTACCCCAGCACCTCTGGGACCCTCCTGGCTAACGTCTCCACAGTCCTCCAGACTGATGCTCTCTCCACAGTCCTCCCAGACTTGCTGACCTGCTCCCGCTGTAATCTCTCCTTGCTTCCGTGACTCCAGGAAGGGTCTCCTCTGTGTGTTGCGGGGGATCCTTCCAGCACCCGAGCCACAGAACCGAGGTCACCTCCCCCCAGACTAGGGGGTGCCCTGCAAGAGCCTCCAACATCCTCCTCAGCACTCCATCTTCCATCCGACCCCCTGCTGGCATGGCTTACTTATTTATGAGGTGAATATGCCCCCTGCCAGCCCAATTTCTGGGGATTGGTCAGCGTCCTATTAAATATGCATGACAGCCCCTCCTAGATTCCACCAACTATATCTAGAACCTTCTCCAAGGTTCCAGAAAACAGGGGGAGGCACCAGAAGATCTGTCAGATTAGTCATCCAGCCTCCATGAGTCCCTCAACCCTGACCCAGATTCAGCCCAGGCCTGGCTCTCAGCCAAGTCAATTTACCTACAGTAGAAACTAAACTATATACAGTATCTCACAAAAGTGAGTACACTCCTCACATTTTTGTAAATATTTTATTATATCTTTTCATGTGACAACACTAAAGAAATTACACTTTGCTACAATGTAAAGTAGTGAGTGTACAGCTTGTATAACTGTAAATTTGCTGTTCCCTCAAAATAACTCAACACACAGCCAATAATGTCTAAACCGCTGGCAACAAAGGTGAGTACACCCCTAAGTGAAAATGTCCAAATTGGGCCCAAAGTGTCAATATTTTGTGTGGCCACCATTATTTCCCAGCACTGCTTTAACCCTCCTGGGCATGGAATTCACCAGAGCTTCACAGGTTGCCATCATGGTGGTGGATGTTAGAGACCTTGCGCTGCTCTACCTTCCATTTGAGGGTGACCCACAGATGCTCAATAGGGTTTAGGTCTGAAGACATGCTTGACCAGTCCATCACCTTTACCCTCAGCTTCTTTAGCAAGGCAATGGTTGTCTTGGAGGTGTGTTTGGGGCCATTATTATACGTGTTGGAAGGGAGGGGATCATGCTCTGCTTCAGTATGTCACAGTACATGTTGGCATTCATGGTTCCCTCAATGAACTGTAGCTCCCCAGTGCTGGCAGCACTCATGCAGCCCCAGACCATGACACTCCCACCACCATGCTTGACTGTAGGCAAGACACACTTGCCTTTGTACTCCTCACCTGTTTGCCGACACACACGATTGACACCATCTGAACCAAATAAGTTTATCTTGGTCTCATCAGACTGTTTGCGGGCTCTCTTGTGCATCATCTTTAGAAGAGGCTTTCTTCTGGGACGACAGCCATGCTGACCAATTTGATGCAGCGTGCAGTGTATGGTCTGAGCACTGAAAGGCTGACTCCTACCCCTTCAACCTCTGCAGCAATGCTGGCAGCACTCATACGCCTATTTCCCAAAGACAACCTCTGGATTTGAGGCTGAGCACGTGTACTCAACTCCATTGGTCGACCATGACGAGGCCTGTTCTAAGTCGAATTTGTCCTGTTAAACTGCTATATGGTCTTGGCCACCATGCTGCAGCTCAGTTTCAGGGTCTTGGCAATCTTCTTATAGCCTGGGCTATCTTTATGTAGAGCAACAATTCTTCCAGTGACCAGTATGCGAGAGTGAAAGGGATAACACCAAATTTAACACACCTGCTCCCCATTCACACCAGAGACCTTGTAACACTAACGAGTCACATGACACCGGGGAGGGAAAATGGCTAATTGAGCCCAATGTGGACATTTTCAAGTAGGGGTGTACTTACTTTTGTTGCCAGTGATTTAGACATTGATGACTGTGTTGTGTTATTTTGAGGGGACAGCAAATTTACACTTTTATACAAGCTGTACACTCACTACTTTACATTGCAGCAAAGTGTCATTTCTTCAGTGTTGTCACATGAAAAGATATAATAAAATATTTACAAAAATGTGAGGGGTGTACTCACTTTTGTGAGATACTGTACATCTATATACATCTAGAGGGTACTACAATTGAAAAAAATAAAGGGCATCTACTGAATCGTGGAGAAGCATGCAGTTTGACTCCATTTAATTCCGGCTGCAAACAGCATATTACAGCACACACAGCAGTAGCATCGTTATGTAGTATAAATAGATCATGTGTGCCAGCTTGGAACATAGCTCAGCTTACTGTATGTAGAGAATGCTATCACAGTATATTACAGCACACATACAGTGTTGTTTAGGTTGAATTAAGACATCAGTCCATCCACGTCAACCTGTGTGGGTGTGTGTGTAAGTATTATGTCCCCACCATTTCCCATATCCCTGAATATTGTGTTCAATAAGATGTTCATCTAAAAATGTTCCACATCCTTTCCACTCTAATGCTCCGTACACACAGTTGGAAATTCCGACCACAAAATCCGTCGGATTTTTTCCGACGGATTTTGTCCGACACTGGTGTTGCATACACACGGTCGGACAAAGTTGTCGGAAAATCCGATCATCCTGAACGTGGTGACGTTCGTTGCGTACGACGGGACTACGTAGAGGGTAGTAGCCAATAGCTTTGGTCTTGTAATGTGATCTGAGCATGCGTGACACTTTGTCCGTCGGAATTCGCTACACACGATCGGAAAAAGTCCGATAGGCTTTGTTGTCGGAAAATTTGAGAGCAGGATCTCAAACTTTTTCCGTCAGGAAATTCCGACGGAAAAAGTCCGATGGAGCCCACACACGGTCGGAATTTCCGACAACATGGTCCGATAGGACATTTTCCATCGGAAAATCTGACCGTGTGTACGGGCCTTTACAGTAAAAAAAATCCCTTACGCAGTTTAAGGTTGAACCTTCTGTCGTCCAACTTCATTGAGTGGCCATGTGTCTTCATGAGTAATGTGAGACAGAATAGTTTCCTTCCAATACTGGAATCCCCATTGTATAGTGCTATCATATCCTCTCTCAAAGGACTGTTCTCCAGGGAGAATAAGTTTAATGGTTGTAGTCATTCCTTATCCCTTTTATTAGCTTTGTTGCCCTTCTCTGGACAATTTCCAGTTCTACTACATCCTTCCCGATGACTGATGACCAGAATTAGATGGCATACTCAAGATATGCCGAACCAGAGTTTTGTAAAGTGGTAGAATTATAGTTTTAGCTCTTGAGTAAATACTATTAATGCAAGCTAATATTCTGCTGGCCTTGCTTGCTGCAGCTTGGCATTGTAAGCTATTGCTGAGTCTATCATCAGCCACCTAAAAACAGGAACCAGGGAAGAGAGTAATGCCGAGTACACACGATCGGAATTCAGGACCGGAAAAGACAGATGAGAGCTTTTCATCGGAAAATGCGAACGTGTGTAGTCTCCATCCGTGTGTAGTCCGCACCTGTAGGCAAGATTAAAACTCTGAAAGTCCAGCAAAACTTGGCACACGGCAGGATCAAAATAAAGACATGAAGGCTTTATTGGAACATAATGTTAAAATCCAAAGAGTCTGACCCGCTTTAATGTTTCAGGATTAGTCATAGCAGGAACAAGGCTGAAGCTCCGTAAGGCTGAAACATGTAAGCAAGTCTGATTCTTTGGATTTTTAGCCCTATGTTCTGAAAAAGCCTTCATATTTTTATTTTGATCCTGCTGTGTGTCACCTTTTGCTGGACTTTTACTTTTTACCCTTCGCCCCCTGGGCAATGCACATCTTAAAACTCAATATTCTGAAGAGCTCTTCTTGGCTCCGTCCTTCTCCTCTTCAGCCTCCAACTGCCAAAATGGCACCAGCTGTCCATGTGAGCAGCAATCAAAGTAGTATTAAACAGTCGGTTTTTTTATTTTTTTGTAATTAATGTTTCCTAAGCAACTTGGTAAACATTAGTACATCATTTGCTTGATATTTGGGCACAAACACTTGCATTGTTTGCTATTTACAACCACTTGGTCCAGGTTGCAATTCGCTGTTTCCCCATACTTCTGGGCGGGAGAATTGACAGCTGCTAATTACTCACTTGGAGATGGGGGGCTTAAAAGAGAAATTCAGGTTTCCAAAAAAAAAAAAAAAATTATACTTACCTAGGTGGATGCAGCATTGATCAGATGCTTCATCTGTCCCTCTGCTGGCTCTACACTGATAACTGAGCGATCAAACACTGCTGATCACTAGTTCTCCCCTCTGCTATGAGCAGAGAATGATGACTGTCAGTCATTGTCTCTCTAATCTGCCCCTCCAGTGCTCACTGGAGTGCCGGGCTGTGCAGGGGGTAGGATTGTCTGGCTCCGTCTCCCAGCAACTTGCTGAGAGGCTGAGCCAGCTGCCGGTCCAGGCTTCTGGGTGGATCTCGACTGTAAAGTTGGGATTGATCCAGTGCCTGAACCGGCTGAGTGATGTCAGCCAACAGCGGAAGTTAGCCCGCTGTTGGCTGAAAACGGGTCACAGGGGTGCAGAACGAACTGCACTCCTGTGATTCATAGGAGAAGTAGAGTCAAAAAAGCTTTGGCCATACTTCTCTCTTAAGGAGACTCCTCTGTTGTGCACACAAAGGTCGCTCCATGGGACTCTGTAGAAGGATGGAGCCACCCAAAAACAGGAACCAGGGACGAGAATATTTAGATATTGGAAGAATTGAAAGCAACCAAATACTTAACCTCCTTGGCGGTAACCCCGAGTCTGGCTCGGGGCCAGCTTTTTGTGCTGGGAGCGGTAACCCCGAGCCAGACTCGGGCTTGCGTTGCGGGATGCAGGGGGAAGTTACTTACCTTTTCCCCTGGATCCTGCGATGTCTCCCCGCTGTGTGAGCGAGCCGTCCGCTCGCTCGATTCACACAGTGCCGGGTGCCGCCGATCTCCGTTCCCTGTGACGTTACGACGCACGGGAGCGGAGATCGGCGCCAAATTCAAAAAAGTTTAAAAACACAACACATATACAATACTGTAATCTTACAGATTACAGTACTGTATACAAAAAATACACACCCCCTTTGTCCCTAGTGGTCTGCCCAGTGCCCTGCATGTCATTTTATATAATAAAAAGATTTTTTTTCTGCCTGGAAACTGGAGATTGTCCATAGCAACCAAAAAGTGTCCCTTTATGTCAAAAGTGGTTTTAGACCAGCTAGAAAACACCGATAAAAAAAAATAAAATCACAATTTATCATCAAACAATAAATTTAATGACAGCGACTATTCTGCAACTGAGCAAATTTCAGTGTTTTTGATTTGATTACATTATTGAATCATTTTTATATATATTTTTATTATATTATAATTTATTATTTTGTGTTTCAAACTTTATCATACCCGGGATGTCTACTAGACTCTGGTTCGGACAGATTTAAGTGAGTTATTCATAAGAATTGCATGCCTACAATATAAAAACGCCAAATTTCCATGCAAAATAATTGTACCGCTTTCAGCACTAAATTCCAGCCAGAATCATACCGCCAGGGAGGTTAAAAGGAAAAGCAGATATGTAAACATGGTACGGTAAGTGGTGAGGTCTGCAGCGATATCATTTTTATTAAATGAGCATTTAATCACACTTTAAGGCCAACTTTTAGTGATGTCATTACGCAGTGATTTTGACAAAGTTGTACGGTGGCAATTTGTTTGCCAACCAAACCCAAGCCGTTTCTGTAGGGTTAAATAAAACTGCTCTGCTCAGTATTCTCCACCAACAGCATATAGGAGACACAGAGGCACATGTACCAGCAGCAGTGAGAGAGCAGGTAGCAGCATTGCGTTTTCACACTGCTAAATACAAATGCGTTTACCTAGGTAAAATCATAAGAATATATGACAACATGTCATGAACGTACTATGACACTCTCATTTAAAGAGATAACCTTGTTGGAAAAGAAACAGCAAGTTATATAAATTGAACTATATATATATATGCATTATACCTTTCTGTCCAACAGGTGGCACTGCAGTGTGATACTTTGTATTCTTTGGTACAAAATAACAACAGGATATACCTTCTGTATCTAAGTGTGTATTTGTATCCTCTTGTTCCTGTTTCATGTTTTTAATGCTGTAAGACATGATCTAACATCCTCCATAAAAGTAAAGCTGTTTGTTGTTTCCAAAAAGCTTCCAGCGCTTAATTGCAATACTCTGCACAATAAACCTGACATGACTATTTCAGAATAGTCAATTCCCTAGCACAGCCCTCTCCCTCCTTGCATGTCATAGCCATCTACACTTCTGGGAGTGTCTAAATACTCTCTGTGCTGGCCCTGCTCCTCCACCCCTGTCCTTTGAAAGAGCTCTCTGGGGCAATAAGGTTTTGGAAGGCTGCTATAGAGTGTCACTTAAATTACATCTCTGAATCTGTTGTGGCTGCTGACATCACATCCAAAATGGCTGTGTCCAGCAATAGTCTCAAGACTTGAAATAACATGACTAGTGTAGCACCCTCTTGTGTGCAACTAATGGTAGTGTAGGTACAATATATTTTGACTCAGGGCTAAGCCTGAGCCATGGAATCTGGGTCAGGGTTTATTAGAGTTCTTGGCAGAATGATTCATCCAGGCAATTCTCTGGTGGCTCCCCCTGGTTCTAGAATGTTGGAAAATGTTCTAGAAATTAGTGGGTGGAAGCTAAGAGGCCTGCATATTTAGGGGCCCTTAGCCAATCCCCAGGAGTTGGGCCTGGCAGAGGACTGAGACAGCCCTTAAATGGAGATGAGCCATGCCAGCAGGGAAGTCAGGTGGAAGATGGAGATGCAGTGCTGAGGGAGACTGTCGGTGGCCCTCGAGGCACCCCTGCTGGGGAGGTGCTCTGCCTTGGGCCAGGGCTCAGGTGGCTTGCTTGGATGGATCCTACCACAGAAGAAGTTGAAGGAGAGGCAGCGGAAGCAGGGAAGGACCGAGTGAGTAGATCAGCACGTAGATCAGCATCTTCATCAAACCTTGCCCTGGGAAATCTCCAGTGTGTCATTCAGGTGGACTGGTGCAGAGTGTCAGTCGGGTACACTGAGGATAAGAAGCAGCCAGGAGGGCTGGTGAAGAGGCAACCAGGTGGGCTAGCATTTCCTTCAAGAAGTGAAGCTGTGATCAGTGTCTTCAGGGGAGCTGAAGGTGTTTCAAGATGCAGTTCTCTCTCCACATGTGGTACTGTATCTAAGGGACTGAGAGTTCCTAGCCTGTAAGGGGCTTTTGCTGAGCTCACAAGAGACTGTTAGTTCCCAAAGAATAAATCAATTGGAGTTCTGCAAAATAAGTAAAGTGGAGCTGTACGGAGGATCAAATCAAGCTGTGCAGGAGGATCAAGTGGAACTGTAAAAATGGAGGATGTTGTCCCTGTTTTTTTTGTTGCTGTCAAGTTGGGCATCCAATAATCCCTAACCCCATTCAAGTTATCATCCCCTTAATAAGACAACAAAAACAAAGCTCAAGGACTGTTTTCTGTGTCTGGATACAAGTTGAAAATGTTATGCGACTGGCTGTCCAGCAGTGGGGAACCCTTTAACTTGCACATATAATCTTATTGGAAGATTTTCTTTTAAATAAATGGTCTAAAACAGGGGTCTCAAACTCAAATTACCTGAGGGCCACATGACAATTTTTCATATCCCATGGGGCTGCAAACGCATTATTAACCCCTAGCACTGATGTCAGCAAACGCATTATTAACCCCTAGCACTGGTGTCAGCAAATGCATTATTAACCCCTAGCACTGGTGTCAGCAAACGCATTATTAACCCCTAGCACTGGTGTCAGCAAACGCATTATTAACCCCCATCACTGGTGTCAGCAAACGCATTATTAACCACTAGCACTGGTGTCAGCAAACGCATTATTAACCACTAGCACTGATGTCAACAAACACATTAAACCCAGCACTGATGTCAGAAAACGCATTATTAACCCCAGCACTGGTATCAGCAAATGCATTATTAACCACTAGCACTGGTGTCAGCAAATGCATAATTAAACCCTAGCACTGGTGTCAGCAAACGCATTATTAACCCCTAGCACTGGTGTCAGCAAATGCATTATTAACCACTGCCGCTGGTGTCAGCAAACGCATTATGAACCACTAGCGCTGATGTCAGCAAACGCATTATTAAACCCAGCACTGGTGTCAGCAAACAAATTATTAACCCCTAGCACTGGTGTCAAACGCATTATTAACCCCAGCACTGGTATCAGCAAATGCATTATTAACCACTAGCACTGGTGTCAGCAAATGCATTATTAACCACTGCCGCTGGTGTCAGCAAACGCATTATTAACCACTAGCGCTGATGTCAGCAAACGCATTATTAAACCCAGCACTGGTGTCAGCAAACTCATTATTAACCACTAGCACTAGTGTCAGCAAACGCATTATTAACCCCAGCACTGGAGTCAGCAAATGCATTATTAACCCCAGCACTGGAGTCAAACGCATTAACCACTAGCACTGATGTCAGCAAACACATTATTAAACCCAGCACTGGTGTCAAACGCATTATTAACCACTAGCACTGATGTCAGCAAACGCATTATTAACCACTAGAACTGGTGTCAGCAAACGCATTATTAACTCAGCACTGGAGTCAAACCCATAATTAACAACTAGCACTGAAGTCAGCAAATGCATTATTAAACCCAGCACTGATGTCAGAAAATGCATTATTAACCCCCAGCACTGGTGTTAGCAAACACATTATTAAACCCAGCATTACCCCCTACACTGCACAAATACCCCCCACACTCCATAAATACCACCCACACTGCACAAATACCCCCCGCACTGCACAAATACCCCCCACACTGCACAAATACCCCCCACACACACATTTCTACCCCAGTCACCCCACTAAGGACTTGCCTCAGTGTGATGGCTCCCTCACCTCTCCTCCTATCAGCTCCTGGCTTCAACACAGGCCTAGTGACAGGGCACCCAGAGAAGGACACAATCTCCCACCCTGAGGTGGCAGCAGGAGCCTGGATCCGGGGCTCTGGTCGATCACCACCATGCCTAGGTGGGCGGGCGATGGGCGGATCCTTCCTCCGCTCCTTCCTCCACTCTGTTCTCCCTCTGAGCTGCAGCAGCGTGCAGCAGAGAGGACACAGGAGATGGAGATCAAGCTGTTCGGTACCTCCCCCTCTGCGGTGCCTGGGTGCAGTGCAAACTCATCCAGGATCTGCCCCGCCTGCAGGAAATTTGTAACCAGTCCACGGGCCGCTTTGAGACCACTGGTCTAAAACAATTCAGTTTAACCACTTCCCATCCAGCGATGTACCTGTATGTCGCTGGACTTTTGGTGGTTATACCAGGGTGCTGCCTATCACCAGCTTCTTGATTAGCTTTGATCTGCTGTTTTTAATAGTAACCCAGAAGTGATGACATCACATCATTTCCACATCATTTCCGGTTTACTACTTCCGGAATCCATCAGCGCCATTTTGTGAAAATCAGAAGCATTCAGAAACACTGATGTTGGTGTTTTTGAATGCTTTTAAGTGCAGAGGGGGGATTTGAGGACAGCAATAAAAGTGATCAGAAAATAAATAAATAATTTAACGGAACAGTGTAAAAATGAAAAAAAAAATATATAATAAATGAGCAATTAAGAAAAAAAAAAATTGAAGTGCCCCCATTCTCCCGTGCTTGCACACAAAGGCGACCGCCCTCCTTGGTCCCACACACATGCAAACAGCGATTGTCCCACATATGTGAGGTATCACCGCGAATATCAGATCATGGCCAGTAATTCTGGAACCAGACCTCCTCTGTAAATCTAAAGTGGTAACCTGTGAAGGCTTTTAAAGCATCCCCTGTGGTTAGTAAAATTGACGTAGTTTGTTGCCGTTGCACGGGCATGCACATTTTTAAGCGTGACATGTTTGGTATCTATTTACTCAGGTAACTTCATTTTTTATATTTTACAAAAAACTTCCAATCCTTTGCATTGCGTAAAAAGGCTGTTGGATCCTGTCTTCTCTGATCCTCCTATTCTTCCACTGCCCCCTAATAATTTCCTGATAACACAGAGTCTATGAAGTCAGGCTGCACATGCTTGTAGTGATCTAATCTATAATCGTCGTTCCTTCCTCGTAGATGGAATATAGTTATTAAAAGTATTGTCCGCAGCAAAACCCGATTCTCCCAGAGAGAGATTTTATTGACTTCCAAAACAGAACATTCTTACAGACGACAAAATCCACCAGAGTACATGACAAAGAATATCTTCCCCTAGACCCGTCTTTCTCTCTAGACTAGCTGACAACCTGCCTGTCTTCTCATATACTGATCTGACACTGGGGGGGGGGGGGTCAACTAAATGTTTACCATGAATACCCCCCTCAATTCTAATTACCATCAGTAAATACCAGGTGAAAAGGCTATTCCTCACACACACAACTTGCATAAGATTTACACATCAAAGGGTAACAGATAACATTGTCTTTGATGTGTGCGACTACTGATTAGATTAAGAGATGACACCTGGACACCCTTTTGAGGTGTAGAATAGACTTGAATCCCCAATCTATATTCTTGCATAATGAATTTGTCTTAGAATGCCTAAATAGAATGTCTATACGAACTACATAAAAAAACACTACATATATATATAAATATGTATATATATAATATATATATATATGTATACATATATATATATATATATATATACACATATATATATATTAGATATAATATACTACATATACCCCCACTTGGGTCGTTCTAACTACTAGAACTGACCCATAAATCAAGCAACAAACATAGCATTACCGACTTGAGGTATTGGATGCTTCACAATGGCTCATATGAAATATAAAGTTGAAACTGGTTACATCTCTCTTCACCAGCCTCTAAAATATCCCCATGAAACAGTCATTAGATAATATAGCTTTAGACCATGACTGGAAAAGGATTCGGTAAACATCCTTATTATATCACATCAAGATCTTGAATATTGCACAAAAACGAGCGGATGTCGCAGTTCATTCTTCAATTTTCAACTTCATCATAACTCTCATTGAAAGTAGACTTGGTGTGCTGGGAGCTCCGATCCACATAACTCCAGGATTCCTCTCCAGGCTCAAGGTTTTCATTTTCTTAAAGATGCTTTTGCACAAACACCAGCAAATCCCGAAATTCTACTTCCATCTTTATAGTAAGAAGAACCATCCATGTACCAGCATTCACTTTCAAGTTCAAAAGGCTGAAAAAAAAAACTGCTATTGCTGTACTTTGTAATTTGCTGTAGGCCGACTCCTCATTTCCATCCTTAATAGAGCAGTTGCTTGAATCATTCAGTCCATAATTCCACCTGAATGGTATACCAATCTATATACCAATCTATAATTCATATATCCATATAATCCATATATAATCCCCCACTTTCAGATAGAATCAGCTTGACATCAGCGTTTATCAGATCTTCTATCCAGACAAAGCAGCAGTGGAAAATCTTGCCAGTAAAGTTAGGTCTTTTTTCATCCATATGTCAATAATATTAATGACTGATTCAACAAAGTTTCAAATCATGACTGGAGTGATGAACTTCACTCACCCCTCTTATAAATTTAGGAAAACCACCCAACATACTATAATTTATGCTATGCCAAGCCATTGTGCAGCATCTCACCTTAGATATCAAATATATTGATCAATATGCAATATGTAATATGCAACATGTAATGTAACATGAAAAATTATTTTCGGTTTAAATGTTTCGCTCTGGGTTTAAGATAAAGTTCAAGAAATAAAACATAATAAAATAAAAAAAAAAAAAAATAAAAATAAAAATGGAAAAGGGTGAAAAATAAAAAATAAAAAATAGGGCTTGATGAATAAAAATGGGAAAGGGTGAAAAATAAAAAAAAAAAATAAAAATATAGGGAAAAGTCCATTGTCCAAGTAAAAAAGTAAAAAAAAAAAAAAAAAAAAAAAATCAATTGCTTGATGAATATTGAGAGAGTCCATGATATTGTTTATTCAGTGTTTCTCCCCCACTAGCCAGAAATTTCAGCTTGCAGTTCACATGCTATGCGGATGCAGTATCTTCAATATCTGAAAGACAAAAAACTCTCCAACAAAACTAATTAGCAAGATCCTTAAACATTCTTTGAAGTTAAAACAAAGGACTATTTACACATCCACAGGTTGAAACTAATCCACCCCCACTGCTAGAGAAATGTCACTTGTATTCAAAAACAGATCTGGATAATGTAATCTGTTTAGCTGTCCCAGCAATGTGTAATTTTCCATTTTCATTTTATCATACTCAATCTTCAAGTGGTCATATTTCTGTTTTAACTGAGAAAATGGTATCCAAGCCTTCGATACCTTTTTATTATGATTTTGGTCAGCTCTGCTTTTCATATTAATATCACCTATATTTGACCTGGTGTCTCCTCTTTGATTGTTATCATAAGACATTATCTTTTGATCTTTATGTTCAGTATTTGTCCTAAACAATGTGGCTAAATCAATCTTGACAGCTTGCTCATTTGACTTTCTCCATAAATTGTCTGCTTTCAACAATACATCTTTTAAATCATGAGGATTTGGGGTAACTAGTAAAATATTTTGTCTAATCTCTTCGTTCAAAGCATGTAGAAATATACTCATATGTAACAAGCCACCATGCTCAAATGCAAGATTATTACTGACCAATATTTCCATAATAGATTTTATCCTTCCTGACAACTCGTAGGGAGATTCATTTTTCATTTGTTTGATCTTCCCATGAACAGTAACATCAGAACGTACACCATACAAAACACATAACAATTCCATCAATATGTCCCTTGTCCTCATTGGTTGAGTACAGATCTGCTTAATTCTCACCCAAAGACTATTTCCTATAGAATGTTGCATAACTCTGTCTAAATCAGATGGGTTGAGATTGTACATATCTCTGACATTCTGCAAGTCACAAAACCATTTTAAAAATCTGTTTAAATCATGGCAGGGAATCATTCCTATTTCTTTAAGAATTGCATCTAATTCTTTTGGTTTCAAAGGCTTCATTACAAGCTGAACTTCACCTGCATTATTATTATTGTTATAAACTGTGGTGGTCACAGTGGGTGCGGCTGGCAATGAATTATCAGATTTAATATGAGGTTCTGTTTCATTTGATAGAATGTTTGTATTTGCATTTTGCTGCAGATTGCTGAATCCACGATTCGATGCATATCTGCATTCCTGAGATCTCTTCTCTAATTCCATAATTCTTAATTTCAATCTCTCATTTTCCTCTGATAATTCATTACAACGTTTAGACTTCTCAAGCAGAGCTTCCCCAATGGTGACTGCATGCAATTTTAAATTTACAGTCTCCGATTCTGATTGGTTTTGTAACCTCTGACAAACCTTGTTGCTATCATCAACTGCACTCTGTAACTGGGTAATTTCCTCAACCTTATCCTTCAACGAACTTTCCATTGTTAAACAGCAAGATAACAAGCCCTGTACAATACAACCTTTTCTTTTACCTTCTGAAATTTTACTATCAAAAACAGTTTTTTCTAAAAATTCATTCATCATAGTCCATGTCTGCTTATATTTTTCTGGCACTTCATAAGGACCGCCATGACGCTTAATACATTTTAACACCCATCTGTTAACTTTATCAGAACTGACACTAGCTTCACACTGAGTAAGCATTTTTACTATATTATTAATAATTTAAAAAGAGAGAAATATTTTACTCACCGCATTAATTACTCCTTCAGCTTCCAGCTCAGGTCTTCTGGTACACGATGCAGTCCTTTTTCTTCGTTTCCAGTCTCCAGAGAATAATTCTGGGGTTCCAAACTTGTTTGATTTTGTAGATCAGACTCTCTTATGTCACAACCAGACGTTAGAGTCACAGCACAGGTCTTGGGTCTCCATCAGACTTCTGTCCAACTCACGGATTGTTATCACCACGATTTCTAATACAAAGTCCTGAAAATGCTCTTCTGGTCGCTTGAACGGCACCAATGTAGTGATCTAATCTATAATCGTCGTTCCTTCCTCGTAGATGGAATATAGTTATTAAAAGTATTGTCCGCAGCAAAACCCGATTCTCCCAGAGAGAGATTTTATTGACTTCCAAAACAGAACATTCTTACAGACGACAAAATCCACCAGAGTACATGACAAAGAATATCTTCCCCTAGACCCGTCTTTCTCTCTAGACTAGCTGACAACCTGCCTGTCTTCTCATATACTGATCTGACACTGGGGGGGGGGGGTCAACTAAATGTTTACCATGAATACCCCCCTCAATTCTAATTACCATCAGTAAATACCAGGTGAAAAGGCTATTCCTCACACACACAACTTGCATAAGATTTACACATCAAAGGGTAACAGATAACATTGTCTTTGATGTGTGCGACTACTGATTAGATTAAGAGATGACACCTGGACACCCTTTTGAGGTGTAGAATAGACTTGAATCCCCAATCTATATTCTTGCATAATGAATTTGTCTTAGAATGCCTAAATAGAATGTCTATACGAACTACATAAAAAACACTACATATATATATAAATATGTATATATATAATATATATATATATATGTATACATATATATATATATATATATATACACATATATATATATTAGATATAATATACTACAATGCTCAGTTTGGTGTGTATTACCAGAGAGGTTTTATTTTCTTGGGAGGGTGCATATAATCAGCACAGGACCAATCAGCACTGTCCAGACAGAGGGTCGGGGGTCTTGCAGTCTCATAGATCAGTCAAAAAACTCCTCCTACAAGCTTTAACTAGTGCAGGGCTGGACACTGATTGAAGTCACAAGTCTGATATATACTGCTGATGAGAAAGGGTATTTAGCAGTTTATATTATCAAAACTAATTGCATTTCCATGTTCTGTGTACTGTGGGAGACCAGATATAATGAATTCAGGCTCCTGGGTTTAGTAACACTTTAACAGATCAAAAAGGAACAAAAAACTGAAATCCATTGAGCATGGAAAAAGCACACTTTTCTTTGTAGAACATTACTACTTACATTATTTTGCTCTTATTTTTCTATACATTTATCTTGTATTCTGTTGGCTGTTAATGTGGTGTTGACCTTGTAGCGCTTGCCCTTTCCTTTCATACAGTAAGCTGTCAACATGAAAGCTTTAATTCCTAAAGGCATTTTTATATGATCACGTTTATAGAAAATATAGCACATTCAATCTTTCATGCCAAAGCGCCTATTCATGCTTACAAGTTAACGTGTGATGCTTGAGACGTTGGAGGGTCAAGTGTTCTCATGAAGGTCACTGCGTAGGAGCCAATGGTGTGATTCCCGATCATTCTGATGTTAAAGTAATAAGTTTGATTTGAGAAATAAAGATAAACTTTTCAGATGAATTTAGGGCCCTTTCTCTGGGCCTGTGTTGTTCTGTGTTGAGCTCCATACACCATGGGTGAATGAAGTCTAGGTGGCATGTGGGCAGGGCCAGTTCGTTGGTACCCAAGATGGAAGAATGGCACACAGAGATAGAATGAGGCACAATTATTATTTACGGTAACTGAGTGAAGATAAATAACAAGTGGCAAGGCACTTGGTTTAACAGTTCCAAAACAATATGATGTCAGCATCTCAGTAACACTGACAACGCAGGAGCAGAAGTTCTCAGCAATGTAGGTGGCACATTGGAATAGTTCTGGCCCTACTGTTATCATTCTGATAAGGGCTACGTCACCACAGCAGCATCTGCGTAGAGGGGTGGCTGTTAGGCAGGGTGGCAGTGTATGTGGCACTTGGAAGAATGAATGCAGACCCTTAGTTACGAGTACAGGAACTAGCGGAGTCGCCAACAGTGTCCCTAGTCTGTCCCTCCTCGTCAGGAACATCTTCCTAGGGCTTAATAGATGTTCCTATCTAGCAAGGATCCTGTCCCTACTCTATTCACTTTGCAATTGAGCACCAGCAGGGCACTGCTATTTAAAAGCATTGTCCTCATTAAAGATGGCTGCTGAGGTCATCCGGTGTTGCATATTTTTTTTAACTTAGGCATTGCTTGTCAACGGGTACTTGCGTAGCATTTCAAAACTGATGGATCTTATGGTAACAGCAGGAAGTATACCAACTGAAAACATTGATGGTATTAACATCCCTAATTGCCAAAGGGGCAAAAAGAAGGTCCTCCATAATCTTGCCTATCACTTCTTTATACTGTATGCTTTTTAAGTTTTCTTTTTTTTTTGTTACCATAGTTGTATAACAATCTACCTCTAAAGCCCCATACACACGGTCGGACTTTTTCATGGATTCTGTCCGATCGGACAATGTTGTTGAAAAATCAGACCGTGTGTATGCACCATCGGACAGTGTTCGTCGGTTTGTCCGACGGACAAAGTCTTATCTCCTGCTGGAAATATTTGCCGTCAACCCGGTCCGATCACACCAAACCCGATCGTGTGTATGGTTGTCCGACCGGACAAAGTGCTACGCATGCTCAGATCACATTACAAGACCAAAGCTATTGGCTACTAGCCTCTACGTTGTCCCGTCGTAGGCAACAAACGTCACCACGTTCAGAATGATCGGATTTTCCGACAACTTTGTCCGACCGTGTGTACGCAAAACCAACATCGGACAAAGTACGACGGACATGATCCGACGGACCTGGTCTGCGGATTGTCCGACCGTGTGTATGGGGCTTAAGTTGTTTCAGTTGATCTTCAAAATCAAGATTGTTTGAAGAATTTGTTCCAACCCTAACATTTTGGTTGTAAGGAATACTATACATTCGTGGTGACGGACGAGAACTAGCGGCATGTAAAATACCATTACCCGCCATAGGCTTTCTATGGAGAGTTATAGCTAGTGAGAAGTCCTTCCGTACTACAGTCTCAATATTAAGAAAGAGAATCCCTCATCTATGACATCCCATAGTGAATTTGAGATTAAAGTAATTAATATTGAATAAATACATTAATTCATCCAATTCCTTTGCATTGCCTGTTCATATAACAAAGAAATAATCTATATACATAAACCATGCCAAGATATTGCACAGACACCTAGACAAGAACTTGGCAGAAAATATCTTGCATTCCCACAGTTTTGGCATAAGATGGGGCACAACATATCGCCATTAACTACTTATGGATCGCCTGCCGTCATTATACGCTGCTTTAAGATAAAAGGGGTCTCAGCGGCGGATTTGCCACAAGATAACTTTTATTGGTGGCAGGAGAGGGTCGCCCTCTCCCGTGCTCCGGTTCCCTCCCCCGTTTACTGAAGCCACCAGCAGCTACGGCGGCGATCGGATCCTGTCCCCTACTTGGCATGGAGCTGAGTGAGGGGAAGATGGCCTCCACCCGGCTCCATACCACTGCAGGGCGGAAGCGACGTCAAAACGTCACTTTTGTCCATAGCTCCTAAAGGGAAATTTTTTTATTTTTTATTTCATTTTAGTGTAAATATGAGATCTGAGATGTTTTTGACCCCAGATCTCATATTTAAGAGGTCCTGTCATGCTTTTTTTCTATTTGTGTAACAAATAAAGTGCTTAACCAAAAAAATGAAAAAACTCTCTGCATATATGAAAATGCTATAATCATGCAAGTGCAATACTATATATTATAGTCCATAAAGTGCTTCAATCAGTGCATATGACAATAACAGACTTTTCAGGAGGGCAATCAATTGTTGTGTTCATCAAACAACAAAGCAATCAACGCCGTTTGCTAGATTTGATGGATCTCAAATTATAAAGATCAAACGGGCACACACAGGAGGGGATCACTCAGCCGAAGAAAGCATGTCCAGAGGCTCATCCGATAGCGGGATCTTTCCTCCTATAGCGGACTCTCCACTCATACGATATTCCTCACTGATAAGGCAGAAAACCTTTCTCCAGGTAGACTCCAAACATGGGATATTTTATAAAATGAAAAGAAGAGGCTTCATGGTGAAGTACTCCACTTTTTTTCTATTACAAGGGATGTTTACATTCCTTGTAATAGGAATAAAAGTGACAACTTTTTTTTTTTTTTTAAAGAACAGTGTAAAAATAAAAAGTAAAATAAATAAGAAAAAAATAAAATAAATTTTAACGTGCCGCGTCCCGCCGAGCTCGCTCTCAGAAGCAAACGCATACATAAGTAGTGCCTGCATATTTAGATCTAATGGTACTCTATATGCCCGCCTGCTGAAATATTGTACCTCCACTGCGCCAATTCTTCCAAAAATAATATTCCTAGTATTGTGTATACATAAACTTAAATATGACAATAATCTTGTGAAGTGAACTAGCTGCCACTTTAAAATGATGTAATGAATTGTGTTCAGATTAAACCTCAAACGTGTAGTGTAAACAAATATTTGAAGAAAATAATCAAGTGTCGCTGACAGTCAAAAAATAGAAATAAAAATAAAAATGAAAATAGACTAAGCATAAAATAAAAAGAACACTAATGCATATAAGTAAAACACCACGTGAAATAGTGCAACACTAAATAAATAAATTGTCCTTTTGATCTCTGTGATGAAAAAAATCTTCAAAACATATTCAAAAAATAAAATGTTTTAAATTCTTCCACCACACCGACGTGCTTCGTGATCCCACTCCCAATGAGACCGCACTCACCAGATGGTGTTGCCGCCCACTCTCGTGGTTGGCACACAAGCTGTTTAACCACACCTGGGTCAATGATCCGATCACACCAGAACGTATACCTCCATATGTAAAAATAAGAAATGAACAGTGCTCCACATAGCGTGATTCTATTTTAAAAACGTTTATTCAACCATATCATACACACACACTTCAATGGTTCAACTCACATGTTAAAAGTGAAAAAACAGCAAATCTCCGCAAATAATTCCACAGCAAACTATGATTTGAAGAAATGGCTTGAAAGTACGCCCAAATGGTCACACAGGGTCCCAAAGTATGCCACAGTGTATCTCACCCACTTCAGAAGCTGTTCCCAGTAGTGTCCAGTCTCCAGTGAACTCTGGATGGTGACTGTAGCAAGCAATGGAGTCTCAGGATCCTTAGATAAACAACACGCCAAACTGTCAAAGGATTGTTAATGTCCGTGTGGCCACGCACCCGACATGTTTCGTCATGTGACTTCTTCTTAGGGATCATATGCAGTGCCTGCATATGAAAACAGTGTTCAAACCACACATGTGAGGTATCAACGCGATTGTTAGAATGAGAGAAATAATTACTAAAGCTCTGGACCTCCTCTGTAACTCAAAACATGCAACCTGTAGAATTTTTTAAACGTCGCCCATGAGGATTTTTAAGGGTAAAAGTTTGTCGCCATTCCACGAGCGAGCGCAATTTTAAAGCGTGACATGTTGGGTATCAATTTACTCGGCGTAACATCATCTTACACAATATAAAAAAAAAAATTGGGCTAACTTTACTGTTGTCTTATTTTTTTAATTCAAAAAAGTGTATTTTTTCCAAAAAAAGTGCTCTTGTAAGACCGCTGCGCAAATACGGTGTGACAAAAAGTATTGCAACGACTGCCATTTTATTCTCTAGGGTGTTAGAAAATGTCTATATATAATGTTTGGGGGTTCTAAGTATTTTCTAGCAAAAAAAAAATATTTTAACTTGTAAACAACAAGTTTGAAAAATAGGCCCCGTCCTTAAGTGGTTCAAACCCTCTGCACTTAAAGGTAGTGTGACTCCCAGAATGTAAGGACATTTAGCAAAAGTATATACTATAGTAATTCAAACATAAATTCATTATAAGGCAAGGACCTTCATTCTCTTTATATTAGGAAGGTACCCACTGTATTTCTTCACTGTAAGGAATACAGTGATATCTAGCTTCAGTATCAATAAATACCAAAATGGCCTCCTGGTGTTAAGTAATTCCTTCAATTATCTTCAATAGCTCAATCCTTTCTTTGGTATATGAGGGTAGAGAGAAGACATGAACTTGAGGGTAGTCATCAGTACTTTTACAGTTTTTTTTACTCAAACAACTTATTCCCTAAATAATAAGTCTCTCAAAGGCCTACAATCCATACCACCAGGACAGGACACCTTCACGCTTTCCCCATTGCCAGCAGATCTGTCCTCATCATTTTTCTTCAGAGGCCAAATCGGACATGTTATTGCATTTAAATAACTAATATAACAAGTTTTCTATTGTTCCTTATTTTCATAGAGAACCTTTAACAGTACATTTTGGGTAACAAGATTCACAACCTTTTTTTTAGCCTAAACTTATTCAAATTCTGATCTAGACAAAAATTCAGGTCCAGACTTTTAATACAACAAAAGTGGTATTAAACCCAAAAGCAAGCATTTATTTTATTGTAGCTTACCATTTCTTAGATGTGATGGCTGCATTCATTTCATTTTCTAGGCTTTTTTTCTTCTCTCTTAATCTGGGTCTGGCCAGTAAGTCTTCCTTTTTTCAAAAGAACAAGCTCTCCAGCAGAATGTATCAGTTACAAAGATGAGAAAAAAACATTTAAAGTATAACTAAAGGCAAAACTTTTTCTTAGTTTTGGATAGAGTGGAGAGGGATTAGAACACCTGTCAGGTTTAATTGCCATCTTTGTCCCCATTAAGGAGATTCCCCCTCTCTATTTCTCCTGTGTACCATTATCAGTGAAGGTAAAAAAAAAATCCACATTTTGGGTTGTCTCCAGAAAAGTAAGAGGGAAAATGTTCCAATGGAGACACCCTGGGGTGGGGTAATTTACAGAGATTTCCTCTCACTTCCTGTTTGGCTATGGGACAGGAAGCAAAGGGAAATATTATAAGGGATATTATTGACCAAAACCTGTACCACTCTGTGTGTGATTCGAGGCTAGGACGGAGGTTCACCTTCCAGCAGGACCCCAAACACACTGCTAAAGCAACACTTGAGTGGTTTAAGGGGAAACATATAAATGTGTTGGAATGGCCTAGTCAAAGCCCAGACCATAATCCAATTGAAAATCTGTGGTCAGACTTAAAGATTGCTGTTCACAAGCGCAAACCATCCAACTTGAAGGAGCTGGAGCAGTTTTGCAAGGAGGAATGGGCAAAAATCCCAGTGGATGTGTCAAGCTCATAGAGACTTATCCAAAGCGACTTGGAGCTGTGATAGCCGCAAAAGGTGGCTCTACAAAGTATTGACTTTTAGGGGGGTGAATAGTTATGCACATGACTTTTCTGTTACTTTGTCCTATTTGTTGTTTGCTTCACATCACATGTTCTGTAAATTAAATGATGCAAATTGTTAAACAATCTATGTTAATTCCAGGTTGTGAGGCAACAAAACACGAAAAATGCCAAGGGGGTAAATACTTTTGCAAGGCACTGTATGTCTCCCTAACTGAGTCGATAAAACCTGGCACACTTTCCTACACAGCAAAATGAGCAGCAGACCTAGGCAGAAACCTGGGCCGTACCCTATGGAGCAAGATTTGGCTTGCCTCCTCCAAATACTCTGGGAACATTCTAGCCCAGGAAAAATTCTACAAACTACTGTCAGTGTTATATGACTCCTGACGTGACGGTTTTTATAAATTTGCCCCTTCTGTATTTGCAATGTTGCAGGGAACGAGGTACCTTCTTTTACATTTGGTGGTCCTGCCCCAAGATCCAATCCTTTGGAATGCCCTACCTCAATCTGTCCGCCTACCTCCTACTTTATTAGCTTTTAGACCAGGGGTCTCAAACTGACGGCCCTCCAGCTGTTGCGAAACTACAAGTCCCATGAGGCATTGCAAGGCTGACATTTACAGGCATGACTCCCATGGGCAGAGGCATGATGGGACTTGTAGTTTCGCAACAGCTGGAGGGCCGCCAGTTTGAGACCGCTGTTTTAGACAATCCCTGAAAACCCTTCTCTTCAGAGAAGCCTACCCACACCTAACAACTGTATTTTCATTTTCTCCATCAGCTCATCCCCCACAATTATTACCTTTTGTTTCAACCTGATCCTCCCTTCTAGATTGTAAGCTCTAACGAGCAGGGCCCTCTGATCCCTCCTGTATTGATTTGTATTGTAAGTGTACTGTCTGTAGACATGTGCACAACAAAAAAATTTGTTTATTTTCGTTTCGTTTTTTTCTTTTCCGAAAAAAAAATCGTTTTTTTTTTCGTTTTGTTTTTTCCGTTTCCGTTGATTCGTAACGATTCGTACATTCGTAAGTCGTCGGTGTTCGGATTCGTAACGATTCGTACATTCGTAAGAGTTATTTTTTTGTTGATTCGTTTTTTCGTTAGTTTAATTTTCGGACGCATTCGTATTTATTCGTACATTCGTAACATTCATAGATTCGTAATCGGAGCATAATTCATAATTTTATGTAATGTGTATGCTATTATTACATTTTAATAATTTACGAATCGAAAAAAAAGTTACGAATCGAAAAAAAAAAAGGTACGAATCGAAAAAAAAGTTACGAATGTACGAATTTTTTTGTTCAATAGAGACACGGAAAATTACGAATCGAAAAAAAAAAAGTTACGAATCGGAAAAAAAAAGTTACGAATCGAAAAAAAAAGTTACGAATGTACAAATTTTTTTGTTCAATCCATTCGAAGCACGTTTAGCAGCACCATTGTAAGGGACACGGAAAATTACCAATTCAACAAAAAAAAAAAGTTACGAATGTACGAATTTTTTCGTTCGTTTTCGTTTTTCGGATTTGCTTCATTAGTACATTCGTTGTTTCTAATTAGTTTTTTTCGGATTTTCGTTGTTTTTCGGATTCGTTCTAATGATTCGTTAATCGGATTCGTACGATTCGAACGATTCGTTATTCGGATTCGTACGATTTGAACGATTCGTTCATTCGTACGAAAACGAACGAATGAAAATAACGGAAAAAAAACGAAAAAAAAACTAAACGAATTGCACATGTCTACTGTCTGCCCACTTGTTGTAAAGCGCTGCGCAAACTGTTGGCGCTATATAAATTATTATTATTTATATAAATATAATAATAATATGCCATGATTAGGTCAGTTCTTAATTTCTCCTTAGCCCACAACCTCCAGGAGGCCATTCTACATGAGGCGATTATGGACCTATCCAAGAACCAGGAAAGCTGGTGGGGTTTGTTTTCCTGGCTGCCCGACAGACACATGCCAGAGCACAGACAACAGTTCCTTAACTTTGAGGTCAGGCAGAGGCCTGTGGGAACTATTATATAAGCTATAGCCCCTTTGGCAATTAGGGATGTTAATACCATCAATGTTTTCAGTTGGCGTTGACAAGCAATACCTAAGATAAAAAAAATATGCAACACCGGATGACCTCAGCAGCCATCTTTAATGAGGACAATGCTTTTAAATAGCAGTGCCCTGCTGGTGCTCAATTGCAAAGTGAATAGAGTAGGGACAGGATCCTTGCTAGATAGGAACATCTATTAAGCCCTAGGAAGATGTTCCTGACGAGGAGGGACAGACTAGGGACACTGTTGGCGACTCCGCTAGTTCCTGTACTCGTAACTAAGGATTTGCATTCATTCTTCCAAGTGCCACATACACTGCCACCCTGCCTAACAGCCACCCCTCTACGCAGATGCTGCTGTGGTGACGTAGCCCTTATCACAGTGATAACAGTAGGGCCAGAACTATTCCAATGTGCCACTTAAATTGCTGAGAACTTCTGCTCCTGCGTTGTCGGTGTTACTGAGATGCTGACATCATATTGTTTTGTAGCTGTTAAGCCAAGTGCCTTGCCACTGTTCTCCACTTGTTATTTATCTTCACTCAGTTAAATAATAATTGTGCCTCATTCCATCTCTGTGTGCCATTCTGCCAACTTGGGTACCAACTAACTGACCCTGCCCACATGCCACCTAGACTTCATTCACCCATGGTGTATGGAGCTCAACACAGAACAACACAGGCCCAGAGAAAGGGCCCTAAATTCCTCTGAAAAGTTTATCTTAAAGTTTATTCTCAAATCAAACTTATTACTTTAACATCAGAATTATCGGGAATCACACCATTGGCTCCTACGCAGTGACCTTCATGAGAACACTTGACCCTCCAACGTCTCAAGCATCACACGTTAACTTGTAGGCATGAATAGGCGCTTTGGCATGAAAGATTGAATGTGCTATATTTTCTATAAACGTGATCATATAAAAATGCCTTTAGGAATTAAAGCTTTCATGTTGACAGCTTACTGTATGAAAGGAAAGGGCAAGCGCTACAAGGTCAACACCACATTAACAGCCAACAGAATACAAGATAAATGTATAGAAAAATAAGAGCAAAATAATGTAAGTAGTAATGTTCTACAAAGAAAAGTGTGCTTTTTCCACGCTCAATAAATTTCTGTTTTTTGTTCCTTTTTGATCTGTTAAAGTGTTACTAAACCCAGGAGCCTGCATTCACCATATCTGGTCTCCCACAGTACACAGAACATGGAAATGCAATTCGCTTTGAAAATATAAACTGCTAAATATCTTTTCTCATCAGCAGTATATAGCAGACTTGTGACTTCAATCAGTGTCCAGCCATGCACTAGTTAAAGCTTGTAGGACTGACCTATGAGACTGCAAGACCCCTGACCCTCTGTCTGGACAGTGTTGATTGGTCCTGTGTTGATTACATGCACCTTCCCAAGAAAAAAAAACCTCTCTAGTAATACACACCAAACTGAGCATGTGCAGCCTCACTTCATAGAGTCTGTGTTATCAGGAAATTATTAGGGGGCAGTGGAAGAAGAGGATCAGAGAAGACAGGATCCAACAGCCTTTTTACGCAATGCAAAGGATTGGAAGTTTTTTGTAAAATATAAAAGATGACGTTACCTGAGTAAATAGATACCAAACATGTCACGCTTAAAATTGTGCATGCACGTGCAACGGCAACAAACTACGTCAATTTTACTAACCACAGGGGATGCTTTAAAAGCCTTCACAGGTTACCACTTTAGATTTACAGAGAAGGTCTGGTTCCAGAATTACTGGCCATGATCTGATATTCGCGGTGATACCTCACATATGTGGGACAATCGCTGTTTGCATGTGTGTGGGACCAAGGAGGGCGGTCGCCTTTGTGTGCAAGCACGGGAGAATGGGGGCACTTCAATTTTTTTTTTCTTAATTGCTCATTTATTATATATTTTTTTTTCATTTTTACACTGTTCCGTTAAATTATTTATTTATTTTCTGATCACTTTTATTGCTGTCCTCAAATCCCCCCTCTGCACTTAAAAGCATTCAAAAACACCAACATCAGTGTTTCTGAATGCTTCTGATTTTCACAAAATGGCGCTGATGGATTCCGGAAGTAGTAAACCGGAAAGTAAACCGGAAATGATGTGGAAATGATGTGATGTCATCACTTCTGGGTTACTATTAAAAACAGCAGATCAAAGCTAATCAAGAAGCTGGTGATAGGCAGCACCCTGGTATAACCACCAAAAGTCCAGCGACATACAGGTACATCGCTGGATGGGAAGTGGTTAAACTGAATTGTTTTAGACCAGTGGTCTCAAAGCGGCCCGTGGACTGGTTACAAATTTCCTGCAGGCGGGGCAGATCCTGGATGAGTTTGCACTGCACCCAGGCACCGCAGAGGGGGAGGTACCGAACAGCTTGATGTCTCCATCTCCTGTGTCCTCTCTGCTGCACGCTGCTGCAGCTCAGAGGGAGAACAGAGTGGAGGAAGGAGCGGAGGAAGGATCCGCCCATCGCCCGCCCACCTAGGCATGGTGATGATCGACCAGAGCCCCAGATCCAGGCTCCTGCTGCCACCTCAGGGTGGGAGATTGTGTCCTTCTCTGGGTGCCCTGTCACTAGGCCTGTGTTGAAGCCAGGAGCTGATAGGAGGAGAGGTGAGGGAGCCATCACACTGAGGCAAGTCCTTAGTGGGGTGACTGGGGTAGAAATGTGTGTGTGGGGGGGGTATTTGTGCAGTGTGGGGGGTATTTGTGCAGTGCGGGGGGTATTTGTGCAGTGTGGGTGGTATTTATGGAGTGTGGGGGGTATTTGTGCAGTGTAGGGGGTAATGCTGGGTTTAATAATGTGTTTGCTAACACCAGTGCTGGGGTTAATAATGCATTTTCTGACATCAGTGCTGGGTTAATAATGCATTTGCTGACTTCAGTGCTAGTTGTTAATTATGCGTTTGACTCCAGTGCTGAGTTAATAATGCGTTTGCTGACACCAGTTCTAGTGGTTAATAATGCGTTTGCTGACATCAGTGCTAGTGGTTAATAATGCGTTTGACACCAGTGCTGGGTTTAATAATGCGTTTGCTGACATCAGTGCTGGGTTTAATAATGTGTTTGCTGACATCAGTGCTAGTGGTTAATGCGTTTGACTCCAGTGCTGGGTTAATAATGCACTTGCTGACTCCAGTGCTGGGGTTAATAATGCGTTTGACACCAGTGCTAGGGGTTAATAATGCGTTTGCTGACACTAGTGCTAGTGGTTAATAATGAGTTTGCTGACACCAGTGCTGGGTTTAATAATGCGTTTGCTGACACCAGTGCTAGGGGTTAATAATGCGTTTGCTGACACCAGTGCTAGGGTTTAATTATGCATTTGCTGACACCAGTGCTAGTGGTTAATAATGCATTTGCTGATACCAGTGCTGGGGTTAATAATGCGTTTTCTGACATCAGTGCTGGGTTTAATGTGTTTGTTGACATCAGTGCTAGTGGTTAATAATGCGTTTGCTGACACCAGTGATAGGGGTTAATAATGCGTTTGCTGACACCAGTGCTAGGGGTTAATAATGCATTTGCTGACACCAGTGCTAGGGGTTAATAATGCGTTTGCTGACACCAGTGCTGGGTTTAATAATGCGTTTGCTGACATCAGTGCTAGGGGTTAATAATGCGTTTGCAGCCCCATGGGATATGAAAAATTGTCATGTGGCCCTCAGGTAATTTGAGTTTGAGACCCCTGTTTTAGACCATTTATTTAAAAGAAAATCTTCCAATAAGATTATATGTGCAAGTTAAAGGGTTCCCCACTGCTGGACAGCCAGTCGCATAACATTTTCAACTTGCATCCAGACACAGAAAACAGTCCTTGAGCTTTGTTTTTGTTGTCTTATTAAGGGGATGATAACTTGAATGGGGTTAGGGATTATTGGATGCCCAACTTGACAGCAACAAAAAAAACAGGGACAACATCCTCCATTTTTACAGTTCCACTTGATCCTCCTGCACAGCTTGATTTGATCCTCCGTACAGCTCCACTTTACTTATTTTACAGAACTCCAATTGATTTATTCTTTGGGAACTAACAGTCTCTTGTGAGCTCAGCAAAAGCCCCTTACAGGCTAGGAACTCTCAGTCCCTTAGATACAGTACCACATGTGGAGAGAGAACTGCATCTTGAAACACCTTCAGCTCCCCTGAAGACACTGATCACAGCTTCACTTCTTGAAGGAAATGCTAGCCCACCTGGTTGCCTCTTCACCAGCCCTCCTGGCTGCTTCTTATCCTCAGTGTACCCGACTGACACTCTGCACCAGTCCACCTGAATGACACACTGGAGATTTCCCAGGGCAAGGTTTGATGAAGATGCTGATCTACGTGCTGATCTACTCACTCGGTCCTTCCCTGCTTCCGCTGCCTCTCCTTCAACTTCTTCTGTGGTAGGATCCATCCAAGCAATCCACCTGAGCCCTGGCCCAAGGCAGAGCACCTCCCCAGCAGGGGTGCCTCGAGGGCCACCGACAGTCTCCCTCAGCACTGCATCTCCATCTTCCACCTGACTTCCCTGCTGGCATGGCTCATCTCTATTTAAGGGCTGTCTCAGTCCTCTGCCAGGCCCAACTCCTGGGGATTGGCTAAGGGCCCCTAAATATGCAGGCCTCTTAGCTTCCACCCACTAATTTCTAGAACATTTTCCAACATTCTAGAACCAGGGGGAGCCACCAGAGAATTGCCTGGATGAATCATTCTGCCAAGAACTCTAATAAACCCTGACCCAGATTCCATGGCTCAGGCTTAGCCCTGAGTCAAAATATATTGTACCTACACTACCATTAGTTGCACACAAGAGGGTGCTACACTAGTCATGTTATTTCAAGTCTTGAGACTATTGCTGGACACAGCCATTTTGGATGTGATGTCAGCAGCCACAACAGATTCAGAGATGTAATTTAAGTGACACTCTATAGCAGCCTTCCAAAACCTTATTGCCCCAGAGAGCTCTTTCAAAGGACAGGGGTGGAGGAGCAGGGCCAGCACAGAGAGTATTTAGACACTCCCAGAAGTGTAGATGGCTATGACATGCAAGGAGGGAGAGGGCTGTGCTAGGGAATTGACTATTCTGAAATAGTCATGTCAGGTTTATTGTGCAGAGTATTGCAATTAAGCGCTGGAAGCTTTTTGGAAACAACAAACAGCTTTACTTTTATGGAGGATGTTAGATCATGTCTTACAGCATTAAAAACATGAAACAGGAACAAGAGGATACAAATACACACTTAGATACAGAAGGTATATCCTGTTGTTACTTTGTACCAAAGAATACAAAGTATCACACTGCAGTGCCACCTGTTGGACAGAAAGGTATAATGCATATATATATATAGTTCAATTTATATAACTTGCTGTTTCTTTTCCAACAAGGTTATCTCTTTAAATGAGAGTGTCATAGTACGTTCATGACATGTTGTCATATATTCTTATGATTTTACCTAGGTAAACGCATTTGTATTTAGCAGTGTGAAAACGCAATGCTGCTACCTGCTCTCTCACTGCTGCTGGTACATGTGCCTCTGTGTCTCCTATATGCTGTTGGTGGAGAATACTGAGCAGAGCAGTTTTATTTAACCCTACAGAAACGGCTTGGGTTTGGTTGGCAAACAAATTGCCACCGTACAACTTTGTCAAAATCACTGCGTAATGACATCACTAAAAGTTGGCCTTAAAGTGTGATTAAATGCTCATTTAATAAAAATGATATCGCTGCAGACCTCACCACTTACCGTACCATGTTTACATATCTGCTTTTCCTTTTAAGTATTTGGTTGCTTTCAATTCTTCCAATATCTAAATATTCTCGTCCCTGGTTCCTGTTTTTGGGTGGCTCCATCCTTCTACAGAGTCCCATGGAGCGACCTTTGTGTGCACAACAGAGGAGTCTCCTTAAAGGAGAAGTATGGCCAAAGCTTTTTTGACTCTACTTCTCCTATGAATCACAGGAGTGCAGTTCGTTCTGCACCCCTGTGACCCGTTTTCAGCCAACAGCGGGCTAACTTCCGTTGTTGGCTGACATCACTCAGCCGGTTCAGGCACTGGATCAATCCCAACTTTACAGTCGAGATCCACCCAGAAGCCTGGACCGGCAGCTGGCTCAGCCTCTCAGCAAGTTGCTGGGAGACGGAGCCAGACAATCCTACCCCCTGCACAGCCCGGCACTCCAGTGAGCACTGGAGGGGCAGATTAGAGAGACAATGACTGACAGTCATCATTCTCTGCTCATAGCAGAGGGGAGAACTAGTGATCAGCAGTGTTTGATCGCTCAGTTATCAGTGTAGAGCCAGCAGAGGGACAGATGAAGCATCTGATCAATGCTGCATCCACCTAGGTAAGTATAATTTTTTATTTTTTTTTGGAAACCTGAATTTCTCTTTTAAGCCCCCCATCTCCAAGTGAGTAATTAGCAGCTGTCAATTCTCCCGCCCAGAAGTATGGGGAAACAGCGAATTGCAACCTGGACCAAGTGGTTGTAAATAGCAAACAATGCAAGTGTTTGTGCCCAAATATCAAGCAAATGATGTACTAATGTTTACCAAGTTGCTTAGGAAACATTAATTACAAAAAAATAAAAAAACCGACTGTTTAATACTACTTTGATTGCTGCTCACATGGACAGCTGGTGCCATTTTGGCAGTTGGAGGCTGAAGAGGAGAAGGACGGAGCCAAGAAGAGCTCTTCAGAATATTGAGTTTTAAGATGTGCATTGCCCAGGGGGCGAAGGGTAAAAAGTAAAAGTCCAGCAAAAGGTGACACACAGCAGGATCGAAATAAAAATATGAAGGCTTTTTCAGAACATAAGGCTAAAAATCCAAAGAATCAGACTTGCTTACATGTTTCAGCCTTACGGAGCTTCAGCCTTGTTCCTGCTATGACTAATCCTGAAACATTTAAGCGGGTCAGACTCTTTGGATTTTAACATTATGTTCCAATAAAGCCTTCATGTCTTTATTTTGATCCTGCCGTGTGCCAAGTTTTGCTGGACTTTCAGAGTTGTAATCTTGCCTACAGGTGCGGACTACACACGGATGGAGACTACACACGGTCGCATTTTCCGATGAAAAGCTCTCATCTGTCTTTTCCGGTCCTGAATTCCGATCGTGTGTACGCGGCATTACTCTCTTCCCTGGTTCCTGTTTTTAGGTGGCTGATGATAGACTCAGCAATAGCTTACAATGCCAAGCTGCAGCAAGCAAGGCCAGCAGAATATTAGCTTGCATTAATAGTATTTACTCAAGAGCTAAAACTATAATTCTGCCACTTTACAAAACTCTGGTTCGGCATATCTTGAGTATGCCATCTAATTCTGGTCATCAGTCATCGGGAAGGATGTAGTAGAACTGGAAATTGTCCAGAGAAGGGCAACAAAGCTAATAAAAGGGATGAGGAATGACTACAACCATTAAACTTATTCTCTCTGGAGAACAGTCCTTTGAGAGGGGATATGATAGCACTATACAATGGGGATTCCAGTATTGGAAGGAAACTATTCTGTCTCACATTACTCATGAAGACACATGGCCACTCAATGAAGTTGGACGACAGAAGGTTCAACCTTAAACTGCGTAAGGGATTTTTTTTACTGTAAAGGCCCGTACACACGGTCGGATTTTCCGATGGAAAATGTCCTATCGGACCATGTTGTCGGAAATTCCGACCGTGTGGGGGCTCCATCTGACTTTTTCCGTCGGAATTTCCGACGGAAAAAGTTTGAGATCCTGCTCTCAAATTTTCCGACAACAAAGCCTATCGGACTTTTTCCGATCGTGTGTAGCGAATTCCAACGGACAAAGTGTCACGCACGCTCAGATCACATTACAAGACCAATGCTATTGGCTACTAGCCTCTACGTAGTCCCGTCGTACGCAACGAACGTCACCACGTTCAGGATGATCGGATTTTCCAACAACTTTGTCCGACCGTGTGTATGCAACACCAGTGTCGGACAAAATCCGTCGGAAAAAATCAGACGGATTTTGTGGTCGGAATTTCCAACTGTGTGTACGGGGCATTAGAGTGGTAAGGATGTGGAACATTTTTAGATGAACATCTTATTGAACACAATATTCAGGGATATGGGAAATGGTGGGGACATAATACTTACACACACACCCACACAGGTTGACGTGGATGGACTGATGTCTTAATTCAACCTAAACAACACTGTATGTGTGCTGTAATATACTGTGATAGCATTCTCTACATACAGTAAGCTGAGCTATGTTCCAAGCTGGCACACATGATCTATTTATACTACATAACGATGCTACTGCTGTGTGTGCTGTAATATGCTGTCTGCAGCCGGAATTAAATGGAGTCAAACTGCATGCTTCTCCACGATTCAGTAGATGCCCTTTATTTTTTTCAATTGTAGTACCCTCTAGATGAATATAGGTGTACAGTATCTCACAAAAGTGAGTACACCCCTCACATTTTTGTAAATATTTTATTATATCTTTTCATGTGACAACACTGAAGAAATGACACTTTGCTGCAATGTAAAGTAGTGAGTGTACAGCTTGTATAAAAGTGTAAATTTGCTGTCCCCTCAAAATAACACAACACAGTCATTAATGTCTAAATCACTGGCAACAAAAGTAAGTACACCCCTACTTGAAAATGTCCACATTGGGCTCAATTAGCCATTTTCCCTCCCCGGTGTCATGTGACTCGTTAGTGTTACAAGGTCTCTGGTGTGAATGGGGAGCAGGTGTGTTAAATTTGGTGTTATCCCTTTCACTCTCGCATACTGGTCACTGGAAGTTCAACATGGCACCTCATGGCAAAGAACTCTCTGAGGATCTGAAAAAAAGAATTGTTGCTCTACATAAAGATGGCCCAGGCTATAAGAAGATTGCCAAGACCCTGAAACTGAGCTGCAGCATGGTGGCCAAGACCATATAGCAGTTTAACAGGACAAATTCGACTTAGAACAGGCCTCGTCATGGTCGACCAATGGAGTTGAGTACACGTGCTCAGCCGCAAATCCAGAGGTTGTCTTTGGGAAATAGGCGTATGAGTGCTGCCAGCATTGCTGCAGAGGTTGAAGGGGTGGGGGTCAGCCTTTCAGTGCTCAGACCATACACTGCACGCTGCATCAAATTGGTCAGCATGGCTGTCGTCCCAGAAGAAAGCCTCTTCTAAAGATGATGCACAAGAGAGCCCGCAAACAGTCTGATGAGACTGTTTAAGATAAGATAAACTTATTTGGTTCAGATGGTGTCAATCGTGTGTGTCGGCAAACAGGTGAGGAGTACAAAGGCAAGTGTGTCTTGCCTACAGTCAAGCATGGTGGTGGGAGTGTCATGGTCTGGGGCTGCATGAGTGCTGCCAACACTGGGGAGCTACAGTTCATTGAGGGAACCATGAATGCCAACATGTACTGTGACATACTGAAGCAGAGCATGATCCCCTCCCTTCCAACACGATAATGGCCCCAAACACACCTCCAAGACAACCATTGCCTTGCTAAAGAAGCTGAGGGTAAAGGTGATGGACTGGTCAAGCATGTCTTCAGACCTAAACTCTATTGAGCATCTGTGGGTCACCCTCAAATGGAAGGTAGAGCAGCGCAAGGTCTCTAACATCCACCACCATGATGGCAACCTGTGAAGCTCTGGTGAATTCCATGCCCAGGAGGGTTAAAGCAGTGCTGGGAAATAATGGTGGCCACACAAAATATTGACACTTTGGGCCCAATTTGGACATTTTCACTTAGGGGTGTACTCACCTTTGTTGCCAGCGGTTTAGACATTATTGGCTGTGTGTTGAGTTATTTTGAGGGAACAGCAAATTTACAGTTATACAAGCTGTACACTCACTACTTTACATTGTAGCAAAGTGTCATTTCTTCAGTGTTGTCACATGAAAAGATATAATAAAATATTTACAAAAATGTGAGGGGTGTACTCACTTTTGTGAGATACTGTATATGGTTTAGTTGCTACTGTAGGTAAATTGCTTGGCTGAGAGCCAGGCCTGGGCTGAATCTTGGTCAGGGTTGAGGGACTCAGGGAGGCTGGATGACTCATCTGACAGATCTTCTGGTGCCTCCCCCTGTTTTCTGGAACCTTGGAGAAGGTTTTAGATTTAGTTGGTGGAAGCTAGGAGGGGCTGTCATGCATATTTAGAAGGACGCTGGCCATTTCCCAGAAATTGGGCTGGCAGGGGGTAGATTCACCTCATAAATAAGTAAGCCATGCCAGCAGGGGGTCGGATGGAAGATGGAGTGCTGAGGAGGATGTTGGAGGCTCTTGCAGGGCACCCCCTAGTCTGGGGGGAGGTGACCTCGGTTCTGAGGCTCGGGTGCTGGAAGGATCCCCCGCAACACACAGAGGAGACCCTTCCTGGAGGCACGGGAGCAAGGAGAGATTACAGCGGGAGCAGGTCAGCAAGTCTGGGAGGACTGTGGAGAGAGCATCAGTCTGGAGGACTGTGGAGACGTTAGCCAGGAGGGTCCCAGAGGTGCTGGGGTAGGTAGCCACAGAAGGAGTGATTCATGGCGGACATTGACTTTTTGCTACACATCTAAGGGGCCTCAGGTTCCTGCCTATAACAGGCTTTTGCTGTGATCTGACTGAGTGTTTTGTCAGTTTCACTAACAGTGTGCCAGTGGAGTTCTGCAAGCAAGCGAGAGCTAGAGGAAGTAGTGGAGTGTATATAGACTATATATAGTATATAGTATATAGTATATCCAAGTTATTATCCTTCAATAAAACAAAAACAAAAAAAACAAATTCACAGACTGTTCTCTGACTCAAGCGTGACTGTGCAAATTTGATGTGCTTGGCTGTGCAGGGTGGGGGATCCCAGTTACTTGCGGCCCTTAAGGAGGTGTGCTACACAATGAACACAAGGCTTCCTCTGATTGGCTAAAGTAGTAATCGTTATGTCATCTACCTGCCTCTCCATCTTGGTCAATCAGAGGAAATCCTGTACTGAATAATACAAATACAAGACTTCCTGAATGGCGGAGAAGCAATCAACCCAACTCTATATAATTTTGGCAGCAGACAGTATAATAAAGCACATACGGCTCCAAATATTTATGCAATTGAAATAGTTAATTTGGGCCAGCTTGGCCCAAATAAAACCATTTAAAGTCAGCTTAAAGTGGAAGTAAACTCTCCTATCCTTTTCAGCCAAGGAAGCTGCCATCTTTGCCTCTGTTTAATCTACAACTGCCATGGTGCTGCACATGTGATCCGTTATGACACCAGCCATTGGATGGTTTGACAGTTTGGTGGAGAGCACAACCAATGGGCACTTAGCATTCCCGGCATGCCGAACTGTTTTGAAACTGTTAAATCGATGGGTTTACTTCCGCTTTAAACTTGGAAAATATGCAAGTTAGCTCCTGTTTGCTAAAGACTACACCCTGTCTATTAACTAGTAAACTAAATGCTGATCTCATTACACGCTATTTACTGAGGATCCTGAACTTCAGAAGATAACTGCAGAAGTGTCAACTTATACCTGCTATAATTTTTAACCAACTAAAATTGAAACAGTTTGTGTGGATCGATTTTCAAAGAAGACTGGGGCTCAAAGCAAAGTGTATCTATCTGGTAGGGATGAGCCGAACACCCCCCCGTTCGGCTCGCACCAGAACCCGCGAACGGACCTAAAGTCCGTGCGAGCTTTAGAACCCTATTAGTTATAATGGATGCGAACGTTCGAAATTAAAAGTGCTAATTTTAAAGGCTAATATGCATGTTAATGTCATAAAAAGTGTTTGGGGACCTGGGTCGTGCCCCAGGGGACATGTGTCAATGCAAATTTTTTTTTTTAAAAACGGCCGTTTTTTTCAGGAGCAGTGATTTTAATAATGCTTAAATTGAAACAATAAAAGTGTAATATTACTTTAAATTTCGTACCTGGGGGTGTCTATAGTATGCCTGTAAAGGGGCGCATGTTTCCCGTGTTTAGAACTGTCTCTGCAAAAAGTGTCATTTTTGCAAGTAAAAAAGCTATTTAAAATCACTCGCGGCTAATGTGTATTGACGGCTCCCGTAATACAGAGAACAGTCATTCATTGAAACTGAAAGTCATTCATAAAAAAAAAAGTCATTGATAAAAAATAAAAAAAATGAAAAAAATAAAAAACCCTTACCATTTCACACAGGGGGGGGGGGCGGGATCTGGGGGTCCCCTTGTTAAAGGGGGCTTCCAGATTCCGATAAGCCCCCCGCCCGCAGACCCCCACAACCAATGGCCAGGGTTGTGGGGAAGAGGCCCTTGTCCTCATCAACATGGGGACAAGGTGCTTTGGGGGGACCCCAAAGCACCCTCCCAATGTTGAGGGCATGTGGCCTGGTACGGTTCAGGCGGGAGGGGGGGGGGGCGCTCTCGTCCCCCCCTCTTTTCCTGCGGCCTGCCAGGTTGCGTGCTCGGATAAGGGTCTGGTATGGATTTTGAGGGGGACCCCACGCCATTTTTTTTGGCTAGGGTTCCCCTTAAAATCCATCCCAGACCTCAAGGGTCTGGTATGGATTTTGAGGGGGACCCTACGCCATTTTTTTTTTGGCTGGGGTTCCCCTTAATATACATCCCAGACCTGAAGGGCCTGGTTATTGAATTTGGGGGGACCCCCACGCTTTTTTTTTGTTTTTTATTAATGAATGACAGTTCTCTGTGTTACAGGAGCCATCAATTCATTAGCCGCGAGTGCTTTTAAATAGCTTTTTTCCTGCAAAAATGACACTTTTTTGCAGGGAAAGTTCTAAGCACAGGAAACCTGCCCCCCTTCACAGGCCACCTATAGACACCCCCCAGATGTGATACTGCAATGCTGTTCTAACAGCACGCACACACAAATCCCCAGAAATAGAGCATATCTTGTCAGCAGTCAGCAGCACACTGACACGCTGACACTGTGACTGAAACATAATATGCGAGGCCGCTGCCGCGGCGGCCTCTTGTACCGTGGGGCGTGTACTAAAGCCCCTGAGCTATAATTGGCTACAGGCATCCTGCCTGTAGCCAATTATGGCTCTCCTCGCTGCCGGCGCTGTGATTGGCCAAGCATGCGGGTTCACAGTGCATGCTTGGCCAATCATCAGCCAGCATTGCACTGCGACTAGCGCAATGCATTGTGGGCCGCTCGCATCACACGAATTTGATGCGAGCGGCCCCAATAGTTCTGGGCTCGCCGAGCGAGCGAACGCCCGGTGCTCGATTCGAACATGGGTTCAAATCGAACACCGGGCCCATCCCTACTATCTGGTCTAAAAAAGAATGATTTTTGTTCAGGAGAAGTTTGACTTACCAAGAAAGGGCTTGTTAGACTTTTAAAGTTGCTGTTAATTATTTTTTTTTTTTTTTAGGACAGTTTCTTCTGGTTAATAAACTATGTTAATACTAATGTAGACAGGTGTTTGGCTAGAGTAAAAGAGCAAATCTAGTACACTGTGCTGCAGCTAGACTAGCGTTATGTCACCTCCACCTAACAGGGGGAGCTAACAAGTCGAATGAGCTCAAGAGATTTGTATGCTTGCCACTTTGGACTGTGGGAGTTGAAGTTCAGAAAATGAGCCATGCTGTGGTAGCCTATGGACCATTGAACTACAGTTCCCAGACAAAGAGACAGTGATACAGGGAAGAAAGGAAATGTGTTTTCCCAGGCTGCAGACTGAACAGCTTCCCCTTGCCGCACATCCATCACTCTGTGTGCATGCCATCCAGCCACAAGCCAGCAGCCTGAGCTAGAGCGGTCTTGAAATGAGCAGGGTCTTGAAATGCTGGGGACAGAAAAAGCAAACCTGTGGGCGCAAGGGCTGAGAGCTAAGCTACAGCTGGGGCACAATGTCTGGCTGCAGGGAGACCAGAGTGCTATTAACCTCTGGGCTGAGAACTGGAGCTACTTCAGGCAGACTGTTGCAGCTGTAATGCTGGGATTGGTGAGAAGGCACTACTGCCATAGACCTGTTGCTGCTAGTAGAGACTGAGCACATAGGGACTGGACATTTGATTACCAACCTTTACCACTGAAGACTTTACTGGGACTGTACTTATATGCACCACCATAAAGAATGGGCCCCAAAATTAGCCAGCTGAAGAATTAGGGCAAAGGACTGTCTCTCTAGGTAGCTGCTCTACAAGGACTTCACTTGTGCCTATAATAGGGGGTACCTCTGCAGTAAGACCTGGGTCTTGGCATAGTCATTCCTAGAGTGCACTCTAGCAGTACTGTATAGTATACAGGTTGCAGGAAAGTTATTACAGCACCGTTTACCGTTGTATTTAATGTTATCTATGTCATTGCTTTACGTTGATTTGTAGTTTGCCAGATATAGATTACTTCAACTATATAGAATGCCACATCAAACTGCTATAAGCAAGCAATCATATTGTCTAGCGAACTGTGATTAACTGAATTCTCTTTTTACTCATTTACGAACCAACTGCCTTCTACTTTAATTCATAACAATATATTAAAGTGTTTGTAAAGGCTCAAGGTTGTGCAGCAGTCCCCCCCCCCCAAGCCCCCCAAATACTTACCTGAGCCCTATCGCGGTCCAGCAATGTGTAGGAGAACCTCAGCTCTCCAGGAACTCTCCCTCCTCATGGGCTCTGACAGCTGCGGGAGCCATTGGCCCCCACTGCTATCAATCACAGCCAGTGAGCCAATGAGGAGAGAGAGGACGTGGCTGAGCTGCAGCTCTGTGTGTGAGCTTATATCGGGGGCACTTGGCAGAAGGGAGGGGCCAAGAGTTCCGGCAAGGGACCCAAGAAGAGGAGTATCAGGGCTGCTCTGTGCAAAACCGCTGCACAGAGCAGGTAAGTATGACATGTTTGTTATTTTAAAAAAAATGTAAGTTTTGTTTTTACTAACCAGTCTGTTGTCTGCTTCCTGATACTGAAAGTTTTGTGCGGAGTATTCATTTTTTTAACAGTATTGCAGCTTCTATTTGTTTAACCTGCTGTGTCAAAGGTTGTTCATCGGTCAAGGGAGAAACAAATTACCAAACAGCTCCTCTGGGGGTAGCGCTACACTAATTTCCATCTGGAGTCCTTTTCTGAAGTTCACAACCTGGTTACACTATTCATATTACAGTCAGACTTGCTAGCAAGTTTAGAGGCAAATTGAAAGTGAATACAAATAATTAATGAAAAGCAAAAGACTGCAGCCATTTAAAATACTTGATTTTTTGGGGTATTTTTTTAACAGAATCTCTTTAAATCTACATTACTACAGAAAACATTTTATTATATCTGTTTGGTAAGTGCAGAAAAGAAAAAAAAGATGATCCTACCAGAAATCATTGGTTGATGTTCTGTGCCTCTGCTGGCCTCATATCAGTTAGCATTATTCCCAGCTCTCTTCACTCAAAGAACAGAACCTGTTGCAATACTACGGTGGGAGGAATGGGTCCAAATTATGTAAGCACCCTTTTACTACCCTTTTACTACCTGCACATACTTAACTTCCCTTCACTCCTTGGCAAGGAGCAAAGGGCAGAAGCCCTGTATTAGCTCCCAAGTTGCACTTTGGAGCGTACACAGGATTCTCATCTCGCCCATATCTAACAGAACCAATCACCATGCACCAGATATGTGTGACAGGCAGAGTCCCTGCCACTGTGAAATTGGAGGAGAATGTGACGCAGGACTCGAATTAAAGGTTAATTTTCATTTTATTTTATAAAAGTGTGCTCCCATGTACTTAAATGCAATTTTGACTGGCACAACTCATTGGAAAAGCACCTACCACATGAGTATAATCTCCCCAATACCACAGATGTCACATGGGACAAAGGAGAGTAATGCCCCGTACACGGTTGGAATTTCCGACGGAAAATGTCCTATCGGACCATGTTGTCGGACTTTTTCCATCTGAATTTCCGTCAGAAAAAATTTGAGATCCTGCTCTCAAATTTTCCGACAACAAAGTCCGATCGGACTTATTCCAATCGTGTGTAGCGAATTCCGACGGACAAAGTGCCACGCATGCTCAGATCAATTTACAAGACCAAAGCTATTGGCTACTAGCCTCTACGTAGTTCCGTAGTACGCAGCGAACGTCACCACATTCAGAATGATCGGATTTTCCGACAACTTTGTCCAACCGTGTATGTATGCAACACCAGTGTCAGACGAAATCCGTCGGAAAAAATCTGACGGATTTTGTGGTCGGAATTTCCGACCGTGTGTATGGGGCATAAGTCACATTCTGCCCCATACCTGGAAATACCAGTTATTTCCCATCTCTCCCAGTGGTTAAATAGATGAGCAAGGTGCAAAAAAAGGAATGGCCACCATTAGAGTAGATAAAGTTCTTTGCCCTGCATAAGCAAAGCACAGATTTGCTGTTTAATGGACTGATCACGTTTCTTAGGGGTAAAATAATAAATGTTGGGGCATCTCCAGTTTGTCTGGATTTGCTATAATTTCATGTTTCTGAACCTTATTCATTATTACTAGGGATTACTAGGGATGTTCCTGATGTTCGTAAGTTCGACTCGAACACCTCATTGAGCGTAAGTTCAACTCAAACATCGGGTGTTCGTTTGTTCGTAGAACAAACAAACATATGGGGCGCTCGTGGGATGTTTTCGCCCACCGAGGAGCACCCCATAATGCACTGCGAGATCACAGTGCATTGACAGCTGCTGATTGGCCAAATCATGCACCTGACCTGTATGATTTGGACAATCACAGCGTGATGTGTTGTGAGAGCCATGATTGGCCAAAGGCAGGGTGCCTTTGGCCAATCATGGCTCAGGGGCTAAATCCAAGCCCCACACTATATAAGGCTGCTGCTTACACGGCGGCCATATATAGTGAATGAATGGAGATTAGGCAGGTAGTTAGTGTAGTGTGCAGTCAGTCAGTGTAGAATATATAATACAGTTAAGAGTATATAGTGAAGTCAGTGTAGTATATATAATACAGTGGAGAGTATGTAGTGCAGTCAGTGTAGAATATATAATACAGTGGAGTGTATATAGTGCAGTCAGTGTGGTATATATAATACAGAGGAGAGTATATAGTGCAGTCAGTGTAGTATACATACAGTATTACAGTGGAGCATATATAGTGCAGTCCGTGTAGTATATATAATACAGTCCAGAATATATAGTGCAGTCAGTGTAGTATATATAATACAGTTCTGAGTATATAGTGCAGTGTGGTATATATTGTACAGTGCAGAGTATATAGTGCTATTAGTATACTATATACCCCCCAATACTATATACCCCCCCCCCCCCCTAAATCCATACCAGGCCCTTGGGTTCTGGCATAGATATTAAGATTTTAAGGGGAACTCCACACCAAAATTGTTTTAAAAAATGGCGTGGGGTCCCCCCCAAAATCCATACCAGACCCTTATCCAAGCATGCAGCCTGGCAGGCCAGGAAAGGCCTGAACCATACCAGGCCTGGCAGGCCAGGAAAGGCCTGAACCATACCAGGCCACTTGCCCTCAACATGGGGAGGGTGCGTTGGGGTTCTCCACAAAGCACCTTGTTCCCATGTTGATGGGGACAAGGGCCTCTTCCCAACAACCCTTGCCATTTTATTCGCAGGACACTTTCTTTTTTTTTCTTTTTTAATAAAGGAATTGTCAAAAACTGTCTCTTGTCTCACATGGGGTGGGGGCTGGGATCTGGGGGACCCCTTGTTAAGGGGGGCTTCCAGATCTTGAGAAGCCCCCGCCGCGCAGACCCCAACAACCACTGGCCAGGGTTGTCGGGAAGAGGCCCTTGTTCAACACCCCCATATCCTGACATGCCAGGCTGCATGCTCAGATAAGGGTCTGTTATGGATTTTGGGGGCGGGCGCACGCCAATTTTTTTTTATTTTGGCATGGAGTTCCCCTTAAAATCCCCCAAAGGGCCTGGTATAGACTGGGAAGGGGACCCTACGCCGTTTTTTTTCCTTCTTCTTTTCTTTAATCTATATTGCTGAGAGCCAGCAATACATTACAGCAAGTTTAAATTACATTTTTTCTTTTAGAAATGTCATTATTGCTGTGGCATATTCTACAAATGACACAGATGCGCCACTTTACAGGCAGACTAAGGGGATCCCCCAGGCATGATATTTAAAGGGATATTTCATTTTTATTGTTTCATTAAAATCACTGCTCCTGAAAAAAAGATTTTTAAAAACATTTTTTTTGCATTGATACATGTCCCCCAGGGTAGTAACCGGTCCCCAAACACTTTTTATGACAATAACTTGCATATTAGCCTTTAAAATTAGGACTTTTGATTTTTAATGTTCGTGTCCCATAGTCTTTAATAGCTTTCGCATGTTCGCTAGAACTTTTTGCCTGTTAGAGGTGTTCTGGTGCGAACTGAACCTGGGGGTGTTTGGCCCATCCCTAATTATTATTATTGACTATTACCAGCAATATTGGACTGTAGTGCATTTAAAGATTTTATAAACAGCAAATTCAGTCCTGCAATTGGTCTTTCAGAATGTAATTTCTTATCAAGCTAACTGAAAAAATTAAGGTTCTGCTTCAAGCAATAGCAACAACTGAGCAGTTATTATTATTAAAGAGGAAGTAAACCCTAATGGGTTTTTCTTCCTCTTTGTTTCCCTGCAAAGGCAAAGCATAATGGACTACTATGCATCGCACAGTATTCCATTATTTTATCTCGCGGCTCCGGCGCTGTCAAACGACGGCGCCGCGATGACGTCACTCCCGCGCATGCGCACGGGAGCCGCCACTCGCGACATATCGCCGTTGAGAGCGGCGCAATCAGTGCGCCTACGCGCCGCTGTCTACGGCGCATGCGCTGTAGACATCGGTGCCTGTCTTTTGGCAAATATCTCCTAAACCGTGTAGGTTTAGAAGATATTTCTTGGACCTACAGGTAAGCCTCAATCTAGGCTTACCTGTAGGTCAAAGTGGTTTGTAAAAGTTTACAACCACTTTAATAATAATACAAATTAGTATTATTTTACCCAATATTTCATACTTTTCTATTTTGTATTCCCTCCATTATCACCAATAAACATTAGAATGGCATTTCATTTTTTTCCCCCCTAACCTAAAGTTTACTACCTTTAAATTGTGGACTTGAGAATTGCATTTTTGCATCCCCATTGATTTCGATTTAAAAAAATGAAACAAATATATAGAGTTCTCAAGTAACATCCATATATATATATATATATATATATATATATATATATAGTATCTCACAAAAGTCTTCACATTTTTGTAAATATTTTATTATATCTTTTCATGTGATAACACTGAATAAATGATACTTTACTACAATATAAAGTAGTGAGTGTACAGCTTGTATAATAGTGTAAATTTGCTGTCCCCTCAAAATAACTCAACACACAGCCATTAATGTCTAAACCGCTGGCAACAAAAGTGAGTACCCCCCAATTGAAAATGTCCAAATTGGGCCCAAAGTGTCAATATTTTGTGTGGCCACCATTATTTTCCAGCACTGCCTTAACCCTCTTGGGTATGGAGTTCACCAGAGCTTCACAGGTTGCCACTGGAGTCCTCTTCCACTCCTCCATGACCACATCACAGAGCTGGTGGATGTTAGAGATCTTGCGCTCCTCCCCCTTACATTTGAGGATGCCCCACAGATGCTCAATAGGGTTTAGGTCTGGAGACATGCTTGATCAGTCCATCACCTTTACCCTCAGCTTCTTTAGCAAGGCAGTGGTCGTCTTGGAGGTGGGTTTGGGGTCGTTATCATGTTGGAATACTCCGAAGTCTCCAAAGGGAGGGGATCATGCTCTGCTTCAGTATGTCACAGTACATGTTGGCATTCATGGTTCCCTCAATGAACTGTAGCTCCCCAGTGCCGGCATCACTCATGCAGCCCCAGACCATGACACTCCCACCACCATGCTTGACTGTAGGCAAGACACACTTGTCTTTGTACTCCTCACCTGGTTGCCCCCACACACGCTTGACACCATCTAAACCAAATAGGTTTATCTTGGTCTCATCAGACCACAGGACATGGTTCCAGTAATCCATGTCCTTAGTCTGCTTGTCTTCAGCAAACTGTTTGCAGACTTTCTTGGGCATCATCTTTAGAAGAGGCTTCCTTCTGGGATGACAGCCATGCAGAACAATTTGATTTAGTGTGCCATGTATGGTCTGAGCACTGACAGGCTGCCACCCCCACCCATTCAACCTCTGCAGCAATGCTGGCAGCACTCATATGTCTATTTCCCAAAGACAACCTCTGGATATGACGCTGAGCACGTGCACTTAACCTCTTTGGTCGACCATGGTGAGGCCTGTTCTGAGTGGAACCTGTCCTGTTAAACCGATGTATGGTCTTGGCCACCGTGCTGTAGCTCAGTTTCAGGGTCTTGGCAATCTTCTTATAGCCTAGGCCATCTTTATGTAGAGCAACAATTCTTTTTTTCAGATCCTCAGAGAGTTCTTTGCCATGAGGTGCCATGTTGAACTTCCAGTGACCAGTATGAGAGAGTGAGAGCGATAACACCAAATTTAACACACCTGCTCCCCATTCACACCTGAGACCTTGTAACACTAACGAGTCACATGACACCGGGGAGGGAAAATGGCTAATTTGCTCAATTTGGACATTTTCACTTAGAGGTGTGCTCACTTTTGTTGCCAGCGGTTTAGACATTAATGGCTGTGTGTTGAGTTATTTTGAGGGGACAGTAAATTTACACTGTTATACAAGCTGTACACTCACTACTTCACATTGTAGCAAAGTGTCATGTTACTTACAGGACTGGCACGTTCATCAGCATAGCCCTATATTACACAGTGATGTTGGCTAGAACATGTCTGTGCATGAAAAGACCAATGCCAAGAACTGTGGCTGCTTGTATTTGTGACCCGGGGCTATTTGTTTTGTGTGAAAGTGGTTGGCACTTGCTGGGCAGTGAATCTAAGTTAAAAAAGGATAAAAAAGGATGGTTGGGCAGCATCAGCAGATTATACTGCCCTGGAGCTTATGAATCCTCTCTCCCAGGCTATCATTATAATTTTTTTATTTCAAAATGGATTCTGTCAAAGTGAATAGGAAGATTAAAGACGTACATAGAGTGTTCCAGGATGAATGGGAGCTGCAGTATTTTAGCTTACTATATCTGACAAAATTCCCAGTTTAAAATGCAAGAGCTGTAGCAAAAGAACACCTGTCAAACTGTCCACAGATGAAGGTGCAACTGTCTTTGGGGTCCATTTCTGGACCTGAATTTGATAAGTTTGTTATTGGAAAGAGGTAAAGATTGAAATATGCATGTATTGCAATTTTTCAGTGTTCTTTTAAGAAAAAATGTAGATTTTTATTTGCAAAAAAAACGTTGAAACACAACACAGTCTCTCAGTTGGGAATAGAGGGCATGAGCAGGGGCGGACTGACAGGTCGGTGACTCGGGCGCCGCCCGAGGGCCCGGGGCCATTAGGGGCCCGGACTCGGCCACATGAGGGGCCACTTGAAATGGCTGTATTACATGCCGGCATACTGCTAGCGGCACGCGGCTCCCCGCCGGCCCCTTCTTCCCTCCTGTCCGTCCCAGGTGCTTCTACTGTATGTGTCGTGACGTCACCTGGGACGGACAGGAGGGAAGGAGGGGCCGGTGGGGAGCCGCGCGCTGTTAGCAGTATTCGCGGCATGTAATACAGCCGCTTCAACCTGCCGAGTCCGGGCCCCTAATGGAAGGAAAGAGTGGAGGGGCCGGCGGGGAGCATCAGCATCGGCAGCGGTGAGTCACGGGCCCCGGGTCCCCCCAGCGTCACACCCCAGCCCACAGTGTCACCCCCCCAGCGTCACCCCAGCCCACAGTGTCACCCCCCAGCGTCACCTCCCAGCGTCACCCCAGCCCACAGTGTCACCCCCCCCCCCCAGCGTCACCCCAGCCCACAGTGTCACCCCCCCCCCCCCCCCCCCAGCGTCACCCCAGCCCACAGTGTCACCCCACAGTGTCACCCCCCAGCGTCACCCCAGCCCACAGTGTCACCCCCCAGCGTCACCCCAGCCCACAGTGTCACCCCCCAGCCCACAGTGACACCCCCCAGCCCACAGTGTCACCCCCAGCGTCACCCCCCAGCCCACAGTGTCACCCCCCCAGCCCACAGTGTCACCCCCCAGCCCACAGTGTCACCCCCCCCCCCACCCCCCCCACCACAGTGTCACCCCCCCCCCAGCCCACAGTGTCACCCCCCCCCCCCACCCCAGCCCACAGTGTCACCCCCCCCCACCCACCCCAGCCCACAGTGTCACCCCACAGTGTCACCCCCCAGCGTCACCCCAGCCCACAGTGTCACCCCCCAGCGTCACCCCAGCCCACAGTGTCACCCCCAGCCCACAGTGACACCCCCCAGCCCACAGTGTCACCCCCCAGCGTCACCCCCCAGCCCACAGTGTCACCCCCCCCCCCAGCCCACAGTGTCACCCCCCAGCCCACAGTGTCCCCCCCCCCCCCCAGCCCACAGTGTCACCCCCCCCCCGTCCCCCCAGCCCACAGTGTCACCCCACAGTGTCACCCCCCAGCGTCACCCCAGCCCACAGTGTCACCCCCCACCCCCCAGCGTCACCCCAGCCCACAGTGTCACCCCCCCCAGCCCACAGTGTCACCCCCCCCAGCCCACAGTGTCACCCCCCAGCGTCACCCCCCAGCCCACAGTGTCACCCCCCCAGCCCACAGCCCCCAGCCCACACCCCCACCCCCCCCCCAGCCCACAGTGTCACCCCCCCCAGCCCACAGTGTCACCCCCCCCCCAGCCCACAGTGTCACACCCAGCCCACCCCCCAGCCCACAGTGTCACCCCCCAGCCCACAGTGTCCCCCCCAGTGTCACCCCCCCCCCAGCCCACAGTGTCACCCCCCCCCCCCCCCCCAGCCCACAGTGTCACCCCCCAGCCCACAGTGTCACCCCCCCAGCCCACAGTGTCACCCCCCAGCCCCCCCCCAGCCCACAGTGTCACCCCCCAGCCCACAGTGTCACCCCCCCCAGCCCACAGTGTCACCCCCCCCAGCCCACAGTGTCACCCCCCCAGCCCACAGTGTCCCCTTGTGTGCATGTCCCCCCCTGTGTGTGCGCTCTCCCTCCAGTGTCCCCCCTGTGTGTGTGCCCCCCTGTGTGTGCGCTCTCCCTCCAGTGTCCCCCTGTGTGTGTGTGCCTCCCTGTGTGTGCGCTCTCCCTCCAGTGTCCCCCTGTGTGTGTGTGTGTCCCCCTGTGTGTGCGCTCTCCCTCCAGTGTCCCCCTGTGTGTGTGCCTCCCTGTGTGTGCGCTCTCCCTCCAGTGTCCCCCTGTGTGTGCGCTCTCCCTCCAGTGTCCCCCTGTGTGTGCGCTCTCCCTCCAGTGTCCCCCTGTGTGTGTGTGTGTGTGCCCCCTGTGTGTGCGCTCTCCCTCCAGTGTCCCCCTGTGTGTGTGCCCCCCCCTGTGTGTGCGCTCTCCCTCCAGTGTCCCCCTGTGTGTGTGCCCCCCCCTGTGTGTGCGCTCTCCCTCCAGTGTCCCCCTGTGTGTGTGCCCCCTGTGTGTGTGTGTGCGCTCTCCCCCAGTGTCCCCCTGTGTGTGTGCGCTCTCCCTCCAGTGTCCCCCTGTGTGTGTGCGCTCTCCCTCCAGTGTCCCAGTGTGTGTGTGTGTGCCCCCCTGTGTGTGCGCTCTCCCTCCAGTGCCCCCTGTGTGTGTGTGCCCCCCTGTGTGTGCGCTCTCCCTCCAGTGTCCCCCTGTGTGTGTGCCCCCCCAGTGTGTGCGCTCTCCCTCCAGTGTCCCCCAGTGTGTGTGCCCCCCTGTGTGTGCGCTCTCCCTCCAGTGTCCCCCTGTGTGTGTGCGCTCTCCCTCCAGTGTCCCCCTGTGTGTGCGTGCCCCCCCCGCGTGTGCGCTCTCCCTCCAGTGTCCCCCCTGTGTGTGCGTCCCCCCCCCCTGCGTGTGCGCTCTCCCTCCAGTGTCCCCCTGTGTGTCCCCCGTGTGCGCTCTCCCTCCAGTGTGCCCCCTGTGTGTGCGCTCTCCCTCCAGTGTCCCCCTGTGTGTGCGCTCTCCCTCCAGTGTCCCCCTGTGTGCGTGTCCCCCCCGGTGTGTGTGTGCTCTCCCTCCAGTGTCCCCCTGTGTGTGCGTGTCCCCCCCCCCCTGTGTGTGCGCTTGGTCCCCTTGAGTGTGGGGACCAAGGGGGCCCCATGATCTTCTATTGCCCGGGGGCCCCATGAGTTGTCAGTCCGCCCCTGGAGGTGTGTTTGGAGTCATTATTATGTTGGAATACTGCCCTGAGGCCCGGTCTCCGAAGGGAGGGAAATAATGCTCTGCCTCAGTATGTCACAGTACATGTTGGCATTCATGGTTCCCTCAATGAACTGTAGCTCCCCAGTGCCGGCAGCACTCATGCTGCCCCAGACCATGACACTCCACCACCATTCTTGACTGTAGGCAAGACACACTTGTCTTTGTACTCCTCACCTGGTTGCCCCCACACACGCTTGACACCATCTGAACCAAATAAGTTTATCTTGGTCTCATCAGACCACAGGACGTGGTTCCAGTCATCCATGTCCTTAGTCTGCTGGTCTTCAGAAAACTGTTTGTGGGCTTTCTTGTGCATCATCTTTAGAAGAGGCTTCCTTCTGGGATGACAGCCATGTAGACTAATTTGATGCAGTGTGCGGCGTATGGTCTGAGCACTAACAGGCTGACCCCCCCACCACCCCCTTCAACCTCTGCAGCAATAATGGCAGCACTCATATGTCTATTTCCCAAAGACAACCTCTGGATATGACGCTGAGCATGTGCACTCAAATTCTTTAGTTGACCATGGCGAGGCGAGGCCTGTTCTGAGTGGAACCTGTCCTGTTAAACCGCTGTGTGGTCTTGGCCACTTTGCTGCAGCTCAGTTTCAGGGTCTTGGCAATCTTCTTATAGCTTAGGCCATCTTTATGTAGAGCAAAAAAAAATTTTTTCAGATCCTCAGAGAGTTCTTTGCCATGAGGTGCCATGTTGAATTTCCAGTGACCAGCATGAGAGAGTGAGAGCAATAACACCAAATTGAGCACACCTGCTCCCCATTCACACCTGGGACCTTGTAACACTAACGAGTCACATGACACTGGGGAGGGAAAATGGCTAATTGGTCCCAATTTGGACATTTTCACTTAGGGGTGTACTCACTTTTGTTGCCAGTGGTTTATTAATGGGTGTGTGTTGAGTTATTTTGAGGGGACAGCAAATTTACAGTTATACAAGCTGTACACTCACTAATCTTCATTGTATCAAAGTGTAATTTCTTCAGTGTTATCACATGAAAAGATATTATAAAATATTTACTAAAATGTGAGGGGTGTACTCACTTTTGTGAGATACTGTATATGTATCTATATCTATAGCTATAGATATCTCTATAGATATACAGTAGATATATACACTATATTACCAAAAGTATTGGGGCGCCTGCCTTTATACGCACATGAACTTTAATGGCAACCCAGTCTTAAGGTTCAATATTGAGTTGGCCCACCCTTTGCAGCTATAACAGCTTCAACTCTTCTGCGAAGGCTGTCCACAAGGTTTAGGAGTGCGTCTATGGAAATGTTTGACCGTTCTTCCAGAAGCACATTTGTGAGGTCAGGCACTGATGTGGACGAGGATGCATGGCTCGCAGTCAGGACTTTGTGCAGGTTAGTCAAGTTCCTTCACCCCAAACTCGCTCATTCATGTCTTTATGGACCTTCCTTTATTCACTGGTCCAAATCGTTTGGTGGAGGGGGCATTATGGTGTGGGGTTGTTTTTCAGGGGTTGGGCTTGGACCCTTAGTTCCAGTATAGGGAAATCTTAAAGTGTATGTAAACTAAATTTTTTTATTTTTGATGTCATAATGTAGAGAATAAGATTTCCTTTCATTTGAGCCCAGTCTTGCCACACAGATTTACTCGAGGCCTGAGCAATCCTCTTTTATTGTTCAGTTAGAGAAATCTTGACAAAGTCTTGAAAACTTTGTCAAAATGTCCCCCTGCTGTGAGTGGCAGGTGATTTACATCCAATTTAAGGCATTAGCATACCAAGACATTTTGGGCAATTTCATGCTCCCAACTTTGTGGGAACAGTTTGGAGATGGCCCCTTCCTGCTCCAACATGACTGCACAAAGCAAGGTCCAAAAAGACATGAATGAGTGAGTTTGAGGTGGAGAAACTTGGCTGTCCTGCACCTCAACCTGATAGAACACCTTTAGGATGAATTAAAGCAGAGACTGCAAGCCAGGCTTTCTCATCCACATCAGTGCCTGACCTCACAAATGCTCTTCTGGAAGAATAGTCAAACATACCCATAGACACACTCCTAAACCTTGTGGACAGTATAGATCTATATTTGTTGAGCGATTCACTACCTCTGCTGGTAGTCTATTTCAAGAATCAACTGCTTTTTGTGAAATAATACTTTCTCAGATGTCATGTCCCCCAGGGCCGTCTTTAATATTGATTGGACCCTGGGCAAATGTTTTCTTGCCCCCCCCCCCCCCCCCCCCCCCACCCCCCCCCCCCCCCAATACAATTTCACTCTCCACCTGCTCCACTCTCCACTCTCCAACTTCACTCTCCACATACAATAAATAGCAGCTAGACTTAAAATCAGTTTACTGTATCAGATCAGGCAGCGATTGTGATTGGTTGCCAGAGGTTACAGTGTATCATTACCACTTACTGACTGGTTGCTAGAGGTTACAGCACAAATTACGGCTCACTGATTAGTTGCTTGATGTAACAGCACATGATTTCCGCTTGTTGATTGGTTGCTAGAGATTACTGTACAGTAATACTGCTCACTGATTGGTTTCTAGAGGTTACAGCCCATCATCTCCTCACTGCAGGGGGCATGATATACATATGAATGCCGCCTTTATTTACATATCTATGCCATCGGATGCAGCTATTTACATATGAATGCTGTTGCTATTTACATATGAATGCCGGTTATTTACATGTAAACACAGGATCTGCAGGTGAGTCATCTGTACACAACAATAGGGCAGAGCTGGGCAGCATTAGTTGCAGCACTTCACACTGAGATATCAGGACACAGCAAGGGACTAAAAACTTTAAGGGACATGGAATTTAAACTGGGATAGTTGGCAAGTATGAGCCAGCTGCTTTGGGCCCCACAACAATGACAGGGCCCAGGGCAGCTGCCCCTTTTGCCCTGCCTTAAAGACAGCCCTGGTGTCCCCTTGTTTTTGGTCTTAGATTCATAGCCTCCTGAAACTCTATGCAGAGGTCAGGCAATCCCACAATACAGGGACACATCAGTGTTCCAAATTTTGGAAACTTGTTCTCTTGGAAAGTCCAGAAAGCTCCCTACAGACCCTGCCTAAAATACAAGGTTTGTGCTGGCACCTTATGGTCTGCTTTACAAGAGCTGCTTTATAATTTTAATCTAATAATAGGTTTTCATTTTAAAACAAAACTAGAAAATTAGATATTGGAGTCAGTACTGTTTGAAGCGGTGAATCACAGGCTTTACAGAGGGAAAAGTGCAGGAGAGAGTCACTATATCAGTAGGATTTATGAGTCACTTGTCATATTAATTCTAATGACCTGCTCTCGGACTCTATCTCCTATTACAGTTACCATGGAATACAATCATAATCAATTGTTGAGGACAAGGAGACACAAGGTCTTGGCGTAAGTCACCATTAACTTTGGACTTTTACTTATTTATTAAGGAACTAAAGATGACGTTGTCTAGAGGCTACTTTTGACTTTTTCTTTGTGCTTTTCTATTTTGAAAAACTGATAGTAAAAGAAACATGTATAATAAATATGTGTAGCGATATGGACAGGGCCAGACTGGGAATAAAATTCAGCCCTGGAAAAAATTTGATGCCAGCCCCACAGCGTTATTATACCAGCGCAACAGCATAACGTCATTAATTTCTGGTTCAAGAAAGGGAAAACCATACATTTTAAAGCACATTTGAAGAGTGTATTATATATAGAAAAGACAGATATATAATCACATAGGGATATATATATATATATATATAAGCAAATTCCAGTTAAAAGTGGTCAATCATGAAGGGGGACCCCAGGAACTCAGAAAGTGGGGGGGGGGGGGGGCACATTCCGCTGAAAGAATACACTAAGGTAAGGGAGGGGGGGGGGTTACTGATATAAGGGGGAAACCCTTTACATCAGTGCCCCCTTACATTATTGTACTCTCTCCCCCCTTACATCAGTGACCCCCCCTTCAGACTGGCCTGGCGGTGCTGTCACTCTTGACTCCTCTTCAGACTCCCTCAGAGACTGCAGACATGATACAGGAGATGGTCAGAGACTGCAGACATGATACAGGAGATGGTCAGAGACTGCAGACATGATACAAGAGCTCAATGCAGCCTCGCCAGTGCCCATCAAATGCAGCCTCGCCAGTGCCCATCAAATGCAGCCTCACTGTGCCCATCAAATGCAGCCTCACTGTGCCCATCAAATGCAGCCTCACTGTGCCCATCAAATGCAGCCTCACTGTGCCCATCAAATGAAGCCTTACTGTTCTCATCAAATGCAGCTTTACTCTGCCCGTGAATGCGGCCTCACTGTGCCCACCATTGCGGCCTCACTGTGCCCACCATTGCGGCCTCACTGTGCCCATCAATGCGGCCTTACTGTGCCCATCAAATGTAGCTTTACTGTGCCGTGTAAGCAGTCTCACTGTGCCCATGAATGCAGCCTCACTGTGCCCATCATTGCAGCTTCTCCTGTGCCCCATGTCCCAGTCTGCAGTCCCTGTCTGTGGGAAGGTGTGTTGTTGATGCTCAGTACAGTACCTTGCATGCCAGCAGGATATCCATGATGGCCAGCAGCAGGCAGGGGCTGTTCTCGTTTTGGATGGGGACAGTGCTCCTTCCAGAGGATTACAAAAAACAAATCAGTAAAGTTAGCCCAAAGTTTTTGCATAATGTGAAATATGAAGTCACGCCGAGTAAATAGATACCTAACATGTCACCCATCAAAATTGCAGACGCTCGTGGAATGGGGCCAAACTTCGCTACTTAAAAATCCCCATAGGCGACGCTTTAAAACATTTTTACTGGTTACATGTTTGGAGTTACAGAGGAGGTCTAGGGCCAAAATGTATTCTCTCACTCTAACGTTCAATGCCATCAATGTCTTCTTGTGCAAATGCACCCCAAATTGGGTGATGGCCGCTTGCTGTACAAAGTGTTAAAGTTCATGTTCCAAAGCCATTGGCAGGCCCTGTGCAAAGGGACACTACAAGAAGATGTGCAAAGCAGTTTCTTTGTGGATGATACAAAAGGGGCAGTGCCTGTATCTGCACAGGTTTCTGCCATGCATAAATGTCCTCAATGGCAACACTCTTTGGATCGCCATACCATGCCAGCCCTTTGTGCATGTTGGTAAAATTTCTTTGAAGAAAAATTTCTCCAGACCACCTTACAAGTGGTCCTACTGATAACGAAACACTGTTTTAAAAGAAAATATATGGGACTGCTCCACTTTTTGACCCATTGTCTTACCTTTCTCAATGTACGACCATTACACCTTGCCTATATAAAAGAAATATATTACGTTTCCCGATGCCAATATTTCACTATACTAGTGTCATGGCCAGGGGTCAGGCTCAGATACCTGTAGTTATAGCAGTAGAGAGGCTATTCTGCGTACATTCCTGCAATGGAGAAATGTTCACCTAGGCAGGGGTAATGAATTAGAATTAAAGGATGTCCAAATTGCTCTCTAATATAACATAAAAGTAGGCTAATCACATCCATATTTCAAGTTAACCACTTCAGCCCCGGAAGAATTCACCCCCTTCCTGACCAGAGCACTTTTTGCGATTCTGCACTTCGTCGCTTTAACTGACAATTGCGCGGTCGTGTGACGTGGCTCCCAAACAAAATTGATGTCCTTTTTTTTCCCACAAATAGAGCTTTCTATTGGTGGTATTTGATCCCCCCTGCGTTTGTTATTTTTTGCGCTATTATCAAAAAAAATATGAAATTTTGAAAAAAAACGCATTATTTTTAACTTTTTTTGCTATAATAAAAATATCCCCAAAAATGTATAAAAAAAAATTTTCCTCAGTTTAGGCCGATAAACGTATTCTTCTACATATTTTTGGTAAAAAAGAAATCGCAATAAGCAATAATTGATTGGTTTG